>OX101784.1:26998799-27563799 GCA_944452715.1 Ophion slaviceki
ATCCAGGTCTGGTAGTTTTTCCTGCCTGCTGGCCCGCGTGGATTCGGACCTTTTCTTGGATCTTGATTGAGGAGCTCTCGCCACTAAGGTCACCGCCGGAACGGTGAGCTCCAGATCCTCTCCAGTTGTGTTCAACACTATTTGCACATTTTTATTTTTAATTTCTGTTCGAATTTTATCGCCGTGTTCTATTTTAAATGATCCGTGTCAGAGGTTCGAGGGACACGGTCGTCTGTTGATTCAGAGGCGCATTGCTTCATCGCAGCGACTCGTTGTCAGATATTTCGATACTTGCACGTTCATTTTATTTCACTTGATAAACTTCGCTTTTTATTGGCACATTGATTAATTTTTATTTCTGTCCGAAATTTATCTCCGTGTTTTATTTTAAATGATCCGTGTCAGCGGTTCGAGGGACACGGTCGTCTGGCGATTCAGAGGCACATTGCTTAATCGCAGCGACTCGTTGTCAGATATTTCGATACTTGCACGTTCATTTCATTTCACTTGATAAACTTCGCTTTTTATTGACACATTGATTAATTTTTATTTCTGTCCGAAATTTATCTTCGTGTTTTATTTTAAATGATCCGGGTCAGAGGTTCGAGGGACACGGTCGTCTGGCGATTCAGAAGCACATTGCTTAATCGCAGCGACTCGTTGCCAGATATTTCGATACTTGCACGTTCATTTCATTTCACTTGATAAACTTCGCTTTTTATTGGCACATTGATTAATTTTTATTTCTGTCCGAAATTTATCTCCGTGTTTTATTTTAAATGATCCGTGTCAAAGGTTCGAGGGACACGGTCGTCTGGCGATTCAGAGGCACATTGCTTAATCGCAGCGACTCGTTGTCAGATATTTCGATATTTGCACGTTCATTTCATTTCACTTGATAAACTTCGCTTTTTTATTGGCACATTGATTAATTTTTATTCCTGTCCGAAATTTATGAATGTGAACATTTTTTTCCCGTAATTTTTGCACTTGATTTGTCACTGCAGTTTATAATGCGAAGTTCTTTTATTCGCTCACTTTTATTGTCTACGTTTCGACACTTTTTCGCGATCGATTTTTTTTTGTGACGTCCTTGTGACCTCCGATCGATGAGTCTTGGCATTCTTTATCGATGGCTCTTCTGTCATCTTCGGGGGGAACGCGTGCTTAGTTACTAACTAAGTGCGTTCCGCAGTGATTCTATAGACTCGTTTAGGTCTTCCCTTTTTTTCGCGACAATGGCACGTAAGTGGTTTTATATGTTCGATTCTAAGCAGCGATCTTATTTTTGACATTATTTCGTTTACGTCGATTTGGTTTGATTTTACCGCGTCTATGCTTTGGTCGTGCGCACGACATTCGACACATGGCCGATCCCGCGAATCTCTATCCAGGTCTAGTAATTTTTCCTTGCCTGCTGGCCCGCGTGGATTCTGACCTTTTTTTCTGGGTTTGGATTGTGGAGCTCAAGAGACTCTAAAGTCAGCGTCGGAACGGCGAGTTCCATATCCTCTCCAGTTGTGTTGACTGCTATCATATACGCTACGCCCTTTTTGTTACTCATGCGGTTACGCCTATAAATATTCCCTTGCTAATTTTTAAACGCAGGATATGTCCCCTTTTAACATCGACATTTTTTGTTTACGCTAACGTAATAGACGCTACTTTATCTACCTGGTATGATTATCGCATTTTTATTCATTTTAATATAAGAAACAATTTTTGAATAACCAAATTTTTATTCGGTTTTATTGTTTGGTTTTATTTTATTTTCATATAACATTTTTCTTTTCAATAACCAAGATTTCGATTTGGTTTTGTTTGATTTGATTTTGTTTTCATAAAACATTTATTGTTCTTTTTCAATAACCAAGATTTTGATTCGCTTTTGTTTGATTTCATTTTGTTTTCATACAACATTTATTGTTTTTTTTTCATTAACCGAAATTTTGATTTGGTTTATTTTAATAACATTTTTTTCTTTTCAATAACCAACATTTTTATTTGGTTTTGGTTGATTTTATTTTATTTTGAAAAAACATTTTTTTTTCTTTTTCAATAACCATAATTTTGATTCGGTTTTGTTTGATTTGATTTAATTTTATTTTGTTTCAAAACGACAATGAGACCAATCTTCTGATTCGTTCCATTGCCTTTTTTGTTTTGATTTAATTTTATTTTGTTTCAAAACGACAATGAGAACAATCTTCTGATTTGTTCCATTGCCCTATTTTTTGTTTTGATTTATTTTATTTTATTTCAAAACGACAATGAGGACAATCTTCTGATTTGCTCCATTGCTTATTTTGTTTTGATTTTATTATTTTGTTTCAAATAGCAATGAGAACAATCGTTTGATTTGTCCTATTGTTTATTTTTGTTTTGATTTATTTTGTTTGTTTTCAAAATAGCCATGAGGACAATCTTCTGATTTGTCCTATTGTTTATTTCTGTTTTGTTTTATTTTGTTTTGTTTCAAAACAGCAATGAGGACAATCTTCTGATTTGTCCTATTGTTTATTTCTGTTTTGATTTTATTTTGTTTTATTCTCAAAACAGCAATGAGGACAATTTTCTGATTTGTCCTATCGTTTGTTTCTGTTTTTATTTTTTTTTGTTTTATTTTCAAAACGGCAATGAGGACAATCTTCTGATTTGCCCTATTGTTTATTTCTGTATTGATTTTATTTTGTTTTGTTTTCAAAACAGCAATGAGGACAATCTTCTGATTTGTCCTATTGTTTATTTCTGTTTTGATTTTATTTTGTTATGTTTTCAAAACAGCAATGAGGACAATCTTCTGATTTGCCCTATTGTTTATTTCTGTTTTGGTTTTTTGTTGTTTTGTTTTTAAAACAGCAACGTGGACAATCTTCTGATGTGTCCTATTGTTTATTTCTGTTTTGTTTCATTTTGTTTTGTTTTCAAAACAGCAATGAGGACAATCTTCTGATTTGACCTATTGTTTATTGCTGTTTTGATTTTATTTCGTTTTGTTTTCAAAACAGCAATGAGGACAATCTTCTGATTTACCCTATTGTTTATTTCTGTTTTTATTTTATTTTGGTTTGTTTTCAAAACAGCAATGAGGACAATCTTCTGATGTGTCCTATTGTTCATTTCTGTGTTGATATTTTGTTGTTTTGTTTTCAAAACAGCAATGAGGACAATCTTCTGATTTGTCCTATTGTTGATTTCTGTTTTGTTTTATTTTGTTTTGTTTTCAAAACAGCAATGAGGACAATCTTCTGATTTGTCCTATTGTGTATTTCTGTTTTGATTTTATTTTGTTTTGTTTTCAAAACAGCAATGAGGACAATTTCCTGATTTGTCCTATTGTTTATTTCTGTTTTGATATAATTTTGTTTTGTTTTCAAAACAGCAATGAGGACAATGTTCTGATTTATCCTATTGTTTATTTCTGTTTTGATTTTATTTTGTTTGGTTTTCAAAACAGCAATGAGGACAATCTTCTGATTTGCCCTATTGTTTATTTCTGTTTTGATTTTATTTTGTTTTGTTTTCAAAACAGCAATGAGGACAATCTTCTGATTTGGCCTATTGTTTATTTCTGTTTTGGTTTTTTTTGTTGTTTTGTTTGCTTTTATTTTAAAAGACGCGTTTTACAAAATCTCATTTTTGAATACGCGTTTCATTACGTTTTTATTTTTTTTAAACACGCGTTTTATTACGTTTTTATTTTTATTTTTTCAACACCCGTTTTATTACGTTTTTATTTTTAAACACGCGTTTTATAAAATGTCATTTTTAAGCACGCGTTTTATTAAATTTTTGTTTTCACATACGCGTTTCATAAATTATCATTTTTAAATACGCGTTTGATAAAATTTTATTTTTTTTAAATACGCGTTTTATATATTTCATTTTGGACTTCCGTTTCCGGTGTAAGTGCGAGTGAACGTGGGCGCGACGGGGAGGAAAGGAAAGGAAAAAAAAACAGTGAGGAAGGTAGCGGAAAATAGTGGAAGAGCGAGGAACAGGGAAGGGGAAGGAAGGGAGCGTGGGAGGGACGAAAAAACACAGCGATAAGGGGAAAGTAAAGAGGTAACGAGCGGAAAACAGGTGAGTGTGAGGTTAGGAACGGTAGACCGGCGAGGGGGAACGAGGTAAGGAAAACGAGGGGGGAAGGTGTAAGCGCGAGGCGAAGGAAGAGCAGCAGCGACAGAGGACGGGAGTGATAAGAAGTAGAAGGAGAAAGGGATAAGGAGAACGGGTGGGTAAACCGAGGCGGTGTGAGACGCGGCAGGTAAAAGGCGAAGGAAGAGATGTGCGACGAAGGAAAGGGGTGGGAGGGGAGCAGCGAGGCACGCAGACTCGGCGAGGCACGCGGACCCGTTGAGGCGCAAGGGCCAGGGGAGATGGAGAGAGAGGAGGAGGAAGTGGCGAGAAGGAGGGGGAGAAAGACGAACGCGGAACGGCTACGGTTGGAAAGAAGTGAGGGCGTAGGGGAAATTAGCGAGTTATGGAAGAGGAAGAGAGAGCAGGAAGTGGCGAGAAGGAGGGGGAGAAAGACGAACGCGGAACGGCTACGGTTGGAAAGAAGTGAGGGCGTAGGGGAAATTAGCGAGTTATGGAAGAGGAAGAGAGAGCAGATGGAGGATAAAGGGCAGGAGGGAAAAGAGGCCTTCCAGAAGAGCAGGAAGGTGCAGAGGTCGCCGGAGGGAGGGAGACATGAGGGGGGAAGATTAGAGGAGTTAATAGAGGCAATGAGGAGAGAGATGCAGAGGGGATTGGAGGAGGTAAAAGGGCAAGGGAAAAAAGTGGAAAACGAATTAGGGAGGGTGAGAGGAGAGATGAAGCTGGCAAAGGAAAGATGGAGAAAGGAAAAGGAGGGAATGGAAAAAAGAATAAGGGAAGTAGAAGGAAAAATGGAAAAAATAGGGGAACAAGGGAGGGAGATTGTAAGGATCGAAGAAAGACTGCGTGAAATGGAGTGCGCGGAAGAGAGAAGGAAGGGGGTGAGGGAGAGGGAAACGAAGCAAGGGGAGAGAGAGGGGAGGGACTGGTGGAGAGAAGGTTAGAGGAAATGGAGAGGAAGATGGAGCGGAAGGAAAGGGAGGAAAGAAGGAGGAACTTCATAATAAGGGGGGCTACAAGGGAGGGAACGATAAAACAAACGGTAGAAAAGGTTTTGGAGAGAATAGGAGCGACGGGAAGAGTGGAGGGGGCGAGGGAGATCAAAAAAGGGCAAAACGGAGGGAAAGACATAATGATAGAGGTAAGAATGGAGGAAATAGAGGAGAAAAAAGAAGTGATGAGGAGGAAAAAGGAGCTGAGGGGGAGGAAAGAAAGAATTGAGGACGACTTAACGTGGAAGGAAAGGAGAATGCAGTGAAATTTGAAAAGAATAGGAGAGGAAGAGGAAAGAAGGGGGAAAAGGGTGAGGGTGGGGTATGGGAAGGTGATAATCGAGGGCCAAGTGTGGCATTGGGATGAGGAAAAGGAAGTATTGAGAGACTGGGGGGGAAAGGAAAGGGGGACAGGAAGAGCAGAGGAGAGGAGGCAAGTGGAAAGAGAGGGGGAAGGGACCAGGAGGGGATCAAAAAACGATTAGAGAGGACGGAGAAAAAGGGCGAGAAAAAGAAAGGAAAGAAAGAAGAAGGGGGGAGGTGGAAAATAGCGTTTTGGAATGTGGCGGGTCTTACGAATAAGGATAAGGATTTCTGGAAGGGTTTGGAGGATTGGGAAGTGGTAGTGATGGTGGAGACGTGGGTGGAAGAAAAAGGATGGGACAGAATAAGGGAAAGACTGCCGAGGGGGTATACATGGATGGCACAGTGGGCGGTGAAAAGAAATAGAAAGGGGAGAGCAATGGGAGGGATGGTGATAGGGGTGAGGGGGGAGATGAAAGCGCAAAGGAAAGGTGGCAGGGGGGAGGAAGAGGGGATGATGACGGTGGAGTTGGAAGAGGGGGAGAATAGATGGGCAATAATCGGGGTGTACATAAACGGAGATATGGAAAGGAAAACGGAGAGGCTAAAAGAATGGATGGAGCGGCAGGAGGGAAGGAGGGTAATAATTGGAGGGGATTTTAACGCGCGGACGGGAGCGGAAGGGGGAGGAGGACGGGAGGAGACGGAGGAGAGGGAGGAGGGAAGGAGGTCGAAAGATGGAAAGGTAAACGCGGAAGGAAGAAAGCTGATAAAGGTGTTAGAGGAAACGGGGTGGGCGATTCTGAACGGGAACATAGAAGGGGATGAAGAGGGAGAATTCACATATACAGGGGGAAGGGGGGAGACGGTCATCGACTACGCATTAGGGGACAGGAAAACAAGGGAAGCAGTGGAGAGGGGACAATGTGGAGTCGGATCACCACCCGATAGTGGTGGCGATTAAAAAAGGGAAAAGGGAAAGAAAGAGTCAGAGCAAAGGGGAAAGAACGGTAGGAAGTGGCAAATGGACGGAAAGGATGAAGGAGGGATACAGAAAAAGACTTGAGGAAGTGGAATTAGAGGGAGGGGACATGCAAGGGTTGGTCAAGGAGATAGAGGGGAAAATGAAGGAGGCGATGAAGGTGAGCGAGGAGGGTGATAGTAGGGCGAGAAGAATGACAAGGGAAGGATGGTGGGACGAGGAAAGTAGAAAGAAGAAGAGGGAGATGAGGGAGGAACTAAGGAAATGGAGGAAAGGAAGAAGCACGACGGAACGGTACAAGGGGAAGAAAAGGGAGTACAATAAGATGTGTGAGAGGAAAAAGGAGGAAGAACGAGATAGGCGAATTAGGGAGGTAGCGGAAGCGAAGACGGAAGAGGAAGTGTGGAAGATAGTGAACAGGGGAAGAAAGAGGAGGAAAAGAGTGGAGGAGGGAATAAAGGCGGTAGAGTGGAAGGATTACTTCAGAGGGCTGCTAGGTGGAACAGATAGAAGAGGGGAAGGGGGAGCAAGAAGAGAACGAAGAGGAGATATGGAGGAGGGTTTAAGGAAAGAGGAAATAAGGGTGGCGATTCAGAAAATAAAAGAGGGAAAGGCGATGGGGGGAGACGAAATGCCGAACGAAGCGTGGAAGTGGGGAGGAGAGAAGGCGATTGGCTGGGCTTGGGAGATCTGCAGGAGGGTGTCGGATGGGGAGGGTTGGCCAGAGGGATGGAAGGAGGGAATTATAGTTCCAATTATAAAAAAAGGGAAGGGCGAGAGAGTGGAAGAATACAGGGGGGTGACGCTGATGCCTTCGCTGTACAAGGTGTACGCGACGGTGTTAGCAAAAAGGCTGGAAGAGGAGACGGAGAGAGTCGGAGCGGTGCCGCAGAACCAAACGGAATTCAGAGCAGGAATGGGAACGATAGACAATATATATATATTGAACTATTTGATAGGGAAGCAGGCGGCGAAGAGGAGAGGAAAGCTCATAGCAGCTTTCATTGATTTGAGAGCAGCATTTGACTCGGTAGATCGAGGAGAATTAACGAAGGCAATGGAGGAGAGAGGTATAAGGAAAGGGTTAAGGGAGAGAGTAAAATAAATATATGGGGAGACGAGGAGTAGGGTGAAGGCAGGGGGGAGACGGGAGAGGTGTTTTGGATGGAGAAGGGGATAAGACAGGGATGCCCTTTAAGCCCGGCGGTGTTTAACATAATCACGGCAGACCTGGAAGAGGAGTTAAGAAAAGGGGAATGGGGAGGAATTAAAATAGGGAGAGAAAAAATATTCTCGCTGGCATACGCGGACGATGTGGTGGTGATGGCGGAGAGGGAGGAAGACATGGAGAACATGATCAGGAGGCTGGAGAGGTACTTTGAAAGGAAGAAGCTGGAAGTAAACGTGGGAAAGACGAAGGTGATGAGGTTTAGGAAAGGAGGGGGGAGGTTTAAAAAGAAGACGTGGAAATGGGGCGAGGAAGAGATAGAGGAAGTGAAGGAATTCAAGTACCTGGGATATGTGTTTAAGAGGAATGGGGGGCAAGGGGCACAGGTGAAAGAGAGAATAAAGAAGGCGGGGACTGTAATGAGACAAGTGTGGGGAATAGGGAAGAGGGATTTCGGGAAGGATGTGGGAAGGAGGATGTGGCTATTTGACACACTGGTGTGGACGGTGCTGGGGTATGGGGCGGAGATATGGGGGTGGGAGGAAAGGGAGGCAATGGAGGCAGTGCAGGAAAGATATATAAGATGGGTGCTGGGGTTAGACTGGAGGACACCAGGATATATGGTGAGAGAGGAAATGAAAAGGGAAAAAATAAGAACGAGGGCAGCAAGAAGAGCTTGGAGATATGAGGAAAAGTTAGAGAAGGGGGGAGGAAGTGAGTGGGCGAGGAAATGCTGGGAGGAAATAAGGGAGAGGGAGAGGAGGGGGGAACCAGGAAGGTAAGCGTGGGAGAGGGGGAGGGAAGAATGCAGGAAAAAAGGGAGACGGAGGGGAGAGGCGGAACAAGAACAGGAAGGGGAGGGATACGGGAGAATAGAGGCGGAGGACAGAGAAGAACAGGAAAGGGAGAGGTGGGAAAGGATAAGGGAATCGAGGTTTAATGGATGGTACAAAGAGGTAGTAGCAACAGGGGTACCAGGGTATTTAAAGAGAGGGTGGGGAGAGGAAAGGTACAGGAGGGTAGCGAGGTTTAGGTTAGGGAATGAAATGAGAGAGGGGCGATATTGGGAGACGGAGGAAGAGAGAAAATGTAGGATGTGTGGGGAGGAGGGTGAATCATGGGAACATGTAATAGACAGGTGCGGAGGAGGAGAAGAGGAGGAAAGGGGGATAGGAGAAAGGGTAAAAGAAATTCTGGATGAAGGAGGAGGGGGAGAGGAATGGATGAAAAGGTTGCAGGAAAGGAGGCAGGAGAGGGAAGAGAAGAGTTATGAGAGAGGAGGAGAGGTAGAATCGGTATGAGAGAGGAATGGAGTGAAAGAGGGAAACGGAAGTAGGGCAGCGAGGAGATGAGCGAGCGGAGTAGGTTTAAGTAGAATTAAGGCGGAAAAAAAAAGAGAAGAGCGGCGGCGCGAGCGAAGGAGAGCGAGGGGCTGGCGGAATAGGATTAAGGATATGTTAAGATAGAGTGTAAATAGTAGGGAATAGAAATGTAAGCGGCGGAAGTGTAAAAAGGAGGAAGACGAGACGGAGGTCCGGATGTAACCCTAAGGGGACGCAATAAACCATTACATACATAGTCACATATTTCATTTTTAAATACGCGTTGTATAAAATTTTATTTTTAAATACGCGTTTTATAAAATTTTATTTTTTAAATACGCGTTTTATAAAATTTCGTTTTTAAACACGGGTTTTATTAAGTTTTATTTTTAATCCCGCGTTTTAACAAATTTCATTTTTAAAACAATTTTCGGGACTCGCGTTTCAGTAATAAACCGTTTTTCGGAATTTACACGCCTTTTCCGATTTTAAAACGTTTTATTTAATTTTATTTTTAAACACGCGTTTTACAAAATTTCATTTTTAAATACATGTTTTAGCAAATTTTATTTTTAAATACTCGTTTTACCAAATTTTATTTTCAAATACGCGTTTTATAAAATTTTATTTTTTAAATACGTGTTTTATAAAATTTAGTTTTTAAACACGGGTTTTATTAAGTTTTATTTTTTAAACCCGCGTTTTAACGAATTTTATTTTTAAATACGCGTTTTAACAAATTTCATTTTTAAGACAATTTTCGGGACTCGCGTTTTAGTAATAATCCGTTTTTCGGAATTTACACGCCTTTTCCGATTTTAAAACGTTTTATTTAATTTTATTCTTGAACACGTGTTTTATTAGCTTTTATTTTTAAACACGCGTTTTACAAAATTTCATTTATAAATACGCGTTTTAGCAAATTTTATTTTTAAATACTCGTTTTAACAAATTTTATTTTCAAATACGCGTTTTATAATATTTTATTTTTAAATACGCGTTTTATTAAATGTTTTTGAACACTTGCTAAAACCCAAAAACCCACTTTTTGGAGAAGAAGAGAGACAACAATTTCGAAGTTTGTGACCTTTATTAGTCGAATACATTTTTGTTTCTTCGATTAATTTTATAAAATGTCGCCAGACAGATAGATCCCACCGCTGTCACCAAAAATGTTACGTCCCGGGTTTGTGCTTTTTGCAATGGCACAGGATGTAACCTCGTTTTGAACGAGTTAAATGAGTTGCTCCACTTTTGGGCCCGTAGGCACGGACCGGGGATAGGAGCGCACTGTGCTGGCGACCATTTATCTTATATTGGTTATTAAACACTTCACCTACCTTGCCGATATCTATTAAGGAATAGATTTCCTCCTTAGGCGGAAGGTCTTGTTGGTGGAGCGTCGACAGGCCGCAGTCTTCCGTCGGACCGTGGTCGCCCTTGTACTTCTCTCCGACTAGTTGACGGAGGGTCTACTACTGCGGTGCTTGGAAGGGTCGTCGAAATAACGCTCGCACTTCTCGGTGTTTAGGTTTCAAAGATGCTAACTTATATTTTACGATTAAATTAAAAAGTGATACAACAAAATTTGGACAATGATTATCGAAATAGCCGGGTGTTCCTTTGAGGGGACTCCGGTGAGAGAGACTGGAAGAGCTCTCTAGAGCCGCGCACGAAAGACTTTTCGTCATTTTATATTCGCATTAAGTTTTACATTTTGATTTTGAAAGAACTTCCAACCCAAGTCTCCTAGAAGACTTGAGTTGGAGGAAGCTCCAACGCTGTCGTGAGCCCGCGAATCTAAGACTGACTATCATGGACTCTTGGTCCCTTTTGATTGTTCATTTGTGGGTGGGGCAAATCGCCGATGTCGTGGAATTAGCTTTGTCACTGCGTTCCCACAGGCGCGATCTTGCTGACGCTCTTTGCTCGGAAGACCTCCGCTGCCCGGGATTTCGGTAACGCATACCTCCGATAGCCCGGGTTTCTGGTAGCCCGTGAGTCTCGCGGTAGCGATACATAGCGTTCTCTTGATTATTTTATAAATTTAATGTCCGTTTCATTTACACTAAACTGGGTTGAGCCAGGACGTAACAATATATATATATATATATATATATATATATATATATATATATATATATATACACACATATATAAATATCCAGGGTGAGGCAGATAGAATCTTACAGAGCAATAGCATTCAAACTATTGATCATATCCACAAATGTTTGAGACAAAAGTTTCAGTGTTCAAGAAGACCGTCATACTAGACCACCCTATTCTTTTATCGGTGGAGGCGCTGAAGCTACGTCAAGATCGACTCCACTTTTTTAAATGGAATGGTACTTTTTTCAACCATCTTGTGGAGCACCTCAAGCCGCATAAAAAATATCAGGGGGTCAAAGTCGTTAAACGTCATTCAAGGTCAGCATCGATTATACAAATCTAAATATCTCGGATCACTACCAAATATTTGGTAGTGATCCGAGATAGCCAACGCCAGATGAATTT
This sequence comes from Ophion slaviceki, assembly GCA_944452715.1. NCBI lineage: Eukaryota > Metazoa > Arthropoda > Insecta > Hymenoptera > Ichneumonidae > Ophion > Ophion slaviceki. The sequence goes on from OX101784.1 coordinate 27,010,179, forward strand.
ACGAGAGGAGCGTACTCGCAGCCTCGGAAGAGAAACCCTACGCCTAGAGCACTCGAACAAAATGCAGGGACCGAACTATACCACAATCCTACTTTGTCCTAAGACCTAAACAATCCCACGAGGAAAACCCGCTTGCGTCAGAACACGTCACCCGGTCATATCACAAGACCCACGAAACCTCGGTCGCTGAACCCGATCGTCGGACATAGAACAATGGCCGAATTCACCATAGCGGTGACCTAATAAGTAGATGAACAAAACTATTCCCACGCATGACGCCGACCTATCACGTAAGTCAGCGTACATTCTCACGATTGATTAACCAATCACTAAAAAGCTCTGATCCGAAAATGCATACCCCCAAAAAAGCTCCTTCCCCTACAACCAGACTTTCCTAATTTTCACATCACGAAGGAGCAGACACTCTGTATTCGAACTCCGAACTGAACAGTCGACTTACAAGGCTAAACCCTTTCGCTCTGCGTTTCCGTGTAATAATTGTACGAGTAACTATCTTTGTACCGAAATTATAAGTTTGTAAAAGTTAAACGTAATAAATATATAAACGTAATAAAATTATATTTGATCAACGATCAATCCATCGGGCGGATCCAACTCTCTTACCAGAATCACGCACCTCAAATTCGTCTCAATCCAAATTGTTATTAAACTGTGTTCGGAACTCACGCGGAAGCCAAACAAAGACTCATTGCGCAATCTAATTCAATTCGAACTTTCGCGCTCGAAATCGGCAACTTCGCGAGTCCCACCTAAATCTCTCTCCGGGACGTAACAAACTTCTGTCTGAAACATGTTTGGATATGACCAATAGTTTGAGTGCTATAGCTCTGTAACACTTTATGTGCCTCACCCTGTATATATATACAGGGTGGGGAAAAAGTATGGAAACCCCTGGAAATTGCGGAGGGTTGGTTAAAAAAATAAATATTCAAGGTCAGGTCTTGAGCAATTTTCAACGATGAATCCAATGGTGACCTTTAATTTGACTTTGAACCGCATCTTCAAGGTTATTTCAAGGTCAACTTTTTTATGGGAACCCCTGTTTTTAACATCGGCAATCGAAAGAGCGGAAAATTTTACGTTCAAATATGTCGTCAGGTCATTGGGCAGGTGTGACCTTGAAAGTCAGCTGAAGGTCATTTGAACTTAAGAAAGGTCTGGGTCAGATTAACGGGACGGTCCAGTATTTTCTCAGGTCAAGATGGAGCAATTTTCAACGAGGAATCCAATGGTGACCTTCAATTTGACCTTGAACCTCATCTTCAAGGCGAAACCACTATTTTTGAGATCGATAATCGAAAGAGCGGGAAATTTTACGTTAAAAAATGTTTATACATTTGATCTTCACAATGACCTTTATGATTACCCACAAATTCCAAGCCCAACAAACCCTAAATCCACAAACCCACAAACCCCAATATTCTACTCCTATGCCAAGTTTTATTTAATTCGGTGGGTTTCACTTGGGTAGGTTTACTTGTTAGTAATTTTTGATAAATCAAGCGTTAAGGGACAACACCACTGTGACGGCTTCAAAAAATCGATTTTTTGAAAACCATCTAGAAAAATCTAAAATACATTTAAGATTAAGATGCCGTTGGACCCAGGTCGAAAAAATAATTATTTTCGGAGATATTGAATATTTTGTGGAGCGGTGCAGCGCTCCGTGACGCTCGGGGTCCCGCGCAGCTGCGCGCCTCAGGGTCGGCAGGTATACTGGGCCTTTCCCAGGTCCTGCGGGTCTTTCCCAGGTATTCTTTTGTCTCCCTTCACAAAAACCGGCTATTGTTATAAATATAGTTTCGAAAAAAGCCATAGGTGGCGATAATTGAAAAATTTTCAAGGCAGGTATAGGGATAGCGTCATAGCGTCAGTTTGCGAATAGAAGCGACGCTACTCGTGTCTAATCGCTCCGAATCGTTTCGTTTATAAATATCGAACGCTCAGAATTATTCTTTGCACATCGAAATAGATAATCCGAAAGTGTACGCGGGGAAAAAGGGAACAAAACGAAGCTATGTGACGAGGAGTCGAACGAAACAGTTCTGCAGAGTATGTGAGCACGTCGGCGAAAAAGTTAAAATCGTCGGACGATTTAGAGGTCGGTGTTACTAACGATTTCGGTTATCGTATAGTACACCTCGTCAATGCATTGAACATTATATCGACGTTAGTGAAGTGCAAAGTGTGTGATCGCGATATAAAGTTTACTGAAAAAGGTTTGCGCGGACTCGGATTCAAAATCGAGGTCGATTGCGGCCATTGTGAAAAAGTGCAAATCAATTCGTGTCCTATGATTGACAATGCATACGAAATAAATCGTCAGATCATATTCAGTATGCGTCTTCTTGGCGTCGGTTTGAATGGCCTGATGAAGTCTTGTGCATTTATGGACCTACCGCGCCCCATATTTCAGTCTTTCTACGATCGAATCTTAAATTCGATTTCGATTGCCACTAAAGCTGTGAGCACAGTAAGCAAACAAAAGGCTGCACTTGAGGAGGAGACAATTTCGTTGGAAAATGGGGTGGAGGACGGAATTATCGTTCCAGGCGACGGATCGTGGCGTAAGCACGGTTTCAGCTCGCTTTTCGGCATAACATCGCTAATCGGCTGGTACACTAAAAAAGTGATCGACGTTATGGTGAAATCGAAATATTGCAAAGCTTGCGAGCATTGGGAAAAAAAGAAAGCACCGCGGAGTACTGGGAATGGAAAAGTACCCACGACGATGAGTGCCAGGCGAACCATAGCGGCTCCTCCGGAAAAATGGAAGTCGACTCAGCTGTCGAAATGTTTCAACGGTCTGAAGAGCTCTATGGCATAAAATATAAATATTATATTGGTGACGGCGATTCTAAAACGTTTCTGGGCATATCGAATAGCGATCCATACGACGGTTTCGAGATAAAAAAAGAGTGCATCGATCATGTCCAAAAACGTATGGGGACGCGCCTCCGCGAAATCGTGAAAAAACAAAAAGGATTATTTGGCAGAGGAAAGCTCACCGGAAAATTGATTGACGAGTTGAGCACATATTACGGCTTGGCTATTCGGAGGAACAGCGATGGTGTTGAAAAAATGAGGAAGGCAAATTGGGCAACTATCAAACATAAAATATACACAGATAGTGAGCCACAACATGACGATTGCCCAGAGGGAGCCGAGTCGTGGTGTTCGTGACAGCGAGCGGTCGCAAGCGGTAATATTTCTGAATATCGCCATAAGCCGCCTCTTCGTGAGAAAGTATTGGAGGCAATTACGCCAGTCTTCGAAAATTTGAGCAGAGACGATTTGCTGCAGCGTTGTTTGGGCGGCTTCACGCAAAACAACAACGAAAGCTACAACAAATCAGTTTGGGCAAGAGCCCCCAAGTGTCAGTCCGGGAGCAAAAAAATCGTCGATATTGCAGCTGATATTGCGGTATTATTATTCAATGATGGCCTGAGAAGCCTCATGAAAGTTTGGGAGATGTTGGAAATAACTATCGGCCCAAATTGTTTCAATTTTTGCGTTGAAACCGACGCAGCGCGGATCGAGCTGGCGGAGCGCTCGCTCACAGACGCTGCAAAAGAGGCAAGAAAAGCCTCTACAAGTTCGAGAAAAGATGCTAGGGACAATGATTTGCTTCTTGAAGGCCAGCTATATGGTGCCGGCATCGCTGATTAAAGGTAAAAAATTTTTTTTCCAATTTATCGCATAAATTAACAAACCTAAAACGTTGAACGCGTTATTGTCAAAACCACTTTTTTAACTGCGGCACGCAGCAGAACTCGAGCAATTTTTATCCGATCGACTTCAAATTTGGACTGCATCAATAAAACTAGATTATCTAAAGAAGTACATAGGATTTTTTCGATATCTCAATAATAAAAAAAAGTTATAGCCCATTTTCGACGAGAAATTTTGCTCGAAAATCGTCCTTTAATTTCAAAAGCGTGCCTATTTTTTAAAAATCAATATTTTTCAAATCCTTGTGTACTTCTCTTCAAAATATCATATTAATAACGAAAACACTCGGTTTTTTTTTCAGATCGACTTTGAAGAGAGTTCTGCTGCGTGCCGCGAACCACTGCAGAGGCAACAGTACCTGACGCGGGAGCTTCTCCAGCGTCACCATGGGGCGTGAAAAATTTGAAAATATTTTTTTATGTATCTTCAATAAACAACGAACAAAACAAAAAAAAATTCTTGAAAAATGGCAAAAAACAGGGGGTCACAGTGGTGTTCTGCCTTAAAGCAGCAGCTATTCCATTAAAAACCATTTTTGTTATTTCATAAAATAAATTTGTCAATCGTTCACTATAGTAAAAAAATTAATTACGACTGAATAAATTTGCAGCCAGAGAAAAGTTCAATCACATTTTTTTTAATGTCTCTGCTACGGCGAATGCTTCGCTTATTGTCCCATTAAGGGGTTACCCCCACTTGCGATTTTGAAAAAATCGATTTTTTTATTGCATTTTTTTGACGTATAAGTATCTGAGAATATGTCCTGAAAATTTCAAGTCGATCCGAACAAAATTGACTGAGATATGAGCGTTGAAAGAGAAGAATCCGTTGTGAAATTGAAACTTTAAACGCGTTTTTCTCAAAATGGCATTTCTGAAGTCGGTGACCAAGATTACTCGAACACTAATGAACCGATCTTCTTGAAATTTTGCAGGCTTATTTAATACATAAAAATGTAGTCTTTAATCGTTCGATTTTTTTTTCGAAAAAAATGGCCGTTTTATAACCAAAAACGGCCGTTTTTTTTTCGTTAAAATCGAACCATTAACTTTGACTGTCCGCCATTTTGTGAAAAATGAATATTTTTTAAAATCCTTCGATTAAAGACTAGTTTATACTTATATTTGACTAAATCCATCCGCATTTTTTTTCAGATGATCCACTTCGCCGCAATGTTGGTCACCGCAAACCGTGTATATAAAAACATTATTTCATTGACGGCCATTTGCCACTAAACAATGTAATATTTTTGAATTAAAACATTACTGAAAGTTCTTCAAGATGTGTTCTTTAAGATGGTATATTGATCGATTAAAAAAGTTTTGTAGTTTTCTTTAAAAAAATTCATGAAAAGGCCTTTTTTGCGCTACAAGTGGGGGTAACGCCTTAACGGAGACTCTGTCCTTGAAAGCAGCGGGAGATGTTAGCGGCTCAACATGAGCAGCTAGAAGAAGAGGAAGGATGCCTCTATGGACCAGGCATTGCCGATTAGCGGTAATTATAAACACATTTGTGTAAACACATTACAAAACTTTAAACGCGTTTTTCTCGAAAACACGTTTTTAAAAATGGCTAACATTCTCCTGACCGCTGTAATGAACATATCGACCTGAAATTTGAAGAGCATACTCAGAAAATATGTTTTCACGGAATGGGGGATCGTTTTTTCGATAGATACATTTTTGCATTTATTATTTATCTTTTTATGCGAAAAAAAAACGCGAAAATTCGATTTTTTTTAAATTGCCGCCATTTTCCGAAATTTGTACTAAACGAAAAACCCATCCGTCATTCCATGACCAAAGGGTCACAGGTTGATAATATGCTTTGAATTTGTGTTTCAGATCAACAAAGAGGGGGCAGTGATGTCAGCCGTTTACCTCCCGCGATTTGAGGACCTGTTTTCGCGGAGGTGCAATGGCCGCCATTTTTGTTTTTTTTTAAACGTTAAATTTTTTAACGTTCTGTATATCATGAATAAAAGCAAGAAAAAAACCGCACTCAAAAAGCTTTACTCGTTTCCTTTAAAAAAAATAAAATGTAAACACCTGAAATATGGCACTCCAAGGACAAAGCCTCCCTTAACCCAACCCAGACCTTTCTTAAGTTTAAATGACCTTGAGCTGGTCGTCAAGGGCACACCTGACCGATGACCTGAGTACATATTTGAACGTAAAATTTCGCTCTTTCGATTGATGATGTCAAAACCAGAGGTTCCCATTTAAAAAATCGAAGGTGACCTTGAAATAACCGTGAAGATGAGATTCAAGCTCAAATTGAAGGTCACCATTAGATTTCTCGTTAAAAATGACCTAAGACTTGACCTTGAATATTTATTTTTTTAACCAACCGAAATATCCAGGGGTTCCCATACTTTTTCCGCACCCTGTATATATATACTTAATTTTAATTGAGAGCGTTTGGAGGTTTCGAGAGGGAGAGACGTGTCGAAGTAAGCGTAAATTTGTGAAGTGAAAGAGACAAAAGGGGTGATAAGAAGTGAGGAAAAATAAGGTTTGGAGACGCGTGGAGAGCAAAAAGTATATGCAGAATGGAAAAATAAGAGGGCTAGATGAGCATAAGAAGCAAAATACGAGTTAATTAGAAGAGTCAAGGTGTTGAGGTTAGGGAGAAATAAAGCGCGAAGAGAGCCGTGGCATGGTGCGAGAAACGGGGGACGAGAACGACAACTGGGAATCGGAGACCGACGCTGCATCCGACGGGGACACAGAGATGGATCCAGAAGCAGGAGAGGACTACAATACCGACGGGAAGAAGAGAAAAGGAAGACCGTTGGGATCGAAAAACAAGCCGAACGCAAACGCAATGGAAAGCCAACAGAAACGAATGGAGGCGTATGTATTTGGTAAAAGAGATGTGGTGATCAGATCGCCGATAGACATTAGATAAAAAAATAAAGTAAGTTCGGACAAAGAAATGCAGCGAAACATCGAAAGGGAGGAAGTAAAGCAACAGGGAAAGAGGAACGATTATCAAGCGGGCATTAAGCTTAGCGAAGAAAATAGATGGAAATAAAAAATTGAGGAAATGAACAGATCAATGAAAAAAATGATTGAAGGAATGGAAAGTAGAATATTCAGGGGGATAGAGAATCTGAGCCAAGAAATTGGTATAATCAAAAAAGAATGGTTGGAACTGAACAACATATTTCAGGAGCAAATAAACCACATAAGAGCGGCCTATGAAAGCAAGCAGAAGGAAAGGAAAATTGAAAAGCCGATATTAAGGACAAAAGAATGGAGCGATTGGAGGAAAAAGCGGGATAAAAACAAGAAGAGGAAAAAGCAATTAAAACATTAATTGAAAAGGAGCTGGAAAATCAGTTGGCCGATAGAAGAGTCTCAATACCTGAAATACAAAGAGAAGAAAGTTGGATGCAGAAAATTGAGGAGGTCACAAGGATAGCAACAGAAAGCAGCAGGGAAGAATCGAGCAGGGCTCTAGCGGTCATGGATGACAAAATAGAAAAAGCAGAACGGCAGATAAGAAGAAGCAACGTGATAAGAGGCGGGTTTTTCGGAGGCAGTGGACTTAAGGCAAAGATGGAGGAACTCTTCACCCATAAACCCGGGGGTGGAGGTAAGAGTGAAAAAGGCAACAACGATCGGGAAAGCAGAAAAAGATAAAGGAGAAACAGTACTCGTTCATCTATTCTCCCTAGAGGGCAAGAGCGAAGTTATGAAATTAAGAAGAAACCTGAAAGGAACGAGAATATACATCGATGACGACTTCACGAAAAGGGAAAGAGAAATCCAACAGCAGATAGGACGGATCGCAAAGGAGGAAAAGGAGAAGGGAGCCCGAGTGGGAATGGGGTATACCAGGTGTGTAAGTATGAAACCGGAATTTTTGTACAGAAAAAACACGTTTATTGTAATGATATGATACAAATAACTCGAGATGGCTTCTCGGGTCACCTTTAACTGATCCGCCAGTTGTTGTTGTGTTTGAGCGTCGTCTTCGTCCAACAAGGCTTGCAGGTCAGCGTCTTCAAACTTTTTCGGTGGTCTTCCACGTTCTTCGTTCCTCATCTCAAAATCGCCACTTTTGAACCGTTTGAACCACTCGAAACACTGTGTTTTACCGAGAGCATGCTCACCAAACGCCTCCACAAGCATTCGATGCGATTCGGCTGCGGTTTTCTTCAGATGAAAACAGAAAAGTAGTGCTGTCGGCAAATCGTAATTTGTTGGCACAAAACTCGACATATTTATCTCTAATAAACTAATGCTACTGAATGAAACTCGTGTTATTGTGAGTTGGAAATCTTTGTCGGATATCAATACAATAACAAGACACCGCTGACGTGATGTGTCGGTAACTGCATCGACATCTAGCGCCACCTATGGGCAAATTCCGGTTTCATACTTACACACCTGGTACATGATGATGATACGAAAGTATTATTATGTTATTTATAAATTATGTGTAAGCTATGAACTAACCTTTCTTCCTTGATTTTTTTATTTTAGGTTGCGATGTGTAGTAATAAGGATGCTGAACAAATCACAGCCAATTCTGAGGGGGCGATTTCTACTCAAGAAACTTTTGGTGCACAAAAATGAAAGCAACCGACCCTAATAGATTGTGTGGAGAGAAGTACGAGCTATGAAGGTACGGTCAGAGCTTTTGTGATTGAAGTATGGATTTGTCAATAATATTTTACTGTTATACCTAATTATTTCTAGTATTCTCTTATTGGCTTGGGGTTCTATGAAAAATAAATCATAGAGTGAAATATCAATAGTTAGTAATGCCCTTACTAATCATAGACCAATATTAGGTGCGCAACTAAGTTCCCGCTGTTTTTCAAGAGATGGCTCCACTAGTAAGTGCTGGTCGATTGTGACATAACCACAACGTCATGAACCAAGCTTAGACATATGGTAAACAAACCGCTTTGACACATTAGTGATTTTGTTTTTGCGTCGTATACTTTTGGTTGTGTAAAAATGTCTGATTTTGTGCCAAATAATCGTCATTTGCGGGAAATATTGCTTTTCTTCTTTCATTCGAAGAAAACGGCGGCTGAAGCGCATCGAGAACTCCAAAAAGTTTACGGAGATGCTGCTCTAAGTGAAACAACGTGCCGTGATTGGTTCCGTCGCTTCAGAGACGGTGATTTCGATGTTGACGACCGTTCACGTGAAGGAAGGCCAAAAACCTTCGAAGACGCTGAATTGGAGGCATTGCTCGATGAGGATCCATGCCAAACGCAAAAAGAGCTTGCTTCAGCATTAGGAGTTACCCGCCAAGCCATTTCCAAGCGATTGCATGCGTTGGGAATGATTAAAAAACAAGGAACTTGGGTTCCTTATGATTTGAAGCCAAGAGACGTTGAGCGTCGTTTTTTCGCCTGTGAACAACGGCTCCAGCGGCAAAAAAGGAAGGGTTTTCTTCATTGCATCGTTGCAGGTGATGAAAAATGGATTTATTACAGCAACCGAAAGAGAACAAAATCATGGGGACTGCCCGGTCATGCTTCTACGTCGTCGGCTCGGCCGAATATTCACGCTGCGAAGGTTTTGCTGTGTATTTGGTGGGACCAGGGCGGTGTTATTTATTATGGGCTGTTGAAACCGAACGAAACCATCACTGGGGAACGGTATCGAACTCAATTGATGCGATTGAGCCGAGCACTGCGCGAAAAACGGCCACAGTACGAGCAGAGGCACGAAAAAGTGATTTTACAGCATGACAATGCTCGGTCTCATGTTGCCCAACCCGTTAAAACCTACTTAGAAACGCTCAAATGGGAAGTCCTACCCCACCCGCCATATTCCCCAGATATTGCGCCGTCCGATTATTACTTGTTCCGTTCGATGGCACATGGTCTGGCTAATCAGCAGTTCCACTCATATGGACATCTCAAAATGGCTTGATTCGTGGATAGCCTCAAAAGACGAACACTTCTTCCGTGACGGGATTCGAGCTCTGCCAGAAAGATGGGAAAAAGTTGTCGCTAGCGATGGGCAATATTTTGAATGATTCATTTGTAACCATTTTTTCACAATGAAGTGGCATTTTCATAAAAAAAACAGCGAGAACTTAGTTGCGCACCTAATAGTTGTGAAAATATCAATAGTTTTAATATTCATTTTAAAACTATTGATTCTGATAACTATTGAAAATATTCTTGAACTATTGAAAAAAAATGTATTCATTTTTTTCTAAACTTTGTTATTTAATAATAATTTTAAGTAAGTACTTATGAACAGATTTTTTTTTTTTTCAGAAGCTGGTCAAAAGCATTGTGACATTACACAAGTTTTGATGTATATGATCTGTAAGGATAATTTACCCTTCTCATGCGTGGAAAAAGTTGGGATGAAAAAATTCGTGCGCGCAGCATGCCCTCTCTATAAGCTCCCATCTAGAAAAAAAATTTTTAACTTTTATTTTCATAATTTCATTAAGATTATATACACATTATTTTCGTCATTTTTTAGTGTACGATATAAATATACCACCGCGCTAGAACTGATACTTGTATATATACTGACACAAAAAAATAAAGGAGCAAGAAAAGTTGACCATTTTTTTCGTGTTTTTCGAAAGGCTGTAACTTCGTCAAAAATGGTCGTAAAAAAAAAGGATTTTGAAGCTTGAAGTTTCTAGTTTTCAGTTCTGATAATGATTTTTTTTAGAATCACTGATTTCGCGGTCGGAAGAAATATCACGACAAAAAAATGTTGCAAATTTTTACGTTTTTCGAAGTTCTACACCGGTTTCGGAGATTTTTTTCGGACTTAAGCAATATCAAGGTCATGGAGCCCATTCAATTCACTTCAATTTGCTTTTTTTATCTCCGTACGACCATTTTCCGCTGAGATATCGGCCTTTGAATAAAAAAACGTCCTTTTGTCTTCAGTCATCGATTTCTCAGGAACTAATGAGAATGGAGGAACTAATCAGGAATGGTCATACGGGAATTCGACCGGCAGTTTTGGAAACGTGAATACATACTCTACAAGCTCTGATTATTATTGTAGTGACTTTTTAAAAATTTTTGCCATCAGTTTTTAAAAAGTACAAAAAAACGATGTTTTCTTGGTTTTTATAAAATCCACCGCTACTTTGAAAACATTGCGATAAACACTAATGTTTATCGCGTGCGTGCGTGCGTGCGTGCGTGCGTGCGTGGGTGCGTGTGTGCGTGTGTGTGTGTGTGTGTGCGTGTGTGTGTGTGTGTGCGTGTGTCTGTGTGTGTGTGTGTGTGTGTGTGTGTGTGTGTGTGTGTGTGTCTGTGTGTGTGTGTGTGTGTGTGTGTGTGTGTGTGTGTGTGTGTCTGTGTGTGTGTGCGTTTGCGTGTGCGTGTGCGTGTGCGTTTGCGTGTGCGTGTGCGTGCGCGTGTGCGTGCGCGTGTGCGTGCGCGTGTGCGTGCGCGTGTGCGTGTGCGTGCGCGTGTGCGTGCGCGTGCGCGTGCGCGCATGTGCGCGTGTTTATATATATTACGACGGTTTCGCATTAATTCGACTCTTCTCCTCGACTATCTTAGCGTTGACGATCTGAGTGTCCGAGGATCCGGTCGCCGGACTTGAACGGGGTTTAGGAATAAATTGTTGTACTCGAAATTACGCTTTACATATTTTATTTAACATAAAAAAACTCAATAATACACATAAAATAACGCTTAATTTAATATTCCTTTTTTGTGACGCTAATTTCGCAAAATAGATTTAACTAACGCTCGCATTGCGTTCTTCTCTTCATTTTGATTGGACACATTAAATATTCCCGCTGGACAAATTATCTCCCGCTCGGATGGTGCGGTAGTGCCCGCTATACCGGCCGAACGCTGACGCCTGGTCGCATACTCGCGTTAGATCGCTTCCCCCACTCGCTACCCACGGCCTCCGCGTGGCTTTTCCTTCTTTCTTCGCCTTTTGCACCTTGCGCCTTCCCTCTCTATTTCTCATTCTTCTGGCATTCTCGCGCACGTCTCGCTCTTCTCATTCGCCGTGCATCCCATTCAACCTGCGCTGAGGTTGTGTGTGGGTTCTGGATGGGAAACCTGGCCACGACTTTCTCTAGGTTGCTCTAGTTCTGACTACCGGCTCAGGCTCGACGAAAAGAGGGAGAGAAACCGCCACGACTTTCCCCAGATTGCTCCGGTTTAGACTACCGACTGGTTCCCAAGGGTTGAAGGATCGTTGGCTGCTCAAAAGTAAGAGAGCGATATTTGCTCTCCTCGCCCTTATATAGTGGTTTCTTTATAGCCGCCACGCTTGCTCCTCCAATCGCAGAGTTTTTCTCTTCCATCTAATTGAATTATTCCGAGTGGCGACATTTCCTCCCAATCACTCTTTCCCTAGTTTTGTCTGTTGGAGTGACGACATTTCCCTCCGATAATTAAGCCTTTTACTCTCTCCAGCTCGGGGAGGGTTGGCGCGTACGCTGTACGCACCAATTGCCGCAAAAATTCAGTAAATCCCTATTTTATTGGTTGACGCGGCGCTTCTCCGCGCTTTTCTCGCATTTCTCGAATTTCCTACAAGATGCGAGGAGTGAGAAGAACTTTCTCCGATTACGCGGCCGGAGCTCAGTCTCGATCGATCCGCGATCGAGAGCGTCTCACCAGCCGCGTACTCGCCCGGCCCTCCCCTCTCATTTCCACTAGCTCGCTTGACTCGATGGAGTGGGGGGCCCCGCCGCTGCTTGGTCTGCCGCGCTCTCATTCGGTCTCCAACCGTCCGAGAGCTCGCTTCGCTCCGGCTCCCCCCCCCCCCCTTTCCGCTGTAATACCTAATCGCCGGCTCGGTTGGACAATGCGATATGTCGCAATATATATATATATATATATATATATATATATATATATATATATATATATATTGTGACGTGACTTCTTAGGGTCTCGTCCCCCCCGCATTAATGGGTGTCGACCAGTGGGTCGGATTTGCGACCCTGGGAGCGTCTTGTTCGACCCTGAGGCCGAGGGTTCGCGTACTCCCGGTGCACGGACCAGTATAAGAATGTTTACCTACCGTGATCAGCGCAGCCTACCTTAGCTGTGTATGTGTACCTGCCGGTGGCTGTAATTACCGCGAGCCGTGGGGACAGAGGAGAAATATAAATTAAAAAAAAATGCCGTATCAATTTCCGGATCGGGAGCGAGCGAATATCGAGTGAAGGACGAGCCGGCTAGAAGTTGAGGATACTGCTCGCGGGACCCTGTATTCCTTACTAAGCGGAAATCCCGGAGCGCGATGCCCGGTTCGGTCCGTCGCGTCTCGCCGAACGTAGTGTTCCCCGTGGACACGCATGTGCCTTTTTCATTAAAACAGGCGAGCGTCATATCACCGAGCTCGTGGAGTAGGATGCCAGAGGGGACGCCGGAATAAGGCCAACATACAGAGTCGCCCGTCCCTCTCGACTTAGCAGCCTGGGGCTGTACCATCCCGACGGTCTTCTCGGGTTCCGTGGACCGTGAATCGAATCGGCGCCTCGTTCAGGGGAATCGGGACGGATGATCAGCGGCCGGGGTGGCATCTGCCTGGTGGCGTTAGACTGTGGGCCCACCGCCTTTACCTGGGACGCCAGGACTGTGCGAAGGAGGCCTCGCTCTCGCGCTCGGGGTCCCGTCCCGGTTCCAGGAGGAAGGTTCCCGAGAGGCCGTTGTAAATCGCTGTAAGAAGAGGTGCATGCGTGCGGGGTGGCGCGGCGTGGTCGCGCATTGCCCGTGAACCGCGGGGAAACGATAGAAGACGCGGGACAGAGAGAGATGGAGCGATCTCGCGTGAGCAGCGAAAATTTGACGAGGGTAGGGGGAGATAACACGTAGTCAGCGTTACGTGGGTACGGGGAGAGCCGCGAGCGCGTCGCGAGAATAATTAGTCGCGAAACTTCGATCTTGGGGAGCGGACGCATTTTGGAGCTCCACGAGAGGTGCGAGGCCGTCTCCTGGCAGAAGCGACCACGGCGGTGAGTCCGGACCCGCGATTTGCTCTCTCTCTCTCTCTCTCTCTCTCTCTCTCTCTCTCTCTCTCTCTCTCTCTCTCTCTCCACGACCAGGTAGGAGCCAAACTTTTATGGGGTTGAGGGCCATGAGCCGATTTGGGAACCCATAGCGGGACCTATATCTTCCCGGGAGAGCCGAAGTGATCGGCAGAATTTGTTTCAGAGAGAGTTAGTCGCCATTTAGTCCGTCGTTCGGCACTACCGGGGATTAGAGTGATATATTTACGTAGTTTCACCCATAAGGGCTCCTGGCTGTGTCGTGGGTTCGTTCTCGCCCGCTCGTCCATTAGCATATGGTCTCTTTTTTTTGCATACGAGCGAAGGCGATGACTAAAAATGCGGAAACCAATTCTCAAAAATTTACCGGGTAAGAGGCCGAACGGTTTAGAGTATAAAGTCTGTGTTAATAACTCGAGCCAGTTATAATTCTCTAGTCTCTCTCCACGCGCTCAGGGCCACCGCGGCAGCATATTGTTTGTTTGTGTACTCGGGGCGCTAGCTCGCCTCTCCTTTGTTATTCGCGGTGTGCGAGTTCGTCGAGCCAATGAATTGTTGCGTAGCGAGGACCCGCGAGTACATGCGTACCGAAATAAAGTGCTGAGGTGATAAATTATGTTACTGCCTACTGAATTCAGGCTATCTAAGCAATTATTGCGAGTTTTGGCGTAAACTACGTTACCGCCTACTGAATTCAGGCTATCTAAGCAATTATTGCGAGTTTTGGCGTAAACTACGTTACCGCCTACTGAATTCAGGCTATCTAAGCAATTATTGCGAGTTTTGGCGTAAACTACGTTACCGCCTACTGAATTCAGGCTATCTAAGCAATTATTGCGAGGTTTGGCGTAAACTACGTTACCGCCTACTGACTTGAGGCTATCTAAGCAATTATTGCGAGTTTGGGCGAAAACTACGCTACTGCCGATTGAAGTCAGACTACCTAAGCCATTATTGCGAGTTTTGGTGTAAACTACGTTAGCGCCTAATGGAATTAGCCTACCTAAGCCCTTATGGCGAGGGATCGGATGCCTCCTGGCAGTACCTACGGACTTCCGGTTACCTAAGCGATTACGGCGGGAAAACGCGGTGGACGAACTTGCGGTGAACTCGGGGTGGCCTAATTGGACCCCGGTTAGCGTTATGATAATGCGTGCGTTCCGCCCATAACCGGGGAACTCGCCGGTTGTATGCCCACCTCTGTATTAGACTGAGCGGGCCTTCCGACTCTAATAAATCAATGAACCGGACTCGTCGTCGAATTTTGTTCTTGGCCGAGGTAACTCTTGGTCTGCACCCCGTCCTTTTATGGCCTTGATCCTCGCCCTCCGACCCTGCCCCTCTGCCATTACCTCTGACGAGCCGAGCTAGTTAGACCGCCTTGGCCATGCCGCCCGCCTGCTTGGGTGCCCTACCACCGATGGATCGCCCGGGGTCCCTTTTAAAGCAGACCGAGGGTTGGCGGTACTTTAGTACCTGTCGCCCATGATCCCTGGCGGATCCTCGGGCGCCCGAGCCGGTTGGGACGGCATGGGCCAAGAAGTGTGCGGAGTAAAAATCCGTTGCAATATATATATACACACACACACACACACACACACACACACACACACACACACACACGTATATATATATATATATATATATATATATATATATATATATATATATATATATATATATACACATATATATATACATATATACATACGCGCGCGCGCGCGCGTGTGTGTGTGTGTGTGTGCGTGCGTGCGTGTGTGTATTCTAATACAGTCGATTTGGTGGGTGCCTCTTTGCGTGGGTAACACCCGCAAAGGGGAAATGCTAACTTCCGGCGTCCACGTCGCGCCCGCTGGAAACGTCATTGCCGCGTCAATGTCCCCCGCGACAACGCAATAACAAGGGCGGCTAACGGAAGCTGTGGCCGCTCATAGTGGTAAGCGACCGCCATGCATCCACTCACCCACCTTACACTTACACCTCTGAGCGCCTTGACAGAGCCCCCGTGGGGGTATGAGTCAGGTGACCCTGCGAACGGGTATCACCGATGAATGAGACGGAACCCCCTATAACGGGGGCTTTTCCAACCGGGTCATGGATGGAGGGGGCCCTATAAACGGGTATCGCCCGCGAGGGAATGATCCCACGGGACGGCCCTGTCGGGTCGCAAGGAGACAACGCAGAGCCCCCTGGCGGGGGAGGTAAGTGGCCGAGAGAGGGCCTCTTCCTGCCGCCCGGCGACCAGACGAGGCTCAGGACCGGCCGTTGCCGCCTCCACCTAAAACCAGGGGGGACCTCTGACCACCTCACACTCACCATATACGTAAAAGACAGGGAGAGATAATAAAACCTATGGAAGGGCATGTTTCAAAACATAGACCCCAGGTGGTCACCCCGCAACCGGGGGAGACCACCCTGAGCTCCGACCGGGTGCAAGCCCCGGTGGCTTCAGGCTGCGGCACGGATTCTGGGGGCCGCAAAACATGCTTTACGCAGGCGACAAACGAGGCGAACGGTGACCGAGCAGACACGGTCAGCAAACTGCTGGAGGCTCACAACAGCCGGACGAGACGTAGCAACG
This sequence comes from Ophion slaviceki, assembly GCA_944452715.1. Lineage (NCBI taxonomy): Eukaryota > Metazoa > Arthropoda > Insecta > Hymenoptera > Ichneumonidae > Ophion > Ophion slaviceki. The sequence continues at coordinate 27,026,491 of OX101784.1, forward strand.
CGTCGAGCTACGCGAGCATCGCGAGCTACGAAAGCGCTATCGGTGGCGGAACTGGCGAGACCAGACCGCGACAGAGGGCAAATTGCCCAAGAAATATGGGGCCCCCAATCCCAAGACCGATGGACGGACGACCGGGACAGACGACGACGTTGGCCACACCCGTCCGGACAGCCGAGGCCCGGATCTGGGCGCAGTTGCGACGCATCCAGGAGTGCTTAGTTGTGATGGAGACGAAAACTCGCATCCAGCGCAACATCAGCGCCGTCATTACAATGAACATGGCGATAATCAGGGAGGCTGTGGACGAGGCCGGGCATGAATGTGACAGAATGTTTGTGCTCGGGACTGCCGAGGGTGCGAGTGGCGGAGACAGACTGGCGACGCCACAGACCAAACGGAAGCGGGTGACTGCGGGCTCAAGCCCGGACCTTACGCCGGCCAAAAGGCCGACAGAGGGATTCGAGTCCACCACGTGGGCAAAGGTAGTCACCAAAAGACAAAAAAGAAAGCCGACAGACGTACAGGACCGACAAAAGACGGAAACGCCACACACTGCGACAGCGACGTCGACCACGAGGGGGGGAAGCGGGAACCGCACAGCCCGGAGACCCGGAGTTGGTGTGGTTCTCGTCAAACTCACGAGTGGAAAAACTTACTTACGCGGACACACTGAGATAGTTGAAAACCGTTGACCCCGGCATCGAGAAGATGCAGGTCAACGGCTACCGACAGACAAAGGACGGGTCTGTCCTGGTCCGTGTCAAAAGCGGACCCAGGGAAAGACAAAACTTCCAGGACAAGCTTCAGCAAGCCCTGGGAGATAACGCACAGGTACGAGACATGGCAGTCAACGTACAAATTAATATACTGGACCTGGACTGCGTGACGGGCAAGGAGGAAGTGACGGAGGCACTCCGCCAAGCGACGAACGACACGAGAGACCCGAAGGTTCATATGTTCGGGCCAAACAGACAAGGACAGTGTATGGCTGTGTGTGAGGTTGAGGAGGGCGCCGCAAACGCCCTGCTCAAGAAAAGGCGACTGAAAATCGGGTGGATGAACTGTCGCGTCAGGCCTAGGACGACCGTGCCAAGGTGCTACAGATGCCTTGGGTACGGGCACACTAGGACTAACTGCAACGGAACGGACAGGGCACGGAGTTGCTACAAATGTGGCGGGACGAACCACGTCGGCAAGGACTACAAAGACAGACCGACGTGTTTCCTGTGCGCCGAGGCGGGGTACGAGAGTACCGCGCATGCCCCGGGTTCCGGGGCGTGTGCGGTCTTTAGAGCTGCGCTGGAGGAGTGCGGGAAAAAGACGAAGATGTGACGGTCCTACATGAAATGAGATTTTTCAAATTTGCTGACATTGTAACTCAAAGAGCAATTATCTGATTGACTTTAAATTTGAACTGAGTACTCTTAAATATATTTCCTCTATAATGACGTAGCATATTTTTGTTTGGATGAAAATGGACTATTTGGCATTGAAAAAAAACGACCATTTTATAGGCAAGAAAACAGACTTTTTTTATAACTACGCCATTTTTTAGATTTTTATATTTTTCGAAAATCCTACGTCATTGTCTAGGAAATACCTTCCAGTTTAACGACATTTTTTTCCTTTTTCGGTTTCAGCTACTCAATCGACCGGAATCATGTCAGCAGCAGAGGATCTTTTTTTGGCGCCTCCGAAGGCGCCTCATAAGTCACTTGGATCTCAATATTTTTCTATGAAAAAATTATGGAATATAGATAAAATATAGCGAAATATATTCTCAATTTTCGGAAATATTTAATTGAGCACTTTTCTTCCAAAAAATTCCCGAAAATGACCCAAATTTTCAGCATTCACACTGGTATAGCCCCTTAAATGCTTTGAACAAAAATTGAATTGTGGGACTGTAAGAGTGAGACCTGAACTTGACTACGAAAAATTTCAAGTACGGTCAAGTTGCATGTATTTATATTTCCCTTTTCTCTATTTGTATTATTAAGGAGCGTCTTCTTTTTGTAAATTGAGGTTATGAATCTCTAACAAAGTGTGTAAAAACATTTGAAGCATTTTCACAGCCGGCACCGACCAAAAACAGTTTGAGCAATTGAGGAGAATTCATTTTCGTTCAATAAAAGTTTGAGCATATAAAAAGAATTCATTTTCGTTCCATTCCAACGATGCAAACTTCAGCGTCATGGAGTTGGGATCACAAAGATAAAGAGCACAAAAAAAATATGAAAATTCTTCAGTGATTTTCTAATTGCTCTATCTCCGCGCAGAATCATCTTAGGATAAAATTTAAAAAACCATTTCAAAGGTTACTATCTCTAGATTTCAATCTTCCACCTAAAATAAATGTTTGCTCTTTTGTTATTAATAAATCAAAAGAAACGTCGCAAAGGAAAATGTCCGATTTTTGTTTCGAAAAGGTGTACAGACAAGGAAAAATTTGTTTGATCAATGACGCAATCAGACGTATTTTCCTTGGATCACCTTTTCTATTTTGAACTTTGAAACAAGTATATATCAATTACATGATCAAAGTCAAATGACGCTTTTGACTTTAATAATCAATAACTCATGAACTAATTATCGTACACGAATTTAAAGGGCAGTTCTGGAAAGCTGAAAGTATGCTCTTCAAGGTAAGAAAAAATTAATTTTTGATCAGCTTGTTTTCTGTGAGATGTGCAGTTAAAAAAGTCAATATCGACCTGAAATTTGGAGAGCATACTCAGAAAATATGTCTTCACGGAATGACGGATCGTTTTTTTCGATAGATACATTTTTGCATTTATTATTTATCTTTTTATGCGGAAAAAACGCGAAAATTCGATTTTTTTTAAATTGACGCCATTTTCCGAAATATTGTACTAAACGAAAAACCCATCCGTCATTCCATGACCAAAGGGTCACAGATTGATAATATGCTTTGAATTTGTGTTTCAGATCAACAAAGAGGGGGCAGTGATGTCAGCCGTTTACCTCCCGCGATTTGAGGACCTGTTTTCGCGGAGCTGCAACGGCCGCCATTTTGGTTTTTTTTTCAAAAAAAAATTTTTTTTAACGTTCTGTATATCATGAATAAAAGCAAGAAAAAAACCGCACTCAAAAAGCTTTACTCGTTTCCTTTAAAAACAATAAAATATAAACACCTGAAATATGGCACTCCAAGAACAAAGTCTCCCTTAAATTACCAAAGTTACGACATCTTTGCGGATAGCTGTCGCGAATATTATTCTTAGGCATTTTTTCCAAGTTGATAGTGTCCACAAAAAGTATGCTCAGCGTAAAGTTGTCCCGATTTTTTCCCTGTAGCCCAAATGATAAAAGTTTTAAATTAGGTGAAAAAAAATTGAAGGCAAACTATTATTGTTTTAGGCCAATATTATTTCGCTTACTCGGTAAAAAAAAATAGTTTTCCGACATTTACGGGTATTTTCACTCATGTAAAGTCGGAATGTGTACAAAGAAAAAAATTTAACTTCTTTTCAATAAATAAAAATCTCTTTGTTTTTAAAAGGAAATTTACTGTTATTCGTTTGTCATTTTTTTATTGAATAATAACAAACATACCCTCCTAAAGTAAAAAGTTCTATTCTTTCACCTTTTTTTTGTTCGAAAAATGGATGTTAAAAGTTGTAACCCCTTTGTATTTCCTATACTTTTATTAATGTGAAATTAATCCTCTTATAAATTAGCATATTGTGAATACTTTATTGTAAAAAAAATCGTAAAAACAAAAAAACACGTTGTAATAATTAATATTAAAAAAATGTTCAGTAATAAAAGGTAATGTTTTGAACGAGTTTGAAATTGCAGACGTCTAGTTTGTTCAGATATATTGAAATTTCCCTTTCAAAAAGATCTGAAATCTCTATAAAAAACTTGTTTGTTTAAGTAAAAAAAACACCGCCAAGTATTCAAAATCCCTCAGAATAGTTATCGCTTGTTTTACTATATAAAAAATTCTGATTTATCTCAAATGTCTCAAACTATACTTTTTATTTAAGTTCAAAAATGGTTTCATTTTACTTATTTAAGGCAGAACACCACTGTGACCCCCTGTTTTTTGCCATTTTTCAAGATTTTTTTTTGTGGGAAAAAAAGAGATATTCGAATTTTTTTTTGTTTTGTTCGTTGTTTATTGAAGATACATAAAAAAAAATTTTCAAATTTTTCACGCCCTATGGTGACGCTCGGGAAGCTCCCGCGTCAGGTACTGTTGCCTCTGCAGTGGTTCGCGGCACGCAGCAGAACTCTCTTCAAAGTCGATCTAAAAAAAAATACCGAGTGTTTTCGTTAATAATATGATATTTTGAAGAGAAGTACACAGGGATTTGAAAAAATATTGATTTTTTAAAAATAGGCACGCTTTTGAAATTAAAGGACGATTTTCGAGCAAGATTTCTCGTCGAAAATAGGCTATAACTTTTTTTATTATTGAGATATCGAAAAAATCCTATGTACTTCTTTCGATAGTCTAGTTTTATTGATGCAGTCCAAATTTGAAGTCGATCGGATAAAAATTGCTCGAGTTCTGCTGCGTGCCGCACTCAAAAAAGTGGTTTTGAGAAAAACGCGTTCAAAGTTTTAGGTTTGTTAACTTATGCGATAAATTGGAAAAAAAATTTTTTACCTTTAATCAGCGATGCCGGCACCATATAGCTGGCCTTCAAGAAGCAAATCATTGTCCCTAGCATCTTTTCTCGAACTTGTAGAGGCTCTTCTTGCCTCTTTTGCAGCGTCTGTGAGCGAGCGCTCCGCCAGCTCGATCCGCGCTGCGTCGGTTTCAACGCAAAAATTGAAACAATTTGGGCCGATAGTTATCCGCAACGTCTCCAAAACTTTCATGAGGCTTCTCAGGCTATCATTGAATAATAATACCGCGATATTAACTGCAATATCGACGATTTTTTTGCTCCCAGACTGACACTTGGGGGCTATTGCTCCAACTGATTTGTTGTAGCTTTCGTTGTTGTTTTGCGTGAAGCCGCCCAAACAACGCTGCAGCAAATCGTCTCTGCTCAAATTTTCGAAGACTGGCGTAATTGCCTCCAATACTTTCTCAGGAAGAGGCGGCTTATGGCGATATTCAGAAATATTACCGCTTGCGACCGCTCGCTGCCACGAACACCACGACTCGGGTCAGCGAGCCCAGCGATTGCCCAGACCTCTGGGCAATCGTCATGGTGTGGCTCACTATCTGTGGATATTTTATGTTTGATAGTTGCCCAAATTGCCTTCCTCATTTTTTCAACATCATCGCTGTTCCTCCGAATAGCCAAGCCGTAATATGTGCTCAACTCGTCAATCAATTTTCCGGTGAGCTTTCCTCTGCCAGACAATCCTTTTTGTTTTTTCACGATTTCGCGGAGGCGCGTCCCCATACGTTTTTGGACATGATCGATGCACTCTTTTTTTTTATCTCGAAACCGTCGTATGGATCGCTATTCGATATGCCCAGAAACGTTTTAGAATCGCCGTCACCAATATAATATTGTAACGAGGCCCTTACCGGCCCGTATCTTTTTCCTTCTCGCAGACTCTTTGTACCCCTAGACCGCACCCCCGCGCTATAACTTATCGTTTCCTGGACTGCACTTCGACCCGATGCTTTGTACTCCATCCTCGACTTTCCCAGGACATAGGTATAATCGACTGCATTCCAATCCCTCTTCACACACCTTACGTGACTAGTCTCCAAATTCCTCCTCTACGGCCCTTTTTATCGCTTCTGTTCCCACGGACCCGCCTAGTCAGTGCAGCTGCTTTTCCTAGAATCCAGGATCACACGTGTGCTCATTTCCCTTGGGATTTTCCAGACTCTGTCCCAAAAATCCTCCCCACTACGACCACTCTCCCATGGCCGATTTCTTTATAAACACCTCTCGCGATAGTTCTTTGGGTATTAACTCCTAAACTGTATTAGACGAATGTTGTAACCAGCTCCATCAAATAAATCTTCCTCACGATTCGATTAGTATCAACCGCGTCCTCGCATCCAAAAACCGCGCTTCGGCGCCAAGCTGGCCACTGACCTTCGTAACTAAGAAATATTCATTTGCCGACATAACAAAATTGGTGCTAAGTGTGGGGTACGCCAGCTTTAAGTGTTAGAAGTTTGGAATCGAGTGCCTACACCAAGAATCAACAAGGAAGTTAACATCAACGCTGGATTCACACAACGAATCGGTGAATAAAAAATCATTTACTCAATACCGCGAAACTGTGAATATCGCGACCGATTCCGAATCCGAAGCCACTAGCAACATGTCGCTTTCACACATGAACGAATCCTTAAAGAACGCGATGAATAAAGTCTTCGATCGACAAGGGGATAAAGACGGACTTGGGCATGAGACAGAGCAACCCTCGAGAGCTCCAAGTATAATCTCAGAAGAACAGTTCGAAGAGATCACGCCGAAAGAAGCAATAGAGCTTATTAAAGAATTTGACGGAAAAAATATCGGGGTTGAGGCATTTATAGCGTCAATCGAAGACATTCGACAACAAGTAACGCGACAGGACTATCTACGTCGTTTAATAATCGCGAAAAGAATAATAGGTGACGCGGCGCCTACGACTACACTCGGGAAATGACGACGCGCAACCTCAACATCGCTGACAAAGTGCCAAGTATCGCTCCACGTCATCGGGCACCTCCAGTTCCAAGACTTCCCACAAATTCACCCGGAACACAGCGAGTGCAAGTGTCCTGCAATTATTACAAACGCATCGGTCATCTCGAACGTGATTGCCGTACCAAAGTATGGGAATCACAAAACCAAAGGAGCCCTGTCACACAGCAGTCGGGTTTTCGAAGAGGTGCACCACCACCTCGTCCGCCTTTTGCCGGTGGAGGAGACAACCGAGGTCAAGGAAGAGGGGCAATCCCTCGAGTTAACACCGTTGGATGCGCAAAGCGAGTCGTCAGACTTTCCATGCGAGACATACGAGGACCTGGAAGATTTCTACTAGATACCGGAGCCGCCGTCAGCCTTATTAAACTAAGCAGCCTCAAGGGAACTTCACTGGTCGACAAAAAGGTCAGTACAGAATTTAAAATGGGCAATGATTTACACAAATCATTGTTCGTTACACAACAAGAGTACGAGGGACAAAAACAGATCTTTCACGTCGTCCCTGATGACTTTCCCCTCGAAGAAGACGGGTTAATCGGCGTCCCCTTTATGGAGCAATATCAAACATACATCGGTATCAGAAAAGACAACTTCCTGCAGTTTAATGGAAAAAGACTCGAATTCGAACCGATAACCATCACAATCCCAGCAAGATCCATTCACTTCATCACCATACCAACAAACATTGCAAATGGACCAGCCCTTACAAGCGAAGAAAATTCAGATTCCATAGTACGTTGCGTATTCGTAGCAAAGGACCACGAAGCCCGAGTACCAGTAATAAACGACTCGGAAGAACCCAAACGGGTTACGGTAGACTTACTGCGTGGGATACCCTTCAAAGAACTTACCCCTTTACCGGCGGAGGCGCGCCGAGACGCACCGGCGGACGCACTAAGGATTCACCATATTAAAGAACACAATTCGTCAGAGAGAATTCGACTGCTCAAAGAAAATGTGCGCTTACAGCACGTGCCACCAGAACTAGCGGAACAAGTGTGGCACATCGTGTCGTCCTACCCCGACGTGTTCGCTCTACCTGGCGACCCACTGCCAGGTATAAAAGCGGTCAAACATCGCATCATTACCAGTGACGATGTACCAATAAACGCCAAACAGTACAGATATCCTCCGGCACATAAGGAGGAGATCGACCGACAGGTGAACGAGATGCTGGAACAAAGACTCATCGAGCCAAGTGACTCTCCGTACGACACCCCACTCTGGGTAGTACCAAAAAAATCTGACGCATCAGGAAAGAAAAAATGGAGAATTGTCATTGATTTTCGAAAACTAAATGAGAAAACTGCTCATGACGCGTATCCCCTACCGTGCATCGACGAAATTTTAGACCAATTAGGAAGGGCAAAATATTTTTCCGCTTTCGATTTAGCCTCGGGGTTCCACCAAATTCCCATGGACGAACGAGATAAGCAGAAAACAGCTTTCTCGACTCCGTCGGGACACTTCCACTACAACAGAATGCCTTTTGGGTTGAAGAATGCACCGGCTACGTTCCAGCGCATGATGAACAATGCTCTACGGGGGCTAGTCGGCAATACCTGCTTTGTGTACCTCGACGACATAATCATCTATGGCAATACGTTAGAGGAACATAACAAAAAATTAATGGATGTCCTGAATCGCCTACGCGAAGCAGATTTGAAGCTGCAACCGGAAAAATGCGAATTCCTTCGCTCGGAACTGGAGTTCTTAGGACATGTTATATCTGAAGGAGTGAAACCAAACCCGAAGAAAACTGAAGCAGTCACAAACTTACCGGCGCCAAAGGACCCCCAACAAATTAAACAATTTCTCGGACTCGCCGGATATTACCGCAAATTTATAAAAGACTTTAGCAAGATTGCTAAGCCACTGACCGAGTTATTAAAAAAGGATGTCACCTGGGTGTGGACAGAAAAACAAGAACAAGCCTTTCAATTACTGCGTACCGCGCTAGCAACTGCCCCTGTGCTACAGTATCCCGATTTCACAAAGGAATTTGTCTTGACCACCGACGCCAGTAATCACGCGGTCGGTGCGGTATTATCACAGGGACCGATAGGAAAAGACCGACCGGGTGCTTACGCCTCTCGCACCCTCAACAAGGCAGAGCAACACTACTCCACCACTGAAAGAGAAATGCTTGCGATTACGTGGGCAACGAAACATTTCCGCCAATACTTGTACGAAAAACATTTTAAAATTGTCACCGACCACACGCCGCTTATCTGGATATTGAAAGCCACCGACCCTCCAACTAATATCCGCTTGATGCGACTACGAATGAAGGTGGAAGAATACGAGTACGAACCTATTTATAAGAAAGGCTCTCTCAACATCAATGCAGACGCTCTTTCTCGTATTTACACTGTAACGACCCGAGGACAACAACGATCGAGGCTCACAGCAGGAGATAAGTCTACTCAACACACTAAAGATTGTGAAGACGACTATCCAGCAGAGGAACAAGAACCATCAATGGAAGATCCACCACTGTACGTGGAATTCGAGTTATCCGAAAACATTCCTTTGGTTCTCGAAATCAGCGAAGACACTCCACCTAGGGACATTCCTGCTCTAAAAATAGTGGACAAACCAAATAATGCCACGGATTGCCTCTACATTGATTTTTCCGAGGACGAAATTAACTGGTACAATCGTATTGCAGCCGTTCTAACAAAGGTAGACAGCGCAACGAAAATCCACTTAGGCTGTGACCACCTCCGCGGTCATCCAGGAACAAAAACGCGGATTAAACAAATAATTAATTTCATTTGGTCAGCGCGGAAGAATCGCCCTCCATTGTACTTCTACGACAGAGAACTTTATGAGCCAGGTACCGAAGAAGACCGTCAGCGCATCATAAAAGAGCACCATGGGACTAAAGCGACTGGGCATTTCGGCATAGCCAAGACTCTCGACCGCATAAAGGCAGTCGCTACCTGGCCGAACATACAAAGAGATGTCGAAGATTATATCCGAAGGTGGGACACGTGTCAGAAGATCAAATTGGTGCGCATACGGCCGCAAGCGGAAACCGTAATCACAGATACGCCCGAACGTCTGAACGATAAGATCGCGTTAGACCTCGTAGGACCCATTCCCAAATCAACAGATGGATACAAGTACATAATGTCTGTACAGGACCAATTGACGAAGTACATCACGTTGATTCCTCTGAAAACTCAAGATGCTCAAACCACCGTAAGCGCACTGGCTGAGCATTTCATTTACATTCAAGGTGCACCTAAGAAGATTCTCACGGACGGGGGCCGAAATGTCATCAGCCAAACGTTTAAATACCTAGAGAAACTCTTTAGGATCTCTCACATGACGACGACTACGTTCCATCCTCAGAGCAACGGCAGCCTCGAGAGAGCTCATGGACCAATTACAGAGCAAATCAAAGCCCTCATCCATGACCACCGCGAGGACTGGGACAAGAAGCTGAAATTCGTCTCAATGGCCTACAATACGGCAAAGCACGAAGGTATTGGACTAACACCTTTCGAGATGCAGTTTGGACGAAAGCCAAACATCCCGAATAGCATCCCCATCCACCGAACTAATGCCACCATTGACGAATACTTCGAGGGACTCCGAGCGGACCATGAACGGATTTTAAAGAAAGGACGTAACCACTAATCGCAGCAAAAGAACGTTGCAAAACTTACCAGGACGCTCACATCCATCGGCCTGCCCCAATCTTCAACAAGGGTGACGAGGTTCTCGTTGCTCAGGAACGAGATAAATCTCCACTCGCCCCGAAGTGGGACGGTCCCGCTATAATTCTCGAACGAACGTCCGATGTTAACTACGAAATTTTACTTAGAAATAGGAAAAAACTAATCCATGTAAATAAACTTAAGCCATATTTCCGAAACTAATTATTCTTAAATGTTTAGGGATACGATGCTGGCGTTTCTCTTGTTGCTGGCGTCTAGTTGCCTGGCCAACGAAGTATTTCAAATGGAGCCAGTCTCGGGACCAATCTACCTGGAACATCTGGGGGACGTGGTAATGTTCCACAAAACTTGGACCGTCGTCAACTACGTCGACCCCACTGAGATCAATTTGTAAACAAGACGATCAAGACTCCCAAACTCGATAACATCTTGAGTAACTACTCTGTATCCCTGGACGACTTACAACTGACTACTTTAGGAAAGCCCACGCATATTGACGCGACGCAACTGAAGTTCCTTGGACAAACATTAGACGAAGTATCAGAAGAAGCTGAAAAAATTGGACGCCGTCGACGCAACAAGTCATTATCTGAAACAGCTTACGACGGACTGAAATACCTTGGATATGCGTGTATCTGTATTGTAGCATTAGTGTTAGCCTTTAAGATAGGTCTATGTACGTGTTTAGGCAACCTGATAGTTAAATTTTTGGCGTGTACCTTTTCACCCTGTGTCAATGTGTACAACAATTGTTTCCATACGAATACCACCGACAGCGTCAATTACGAAACTCATTATCCACCCGAAGAACTTGTAGTCTTATCAAACCGAAGCCGATCCTCCGATGCTCGCTCGACTATACGGCATACCAATAGACGTAACCTTCATTACCCTAAGGCGTAGAAAATCCACTTACCGCTCTATGGATTTTCTAAAATAAGGGGGGAGGTGTAACGAGGCCCTTACCGGCCCGTATCTTTTTCCTTCTCGCAGACTCTTTGTACCCCTAGACCGCACCCCCCGCTATAACTTATCGTTTCCGGGACTGCACTTCGACCCGATGCTTTGTACTCCATCCCCGACTTTCCCAGGACACAGGTATAATCGACTGCATTCCAATCCCTCTTCACACACCTTACGTGACTAGTCTACAAATTCCTCCTCTACAGCCCTTTTTATCGCTTTTGTTCCCACGGACCCGCCTAGTCAGTGCAGCTGCTTTTCCTAGAATCGAGGATCACACGTGTGCTCATTTCCCTTGGAATTTTCCAGACTGTCCCAAAAATCCTCCCCACTACGACCACTCTCCCACGGCCGATTTCTTTATAAACACCTCTCGCGATAGTTCTTTGGGTATTAACTCCTAAACTGTATGAGACGAATGTTGTAACCAGCTCCGTCAAATAAATCTTCCTCACGATTCGATTAAAGTGTCAACCGCGTCCTCGCATCCAAAAACCGCGCTTCGAAGCCAAGCTGGCCACTGACCTTCGTAACTAAGAAATATTCATTTGCCGACATAACAATATTTATATTTTATGCCATAGAGCTCTTCAGACCGTTGAAACATTTCGACAGCTGAGTCGACTTCCATTTTTCCGGAGGAGCCGCTATGGTTCGCCTGGCACTCATCGTCGTGGGTACTTTTCCATTCCCAGTACTCCGCGGTGCTTTCTTTTTTTTCCCAATGCTCGCAAGCTTTGCAATATTTCGATTTCACCATAACGTCGATCACTTTTTTAGTGTACCAGCCTATTAGCGATGTTATGCCGAAAAGCGAGCTGAAACCGCGCTTACGCCACGATCCGTCGCCTGGAACGATAATTCCGTCCTCCACCCCATTTTCCAACGAAATTGTCTCCTCCTCAAGTGCAGCCTTTTGTTTGCTTACTGTGCTCACAGCTTTAGTGGCAATCGAAATCGAATTTAAGATTCGATCGTAGAAAGACTGAAATATGGGGCGCAGTAGGTCCATAAATGCACAAAACTTCATCAGGCCATTCAAACCGACGCCAAGAAGACGCATACTGAATACGATCCGACGATTTATTTCGTATGCATTGTCAATCATAGGACACGAATTGATTTGCACTTTTTCACAATGGCCGCAATCGACCTCGATTTTGAATCCGAGTCCGCGCAAACTTTTTTCAGTAAACTTTATATCGCGATCACATACTTTGTACTTCACTAACGTCGATATAATGTTCAATGCATTGACGAGGTGTACCGATAACCGAAATCGTTAGTAACACCGACCTCTAAATCGTCCGACGATTTTAACTTTTTCGCCGACGTGCTCACATACTCTGCAGAATTATTTTCGGAGCTATAACGGTTCGGAGGTTTTCGATTCGTAATTTTCGTTCGACTCCTCGTCACATAGCTCCGTTTTGTTCCCTTTTTCCCCGCGTACACTTTCGGATTATCCATTTCGATGTGCAAAGAATAATTCTGAGCGTTCGATATTTATAAACGAAACGATTCGGAGCGTTTAGACACGAGTAGCGTCGCTTCTATTCGCAAACTGACGCTATGACGCTATCTCTATACCTGCCTTGAAAATTTTTCAATTATCGCCACCTATGGCTTTTTTTCGAAACTATATTTATAACAATAGCCGGTTTTTGTGAAGGGAGACAAAAGAATACCTGGGAAAGACCCGCAGGACCTGGGAAAGGCCCGGTATACCTGCCGACCCTGAGGCGCGCAGCTGCGCGGGACCCCGAGCGTCACGGAGCGCCGCATCGCTCCACAAAATATTCAATATCTCCGAAAATAATTATTTTTCGACCTGGGTCCAACGGCATCTTAATCTTAAATGTATTTCAGATTTTTCTAGATGGTTTCCAAAAAATCGATTTTTTGAAGCCGTCACAGTGGTGTTGTCCCTTAATGCAAATGTACAAAAAAGGTGAAATCACTTTTATGAAATAGTCAAGCAAGTTTACTAGTCATGTTGCACACTAAATTGTTAAAGCTTAGGAATAATATTTGTTGAAAATATTTCATTTAAAAAAGTCATGTTACTATTATAAGAAAACATTGATATCACCATTAGATCAAAATACAAAGTAGGTAACACACAAGTATACCGGAAATGCTGTGCAACGACTTGGCGTGCATGGCTGAAAAAAAAGTTCGGCGAAGGATTTCGTCATATCAACATCTCAACTGTCGGGTTAACTAAACATAACTTGTCACGATTTATTGTGTAAGTGAAAACCAGATTCATGTCGAGTACGAATCAAATGAGTGGTGTACATTTCGACCATACGGCACTTGAAATGTTAATTTATTTGGATAATACGAAAAAATGTGTATAAAAGCATTTATCTTTTATTCTATAACACAATAACCGCATATCTCATGAAATCTATTGCGTCTTATAGACTTTGATGTAATAGATAAATCATGCATCTCTAAACCATCTGCCTCTAAACCATCTAAGCATCTGTAAGTTTGAAAGGTTAGCATTACTGTTTTATCCTCCTGCTGGTGGAAACAGAAATTTCGTACCGATAAAGCTCCAGTAGATATTATTGATAATAGCCCTGGTACCGGATGGGTCATTTCGAATTGAAGTGTTCCTAATACCCCTGCTAGTCGACGCCACGTTATAACGTAACATTATATAAACACATACATATATCGACGCAAAAATTATTTTCGCGGGCGGTCGGAACGGAAAATTCTGTAACTTCCCGATCTTTTTCCTAACCATGCACGCCAAGTCGTTGCACAGCATTTCCAGTGTACTTGTGTGTTACCTACTTTGTACTTTTATCTAATAGTGATATCAATTTTTTTCTTATAATAGTAATATGACTTTTTTAAATGAAATATTTTCAAAAATATTATTCCTAAGCTTTAACTATTTAGTGTGCAACATGACTAGTAAACTTGCTTGGCTATTTCATAAAAGTGATTTAACTTTTTTGTACATTTGCATTAAATAAGTGTAATGAAACGATTTTTGAACGTAAATAAAAAGTATAGATTGAGATATTTGAGATGAATCAGAATGTTTTATATAGTAAAACAAACGATAACGATTTTGAGGGATTTTTATTATTTGGCGGTGTTTTTTTTTTAGAAATATACACAAAAGCTATGCGCAGGTATAAGGGTAACGTTACAACAATAAAGAGGTTAGACCATCACAGCTACCGCGCGGTTCACAGCGTGCGGTCTCGGCGTGTTCTCCACTATGTGCTATAGCTTCGTAAATATTTCATATTTCGGTTAAAATTTTTTACAGTATACTCTCAATATATTATACTTTCGGAATATTTGAAAAAAATGGATTTTTCGAAGCCCGAACACCAGACTACATCCTTGGATCAAGAAATTTGCGGTAATTGTTTCAATTCAGAATGTTAAAATTGGTGGCCTTCCTCGTATGGGTCACTCGTTTGAAAACATTGCGGCACTTTGTGAAAATGTAAACCAATGTTCATCCACCTCGATTCATCATCGTTCTCATCGATTAAACACCTGAAGAAGCTCTATGCAAAGAATTTTGACCAGACCTGCATTTACATACTTACAAGACTCAATTGACACAACATCTGCAGCCAACAGTCCATGCGTAGCACTAGGCATTTGCAAATTGGATATTAAAGCAGCAAAATCATCTTCAGCGATGAGGCGCATTTTCAGCTTAACGGCTACATCAACAAAAAGAACTGTCGAATTTGGGGGAGCAAAAATCCGTGAGTGATTCATCAACAACTCAGGCTAACATACACCGTTCCTTATGAACCCGCCCGAAATTCACACCTCGGGTGTGAACTCAGCACTACACTTACCGTCAATGGTCTCCTTATTGCAACGTGGCAACCAACTTTGGCTGGTCTAAATTGGACGAATTGGGTGTGGATGACATTTGGTTTCGAAAAAACGGTGTAACCTGCCACACTGCGACCAAAACAAAGCAGTTATTGCAGACGAAGTTTCCTGGACGTGTTATTTCGTGCCGGGAAGAAGTGAATTGACCACTAACAAGGAACATCCCCAGGTGTCGTACTTCAATGAATCAAAGAAGTATGCGGCCGTGTAGGTGATAAGAGATCGCTAGGGTTTCGGCTTCGGTCCGGCCAGTGAAGGACTTCCAAGGTTATCGATGGAAATAAGAAATTATGTTTCTTTACGTTTCGGCCCTCTGGTTCGGGTCCTCTTCAGAATATGTATATTTAATTTTCCCTGTATAAACAGTGATACACAGTATTTTACAATTACGTAATATCTAGATGTTGTGTTATTTTGTGTAACAATCATATTGGTTCTGTTTTAACTATAATTATATACATGAAGTATGGATGACGACTTTTATATATTAAAGAAAGTAAAAATTTAAATATTAAAGAAAAAAAAATTTTAATATTTTAAAAAAATTAAATATAAAAAAAAATTAATATTAAAGAAAGTAAATTTAAATATTAAAGAAAGATTTTTCACCTTAGAACAAACAAAACTAAATAAATTATCAAAACTCTCATATGAAGTTCACCAAAAAAAACTACAAAATCTCAGATTTCAACGAACCAAAAACATACACCATCACATTTTTAACCACGAGGAATTTTTAAAAACAATATCATCACAAACACATTTAGACCACAACAAAACAGATCACTTAAATCGTCAAAATACTAATCAAACAACACAAAATCACAACATTCTATATTCATCACTCACCAATAATCAACATAACACAAATAACATTCTTCCCACCGATCCTTTGCAAAATATAAACTCAACAACCACATTGAACAAAAGTAAAGACTGGCTCATAAATCTATCCAATATAGACATTCCCCTACACATTTCCACTTTCCTGTCTCTAGGGGAAAAATTCTGTTTCCCTTACCTTAAACTCTCAAACATAAAAACTCACATCCACAAATCTATTTCAGAACTCGAAGCCAAACTGGATTTTCTACTTGACAAGCCTAGACAAATTGAAATTAGAAGCAGATTCAGCAAAATCTTAAACAAAATAAATATCCCCAAATCATTCTCCAACACCAACCAAATTATAAAACACACATCTTTATTTTTGAAAAACAACCCTCAACTCTTAGTTACACGAGCAGACAAAGGAAATACAACAGTCATTTTAAACAAATCAGATTACATCACAAAAACCCATGAATTACTTGCAGATTCTACAATTTACAAACTAACAAACAAAAATCCCATCAATTCTCTACAAAAAGGTATCAACAACATTCTCTCTAGATGGAAATCCCTAAAAATCATAGATGAATCGAAATATAAATATTTAAAAGCTGAAAATTGCAACTTATCCCGTCTCTATTGCCTACCAAAAATTCACAAAATAAACTATCCACTTCGTCCAATAGTATCATCCATAAATAGCCCAACACACAGATTAGCTGAATTCATTCAATCAAAACTCTCTAAACTAATCAGTACGACCAACTCACACGTCAAAGACAGCTTCCACTTAAAACACTCACTTTCCAACCTCTCAATCCCACTCAACTATAAACTATTCTCATTTGATGTCGTTTCTCTCTACACCAACATTCCATTACCACTAGTTATCCACAGCCTACAAAAAAGATCAAACTTATTCTCAAATGCGTTTCCCTTACACGAAATTATTAAAGCCATAGAATATATCATGTTCTCAACCTTTTTCACATTCCAAGACAAAATCTACCAACAAATCTCAGGATTACCCATGGGATCACCTCTAGCCCCAATACTATCCAACATAGTCATGATCGACCTTGAAACAAGTTGCCTAGAAAAATTAAAGTTCTCATTGCCGTTATAGAAAAGATACGTCGACGATATTATTATTGCTCTACCAACTAACAAACTAGAATCCACCAAAAAGATTTTTAATGCCTATAACCCAAAACTACAATTTACATCGGAAAATGAAATAGACAACAAAATCCCATTTCTTGACTTACTACTAATCCGTAAACAAAATTCAATTATTACAAATTGGTATAGAAAACCAACTTGGTCTGGCAGATTCATAAATTTCTACTCACACCACCCACTCTCACAAAAAAAAGCCATAATCTACATGTTGATTGACAGAGCAATAAAACTATCTCACCCTTCATTTCATAAAGAAAATCTCCAACTCATCTGCGACACAATAACAAAAAATTGCTATCCAACCTCCTTCACAGACAAATTAATAAAACATCGAGTTTCCATAATCAACAAACAAAAAACGAACAACAATAGTTTTGACTCCTCTAGAATAATAAATCTCCCCTACACAAAAAACATACATCACCAACTAATCCGTCTTTTCCAACAATACAACATAACATTAGTTACAAACAATAAACACAATATTTCATCCATCATTGGTTCCACGAAAGACAAAATCAACAATAATCGAATATCCAACATCGTGTATAAAATCGACTGCAAAGATTGCGACGCCACTTACATAGGCCAAACTAAAAGATATCTTGAAACCCGAATAAAAGAACACAAAAATAGCATAAAACACACTACCGAAATACACACAGCCTTAGCACAACATGCAATAGAACATAAACATGACTTTCAATTCGATAACACATAAATACTAAACAATGAGAGTTGGCTCAAAAAAAGATTAATCATGGAAATGATACAAATTAAAGCACACCCCAACGCCATAAATTTTAGAACTGACATAAAAAATCTTAGCTCAATCTACAATTCTATTATATAACTATCAACACACTACCATATTTTACCTCACATAACAATTTTAAAAGTATCGACATGATAAACGAACTAACATTTTGACACGATAAGCTAATTTTAATGACATCACAAACTAATTTTAAATACCCCTAACTTGGCGCACCTTATTTATTCTCATTGACACGTCACTGCGAGCACGATCTCTCCCCCAATTCATAGCACAGAGACTCGAATATGCCACCCGGAAACAATATATCACTTAGTTTCTCTCGAACTCCTGTCCGCTACACAACGCAAAATGTAACGAACCAATGAAATAATTCGAGTTTTTTTACTCATTTTGGAAAGATAACACACTCTTAAGAACAAACTCAACCGGTAATTACCAGAGCTCTTGACTACTCATTAAAACTTTTATTAGATCAAATCCTTATACCTAAATTCTCAATAGTGATACATAAAAATTAACCCATAACTACTTATCTATTACAGATCAGATAAAATCGCCCATAAACGATATTAACTCCATCTACTGAGTACCTTTCACAGAACATTATTTGTATTCACAAATAATGTCTCTGTTTGTTACAACTTCTTTCCAAACATGTGTTTAAAAAAATCCGAAATTTCACTACTTCGAGGTTAGTAAAATACCATATCGCACTCTTATATTTTCTCCACACTCCGTACATTTTACACACCAATACTTACACATAACACTAAGTAACGCAATAAAAGTCGTCATCCATACTTCATGTATATAATTATAGTTAAAACAGAACCAATATGATTGTCACACAAAATAACACAACATCTAGATATTACGTAATTGTAAAATACTGTGTATCACTGTTTATACAGGGAAAATTAAATATACATATTCTGAAGAGGACCCGAACCAGAGGGCCGAAACGTAAAGAAACATAATTTCTTATTTCCATCGATAACCTTGGAAGTCCTTCACTGGCCGGACCGAAGCCGAAACTCTAGCGATCTCTTGTCGTACTTCAATATTGTTGAAACTTATATATGTTACGAAGCATTGAAAACTAAGCGACACATACTTTTTTATCGGTGAAAAAACGTTATTAAGGGGTGAAACCACCCTTCGAAGAAAGGCATGTCAAGGGATATTGCAGTTTCACCCACAAGCCGTCGACCGATCGCAATGAAACAAAAACGAAAATTCTTTTAATCCGAAGCAATGAAAATCCAGTACAAAGTTATCGCAAAAAAATAGTTAAAGGGTGAAGCATCCCTATATTTGCGTTTTTTACCCCACACATCAAAGGGTTTCATTAAAATGAACAAAATGGGGATCATTTCAAAGAGGGGACAACATTTAAGTTCGACGTGTTTTAGCGCATTCGCTGGCCAGCAAGCTTGAGCAGGTAAACCACCCCTTACATGAATTTTATTATCGCGACCGTATGTTCTGTATTTAAAATGTCTCCGCTGATTGAAAATACTCCTAAAACCTACAATTTAATATTTTCTCACGTTTCAACTGTATTACACTTCTCTTAAGGGTAAAGTACCCCCTCGAAATTCCATTTCATTCGCGGTTTCAACAAATTTTCAACCTTTTTCGTTGGAACTGCTATAGTTTCATCGGTAATATGAATTTTATGTTTGAGTACACACGTATGTTTGATTTAAATTTTAGGAGAGATGTGCGGTGAGGAGCGGGGGGGGAGCTACCCCTTACTCATAAGGCTCACATATTCGAGTCGAGATGCTTTCGACCCCAATTCGGAAGCATTCATACTGAAATAAACATACACTTCTATGTTAACTTGCTATATGTTTTATTATAATACTTTACAGAATAAGTCTAAAGGCGTTACGTCTGATTAAAATAATTTTTGTTTGCTTGCCTCAAAGTTTCGATTCTTAAGACTATCGTTCGTAAATTTGATCTCAAAATGCAAAAAATTGTAAATGTCGCGAGCGATTTTATGAACCGATTCTCCAAGCGCGTAATTTCTTTCCCAAACATTAATCGCGATTTTCTCGAAACATACTTTTCAAAGACGGTCCCCAAATATTCCTACAAGTAATATTAATAAGTTAATTCTAAATGACTACCAAATAAAATATGTAACAATCCACTTTTTTTTAACCTTTGTTCACCTATTATAAAAAAACGTCAGTTTTATTACTATCAGTGTTACTATGAGTAATTGAAAGCACGATAAAATAATCGAATATGCGTTCGCTAAGGAGGACTCCTTCCTTAAGGGGCACACCTATGTAGGCGATGAAAAAAATCTATGAATCATCTGTACGTTATTATTCGGTATACACGCGGGTAAACAATTTCAGAAGCGAGCATTTGGCATGATAGACATCCGTATACGGCAATTCATAATGCGCAATCAAGAAAAACTGAACACATCAAACTTATTTATATATATTATCTATACGCAATTACTGGTACTATTATTATATTTTTGTTTTTGTATTTGGAGGACTCGTTTATTAAGATGCAACACCTACGGAGACGACGGGAAAAATTAATGAATTTTGGGAATTATTAGCGCAAAGTCGGTTGATCTGAAACGAGATTTTCGAACAGTTTCTCAGAATATCATGTATAAAGCCCTTCGCATCGTATGACTCAAAAAAATTACCAAATGGCACCGGATTTAAATTTACGTTCACTTTTCGATTTAAATTTCCAAACTTTTTGGCTTAGTAAAAAATCTCAAGCCTTGTACGGACTACGTGTTTCAGTGTAGCTAGACTACGTAGTATAGCTAGACTACTCCGTTTTCCAAACGGTCGAGCCGTTTTCCGAAAATTTGGGAACCGTATTTGAAAAGTATTTTTCGAGAAACCGCGGTTAAGGTTTGGGAAAGAAATGACGCGCTTGGTATCTTGATTCATAAAATCACCCACGGCATCCACAATTTTTCGCATATCGAGATCAAATTTACGAACGATATTTTTAAGAATCGACTTTGAGAAGAACAAAAAATGTTTTTTCCAATTTTTTTTATTTTCATTCGGACCGTGACGCCTTAAAACTTATTATGTAAAGTATTACAATAAAACATATATCAAGTTATAATAGAAGTGTATGTTTATTTGTGTATGAATGCTTCCGAATCGGAGTTGAAAGCGTCTCGACTCGAATATATGAGCCCTATAAGCGGTAGCTCCCCCCCCCCTCTCACTGCGCACCTCTCCTGAAGTTCAATTCAAACATACATGTATACTCGAACATAAAAATCATGTTGCCGATTAAATTATAGCAGTTTCAACGAAACGGGTTGAACATTTATTGAAACCGCGAATGAAATGGATTTTCGAGGGGGTAGTTTACCCTTAAGGTACTAGTACCTATTAGCGGGTTCAAAAATTGAAATTTTTTTATTTCATTTTTCGACTCCTTACAGCATCAAAAACCACTCCTTAAAATTTAATGAAAAAATTCTGAACAGAAAAAAGTTACAGCGATATATAGCACTGTAGGTCGGAGCGCGTCGGGTAGCCCGCGCTCGGCTCCCGCGCGCGGCAGCTGTATACCCCCCACTCTCTACAATACTGGGGTCCTTTTGTGTACTAACGTATACAGATCTTGACCTGGCCTCTAAACGCGTTCCCAGTTCTATGTCGGTTGTCTCCCGGAGCGTTAAAATGGGGCCTTACACGAAGGGAAAGAAAAACACGAAAGTAAAAAAAAAATATCAGAAGAAGATCGCACGATTTTACAAGAAATCAGTATACATCGGAGCACAGCACAACATTTACAAGCACATCTGCACAGAAATTATCATCAAATACAGATTTCGACGTAAAACGTGATGATAGTTATCATTTCTGTATACTGGCCTTTTCCCTCGTTTTCTCGGCCTTATCGAGTATGCTGAAATGTAAAACATGTGAAAAAGACGTTGTGTTTACCAAGGCCGGGATTCAAGGAATCGGCTTCAAAATAAATATTGCTTGCGAGTACGGTGATCGGCAAATAAACTCGTGTAGTTTCATAAACACTGGATTCGAAATCAACCGACGAATCGTGTTTGTGTTGAGATTGCTTGGCGTCGTTCGTGATGGCTTGGAACTCTTTTGTGCGCTGATGGACTTGACATCGAATTTTAGTGCAACGACTTATTATAGACTTCTATCTAATGTTGAAATTGCAGCCAAAGCTGTCGTCGATGTTTGTCTAAAGAAAGCTGGCCAGGAGGAAAAGCAGAGAAATAAAAAGAACGGTTGGCCAGAGGACGAGCTCACGGTTTCGGGAGACGACACCTGGAATAAGCGTGGCTATAGTTCTCTCATCGGCGTTTCTACAGTGATTGGAAAATATACGAGCAAACTTTTAGATTTTTTCGTCTCCTCGAAAACGTGCGAAATTATGGCAAAAAATTGAATTGTGCTGAGTTTGACATATGGGACGAAAGCGAGCGTAGCGAAGAGTGATCTGCTAATTGTGAAGGTAGGTCCGGCGGCATGGAAGTTCAAGGCATGATAAAATTTTTGAAAATTCTATGAAACTCCATTTGGCGAAGTATGCTTACTACATAGGCGACGGAGACTCGAAAACTTTCACAAATTTGTTGCAAGCTAAAACATACAGAGATTTTCTAATTAAAAAAATTCGAGTGCGTTTTGCATGTTGGAAAGCGAATGTTCCGTCATTTGAAAGACGTTAAAAAAACGCTGACTGAGAACAAAATTCAAAAAAGCTGAAGAAAAGAAAAAACAAGAAGCAGAAAAACAAATGGCTCAAAAAGAAGAGAAGACACCAGTCAAACAACCGCGGAAAAGAAGAAAAGTCAGTGAAATCCCCCCGCTAGCGAAAAAAAAACAACCGACTTAACTGGAAAAATGATGAAACAAATGTCGATTAATTACAGTTTGGCCATCCAGCGGAATCCAGATTCTAAGGAAAACATGAAAAAAGAAATGTTGGCCGGCTTTCATCATGTTATTTCTACGGACGACGCACCGCAGCATCAGTACTGCAATGCAGACTGGTGCAAGTACCTGCAGGCTCAAACCGATAACAAGCCGTATAAACACAAACCAGCACTAAGTAAGGAGGTCCAGGAGATGGTAAAACCAGTTTATGAAAAACTATGCGATGACGAATTGATTTCACGGTGCTTAGGAAAGAATACACAAAACAACAACGCGTGCTACAACAAGGCGCTTTGGGCGATCGTTCCCAAACATACGTTTGTAGGCAAGAAAGTCATGGAACTGGCTGTTCACATTTCCTTGTCTATTTTTAATGAGGGGCGTATGACTCTCTTAAAAATGTTGGAAATAATGGGCTGCACTATAGGAATTAGTGCCTACAACTATGTTCGGAGGACGAAGAGAGGATTGCGATGGCTGAGAAAGCTAGCAAGGCGGCAACCAAGGAAGGGCGTTTGGCAAAAAAAGAAGCCCAACACGAGTTGAAGCAGGCTGAACAGGACTCAGACGTACTTTTATACGGTCCAGGGATTGCGGATTAATCAATTGAAGGTAATACAACTTCAAATATTCCGAGAAATATAGAAAAGAATACGTAAAAAACTTTAAACGCATTTTTCTCAAAACGACTTTTTTCGCGTGGCGGACAGTTAGTCTCCGGATTCACTGGACCGATCATCACCGAGCTTTTTTCGCTTGTTTATTTAGGTGTTCTGCACAGGAATCCATCACTTTTAAGAAAGAAAGTTATCAACAAGAAATTTGGAAACACAGAAAAGATTTTAAAAAGGTGATTTTTTTGCACTTTTTTTCAAGCATAGGCCATTTTTTATTTTTTTACTTTTTTGCATATCGGTGGTGGATTCCTGTACGAAAAACCTTCCTCTTTAACGTGCTTTTTCCCGATTTTGTTTCAGACCTTCCAATCCGGAGATTATCTGTCCGCCATGGGACTACTTTTTTTTCGAAGACCGTACTTTGGCGCCCTCTACCAATCACGGACAAAATGACCAGTCAAGGACTCGGGTTTTTCTTTATTCTCCATGAAATACCTAGTGTTAAAAAAAACATGGTGATAGCTAATAAAGAAGCTGAGATAATCTTATTTGAAAATTTGCTTTTTTTGGCCTTCTAATAGGTACTAGTACCGTAAGAGAAGTGTAATAAATTTGAAACATGAGAAAACATTAAATTATAGGTTTCAGGAGTATTTTCAATCAGCGGGGACATTTTAAGTACAGAAAATACGACCGCGATGATTGAATTCATGTAAGGGCTGGTTTACGCCCTTAAGCTTGATGTCCGGCGAATGCGCAAAAGCACGTCAACTTCAATTTTGTCCTGTCTTTTAAATGATTCCCATTTCGTTCATTTCCAAGCAACCCTTCGACGTGTGGGGCGAAAAAAGGCAAACATATGGGTAGTTAACCCCTTAATTATTTTTTTGCGATAACTCTGTAGCGAATATTTTATCGCTTTGGATTAGAAGAATTGTCGTTTTTTGTTTGATTACGATCACTCGACTGCTTGTGGGTTCTTTGTAAGATCGTGCCATTTTATATCATGAGACTTGTTTCTTTGACGTTTACTGAGGGGCAAAGTGTGTTCAAGTAATCCACAGACCATGCCGAGCTCAAGTCGGAAATTGGACGAGTTATAGACGAAATACGGCCGCAAATATGCCAAAATATAATAGAAAATTTCGTCAAACGGATTAACTATTGTCAACAAAGTCTGAGAAGACATTTCTCGAATATTCTGTTCCACGCGTAACGTCTGTATCCATATTCTATATTAAAACCAAAACGTCTTTACAATTCAAATATAATATACACTTTATTTAAAAAATTCAATGAAAGCCCTTTTTGGGATACCCTGTACTACGACCTTAACAAACAGAATCGCACAGATGTGTTGATAAATATCATGCATCATGTATGGCAATTTAAGGTAGTACATGCGAAAAATCGTGTTAGACAAAAAGTTTCGTAACGTAATAGGAATGTTGTTCAGGGTATTCTCCATACGTTTGTGAAATTCAAAATACACTGACCACCCCGTTATCGAAATATTCACTCTTGAAATTGGCATTTCTAACCCGCGCTGCATAGGACAAGAACATAATATTTTTGATCATAAAAGAAAGATGGATGTTTTACAGTTATTATCAGACAAAACGATCACTTTTAACCATAAAGTATTCAATTTATGAGTGCCCAAGATATGAAATAGGGGATAAATCGTCATCGGCCGAATAAGTAGATGCGGACGACTTGGCAACGTTGCGAACGATGCGCGTTTCATGGACTGCTTATTTAAAATTAAAGTCTTTTGCAATCAACCTCTATGGCGCAGCCGATTTACCATTTGATTAAATATTTGATTTGCATACTGCAAGAGTTGTCAGAACTGCACTATCAATAACGGTGATAAGTATGGTTCGGGCAAGGGAATGATTGTGCACGGCAACGACGTTGCCACATATACGGACCGTATGTTCAGATGTAGTGTACAAGCATGCGTATACACAAATTTTTCAAATATTGGCGTGTGCCCTTGGCAAGCCTTGCTAAAAAATTTCTACCACAAACAAAACGACCGCCTTAAAACTAATTGCCGATTGATTTACTGTCCTTTTGAACTTTTCAATAGTGAAATATTCTACGTATGTAATTTGAAAATAAGTGAATTCAAAACTTTTTCAAAATTATTACTCATTTGAAAACTTGAACGTATGTTTGCTTTTGAATAGGACTGTCTCGCATGTTCTACTTTAAATAACCCCGCAAAAGCTTTTTTCCTATGTCAACCAAGTTTGATATTGATGGTTCTAAAAATGAAATAGCAAGCCAGATTCACCACTCTGCTTTTTACAACCGGAAGGCGACGGTGCAGAAAACCGCAAGATTTTCAATTGCTACAAGCCACACACCTTTCTGCAAATAAAACCCACATTTTTATAGTATTCAATCGTTTGGAAATGTATTTCATGAGAGCCATGTATGCGTTTATTTGCTTACTTACTCTAGTCATTTACAATAGCCTATAAATGCATCGTGTTATGTATCATTCGGTCGCTGCAAATGAACACGCACGGGGGGGAGGCATTATGGAAAGTTCGGAAAATGTTGTGGAACCAAATAATGAATTACGGTGAAGTTTATAAAAAATAATCCGCTTGCGGCTTTTTACTCGGTATTCCTCTGCTTTCTTGTGGTGCTGCTTCAAATATTGTAAAATCCCTTTGAAGGTATTCATTGAGTTCTAAAATCGCTGCAACGTTGCCACATCTGCAACATTACGTAATTAAAATAGATATGACTGCGACACATTGCACGAATTAAAATCAACGGCTCTGCACAATGCGCATTGGATCAAAGATCCCGAAGATCCAGAAAGCACTTATTACAAAAAATATTTGTCGGAAAGGTAGCGTCGTTACCTCTATTCCGTTTTCTACATTTACCTTACTACAGCGCCATCATAGCCAAAGGATGCTAAGATTTCAATTTGTAACGTTTAAAAGCATTCGATTAGATTTTTGTGATCAACGTTTATATCACCGCCAGTTATTTTATTAAGGAGTCTCAAGACTAAAATCGAAATATTCATATTCAATGGAATTGTATGTCGCCGAGAAATTAATGTATGGTGCATTAACTGTCTAAAAATCAGTCCGTTTCACAACATAATTTCGACGGCTCATTCATTTTGTAATATACATAACACCTCGTAAACACTAGTTTATAGGAGCACTGTGGGCACTACAATAATATTGAGATTCTTAATGAAATACTGAGTAAACCCTGATAATAGTGTCAGGAATGTCGTGTAACAAAGTTGAATGGTTTATTTACTTTGTTCATTAATAATACTCGAAAGAAAATATGAATTTTGAGCTCGGACGGTATGTTTTCGGACATCAACAAAGCGTGTTAATGGTTAAACGTGGCGACACCGCGTTAACTGGCTCCGTCAAGTGAGCCACTTACAGTCAAGCATCAACCAGTGGGTATTTTGAAAATTCATAATGGTTTTCAAAACGAGATTTTTGCTAGAATCAAATTTGAATATATTTATATTTAATTGCGCAAATTATAACTATTAATATCATTTCCCGGCTGAGAAACATATTTCAACAATATGATGAGTTAGAAACTGCCTAATACTAATTAAGGGTAAGGTCCCGAAAATCTCCACTCTCCGATCGAGCTGAAATTTTGAACAAACCTTCCTTTTAATATTTTAAGACAATCGCTAAAGGAATTTTTGGCGACTCGCAATAGGTTTCGAGATATTGAATTTTAAAGTTTTTTTTTAACGCGCGCTGACTATATCTATATCTGCTACGTCTCCGTTCGTACCTATATATGTTATTATGCTCTCCGTTTTGTCCAAACAAACCCAAACCGCGTCGCCAAAAATCCCTTTAGAGGTTGTCTTCAAATATTTAAAGGAAGGTTTGTGCAAAATTTCAGGTCGATCGGAGGGTGAGGGTTTTTGGAACCTTACCCCTAATTAATTTTTACATGAAATTTTATCCTCAAGGGGTTGGCATCCTGCCGAAAACTCTTTTTATTTACATCCCCGATATTGCAGCCAAGTAACAGCCCCGAAACTCCTTAACACTTTTCACTAGCAAAATGCTCGAGCGGATTCCTAGTGTATATTTGCAATCGTATTTCTCTCCTAATTATCCCTCCTATCGCAGAATGACGAAATTCGAAAAACACAACACGGTTAAATCGTGGTACACAATTTTTTTGCCTTTTTAAATTGAAGCGAATAAGTTCGCGTAGGACATCGGGATTGACTTGATTTTTACGCAGAATCTAGAGCTGTCAGCCTCACCTAAACATCATCGGGACACAAAAGAAAAATGAAGTATACCTGTAACAATAGTTTGGCGCCGACCACACGGTTAAAACAGTTTCATTGAAGTGCCACTTGTATCCTTCCATCACCAATTGATGAGCTCGGCATATCATATCTATGTCGTTGGCAGAATTGAATTGAGCGACGACGTCACTCCCGAATAGATATCCGGCCCCTCTTGGGGAAACCCCCCATCCTTGCGTGTCCTCCGGATCAGACCACAAGAGATCACACATCGGACCGTCGTGGGGAACCTGAATATCGAGATTTACCGTTTATAACATATTTATATCTTAGATTCCACAGTACGGAGTCATCTCCTTTATAATATTCCTACGACATCCCACTTTTTATCCCCACCGTGCGGCCGCAGCCAACCGTGCCCCGCTGTTTCGCATACAGCCGGTCCCGGTTCGATTTAACAATTTCGGAATTGCGTCGCGTTTCGTCGAGAAATAAATCATAGGCTACAGGTTAACCACACACGTACCGGTCCATATGCGTGACATTCAAGTACAACTAGAGCACATTACACCCGTATTTATTTCAATCTAACACTACGAGGCTGGGATCCGAACTCGCGACCTCTGAATGTTCTGATTTAGAGGCAAGCACGCTAACCACTATATCTGCACACCTGTTCTACCATTTGCAATATTAGTATTTCTCAATTTTACGATGTGATAGTATAAATTCACCTTGCAACTTGACGCAAGCATGACGCATCTTATGAAACAGCTATCATGGAAATATCGCCTGCATGTTCTAATGTTGAAATGTGATGAACACCCCGAGAACATAAGTATATCCCTCTATCCCATTCATATTTCTGGTATACAGGGTGCCTATTACGGTTCTCGGGTGAATATTTTCACGCGTCGCAATTTCATCACGAGTGAATTTTGTCACTCTATTATGGATCTGTCGGGTGCAAATGTGCGATCAGTAGAAACTTCCGGCTTGTGATCTCACCTTTTCGCCTCTTATTCACCTCTTTCTATCTGCGTATATTCACGTTTCACGTCAATTTTGTTTAGGATTTTATTAACAATAACTCTGGAGTGATATTTCACAAAAAGGTTTCTACAATTCCCATCTTCAAAACCTTCAAGATAGGATTTTTCGATCTACCTTAATATGTCACAGGCCTGCAATTTTTAACTTTACAAAGCTGAGACCTTGAAATTTGGCATTTAACTCGAGTTTGATGATCCGGAGATTGTTCAATTATCGAAATTCATTTTTTACTCGCAATGCCGGATAAAACAGGACCGTGTAATTGTTTCAATTCGCACAAAATTATTTAAAAGTAACGTAAACTATTGTCATGTTAATTTTTATTTGAAGGTATTAATATTTTATTTTTTATTGACTATAAAAATTTTAAGAAACTCATCATTTTTGTATCGATTGTAGAATTCCTGTCAAACTGCGGGATCATTGCACGCGTCTGTGACTAAAATTTTCCGACAGCTGCCAACGTTTTCTCTAAAGGTGCTGATGCTTTTTCACTGACGTATCTTATGATTTTCGTCTGCCGCATTCTATGTTTCCGTTTGAATGTTGTTAGCCATGGATCTGATACTCTGAAGATTATTAGGTTAGAATTGATTTGCATTTTGCAGATCCATCTGTTGCCCATTTCTCATTTACATCTAGAAAGTTATACACCATCCGGAAGCCACATACTCTTCTCAAAGTTATATACTATATGTATCATCAAATTATATTCCTCGCTTCCATTTATTTATAAATAATTACAATGCCGAATGCTCGACATTACTTACGAGCAGATAATCCTTTCGAGCTCCTCAAAACGATCGAAAGATCATGTACGAATGAGCGCAGATTTATCAAACATCGTTCCCTCAAATATTTGTTTTTCCCACCTTCTCAACTCGTCTTTCCATTTTCACTGAATGAATCCATTTTTCTCGAGAGTTTATAGACTCCATGCGGAACTTTAGCCAGTTTCATTACATTCATTCTCAACTTTGGCTCATTATAGTGTTAGTGTGTCTGCGTAGACGGTTCTATTAAATGTAAGAGCAATCGGAATCTAGACTCTATGGAAGTAAAAGTACAAAAATCTGGAACTCTGTACTTTGAAGCGTCTGGGAAATTGTAAAAAAAATCAAGTATTCCACTCAAGCGGCGCTGGTGTCGATCTCGCCCGACATGTTATGTATATATGCGTACGTTATTTCGACGGGAACATAACCTTAATTTATTTTCGACTTTGAGGAGCTCGGAAGCATTATCAGCTCGTAAGTAATGTCGAGCATTCGGCATCATCATTATTTATAAAAAAAAATGAAAGGGAGATATATAATTTGATGATACATATAGTGTGTAACTTTCTAGATGTAAACGAGAAATGGGCAACAGATGGCTCTGCAATATGCAAATCAATTCTAATCTAATAATCTTCAGAGCATCAGATCCATGGCTAAAAATATTCAAACGGAAACATAGAATGCGGCAGACGAAAATTTTAAGATACGTCAGCGAAAAAGCATCAGCAACTTTAGAGGAAACGTTGGCAGCTGTCGAAAATTTTTTATCACAGACGTGTGCAATGATCCCGCAGTTTTACAAGAATTCTACAATCGATAAAAAAAATTGATGAGTTTCATAAAATGTTTAGTCAATAATAAAATAAAATATTAAAGTCCTCAAATAAAAATTGACTTGACAACTGTTTACGTCATTTTTTAATAATTTTGTGCGAATTAAAACAATGTTACGGTCCTGTTTTATGCCGCATTGCGAGTAAAAAATGAACTTCGATAATTGAACCATCTCCGGATCATCAAACTCGAGTTATATGCCAAATTTCAAGGTCTCAGCTTTGTAAAGTTAAAAACTGCAGGCCTGTGACATGTCAAGGTAGATCGAAAAATCCTATCTTGAAGGTTTTGAAGATAGGAACCGTAGAAACTTTTTTGTGAAATATCACTCCAGAGTTATTGTTAATAAAATCCTAAACAAAATTGACTTGAAACGTGTATCTACGCAGATAGAAAGAGGTGAATAAGAGGCGAAAATGTAAGATCACGAGCCGGAAGTTTCTAGTGATCCCACATTTGCACCCGACCGATCTATAATAGAGTGACAAAATTCACTGGTGATGAAATTGCGAAGCGTGAAAGTATTCACCCGAGAACCGTAATAGGCGCCCTGTATACCAAAAATATGAATGGGATAGAGGGATACACATATGTTCTCGGGGTGTTTATCACATTTTAACTTTAGAACATGCTGGCGATATTTCCATGATAGCTGTTTCATAAGATGCGTCATGCTTGCGTCAAGTTGCAAGGTGAATTAATACTATCACATCGTAAAATTAAGAAATGCTAATATTGCAAATGGTAGAACCGGTGTGCTGTTCTAGTGGTTAGCATGCTTGCCTCTAAGAACATTAGGAAGTCGCGGCTTCGAATCCCAGCCTCATAGTCTCGGATAAAAATAAATACGAGCATGATGACTATTCGATGGTTCATTATAGTGTTAGTGTGTCTGCGTAGACGGTTCTATTAAATGTAAGAGCAATCGGAATCTAGACTCTATCGAAGTAAGAGTACAAAAATATAGAACTCTGTATCTGGGAAATTGTAAAAAAACAACAATTTTTCCACTCAAGCGGCGCTGGTGCCGATCTCGCCCAACACGTTATGTATATATGCGTACGTTATTTTGACGAGAACATAATCTTAATTTATTTTGATATCAATTGAAAGTATACAATATAAATGCGGGTGTAATATAAAGTATAAAAATACATACAAATGAAAAATTATCCATACGTTGTTGATGAAATTTCAAGCCATATATATATCATGTAACTCTGTAAAAAAATTCCAGTGTCTTTCATTATTGGCATATGTATAATACAAAATGATTTTAACTAAAAAAAAGTACCAATCTCAATACTAATTATTTACGTCCGTGAATGTTTTTCTTTTTTTTCCAATACTTATGATTTTCGACTCCCGTTTCCGGTATTACAGCAATTATATTACGAAAAACGTTTTCAGAATTATGGTTATAGATAAAAAGTCCTTTTATTCCTTTTTGTCAATTTTTACTTCTTTCCGGTTAAGGCCATGCGTCACACCGACCGCGAGACCATAACTGGGAGAGAGATAGCTGATTTGCAGATTCCCAGTGTTCTTCGAGACGGCTGATATTTCGGAAAAAAAGAAACGCTTTCCGCTGTGTTGAACGACGAACAACGTCTTTCTCTTCCTTTTCCCGAAATGTGATCCATTTAGAAAAAATGTTGGAGATTTTGATTAACGTAGGATTTCATTGAACGGATGACGCTGAAGCTGGCAGACAGACCTAGCAGACGCGCGCCGCCCGAACCCAGTACATTTTTATCGTGGCTGTACGTGCTCGGGTCGCAGCGTAGCGAGGCAGCATAGGGCCTACCCCCACCACTTAGCCGCTCGTGGATGAGCCGCATATATCCGCCTCGCGGAAATAATGTTTTTTTTTTGCTTAACAACAACCGTCACCGGGATGAATCATGAGTCGATCGTTTCGTCTATTCATATAGATTAAGCATGTAAATCGTCAAGTCGCAATTGTCATGCGTGTTGACAGCAGACGACTTTAAACAAAAATTTTGTTCGAGTACGGAGACCCGAATGGCGTATAACTTTTTTTATTCTTAATTAACAAAAGCCGTCACCGGGATGAAACATAGGGGGATCGATTCGGCAAAGTAAATAGAATAAGGACGTAAATAGAAAAAGTCGCTATTGTCATGCGTGTTAGCAGCAGACGGCCTTTTTTGAGATTTTTCGTCCGAGTAAGGCGGCGCGATTCGCGAATAACAATTTTTTAATTAACTTAACACAGTCGGCCACGGGATAAATCGTAGGTCAATCGATTCGTCTCATTATAAACAATAAGCAACTGCATTTAAAAAGTAGCTGCTGTCATGCAGGTTGGCAGCAGACGGCCTTTTGTGAGATTTTTCGTGCGAGTAAGGAGGCGCGATTCGCGAATAACAATTTTTTAAATAACTTAACAAAGTCGGCCACGGGATAAATCATAGGTCAATCGATTCGTCTCATTATAAACAATAAGCAGCTGAATTTAAAAAGTAGCTACTGTCATGCAGGTTGCCAGCAGACGGCCTTTTTTGAGATTTTTCGTGCGAGTAAGGAGGCGCGATTCGCGAATAACAATTTTTTAATTAACTTAACAAAGTCGGCCGCGGGATAAATCATAGGTCAATCGATTCGTCTCATTATAAACAATTAGCAGCTGAATTTAAAAAGTAGCTGCTGTCATGTAGGTTGGCAGCAGACGGCCTTTTTCGAGATTTTTCGTGCGAGTAAGGAGGCGCGATTCGCGAATAACAATTTTTTAATTAACTTAACAAAGTCGGCCACGGGATAAATCATAGATCAATCGATTCGTCTCATTATAAACAATAAGCAGCTGAATTTAAAAAGTAGCTGCTGTCATGCAGGTTGGCAGCAGACGGCCTTTTTTGAGATTTTTCGTGCGAGTGAGGAGGCGCGATTCGCGAATAACAATTTTTTAATTAACTTAACGAAGTCGGCCACGGGATAAATCAGAGGTCAATCGATTTGTCTCATTATAAACAATAAGCAGCTGAATTTAAAAAGTAGCTGCTGTCATGCAGGTTGGCAGCAGACGGCCTTTTTTGAGATTTTTCGTGCGAGTAAGGAGGCGCGATTCGCGAATAACAATTTTTTAATTAACTTAACAAAGTCGGCCACGGGATAAATCATAGATCAATCGATTCGTCTCATTATAAACAATAAGCAGCTGAATTTAAAAAGTAGCTGCTGTCATGCAGGTTGGCAGCAGACGGCCTTTTTTGAAATTTTTCGTGCGAGTAAGGAGGCGCGATTCGCGAATAACAATTTTTTAATTAACTTAACAAAGTCGGCCACGGGATAAATCATAGATCAATCGATTCGTCTCATTATAAACAATAAGCAGCTGAATTTAAAAAGTAGCTGCTGTCATGCAGGTTGGCAGCAGACGGCCTTTTTTGAGATTTTTCGTGCGAGTAAGTAGGCGCGATTCACGAATAACAATTTTTTAATTAACTTAACAAAGTCGGCCACGGGATAAATCATACGCCAATCGATTCGTCTCATTATAAACAATAAGCAGCTGAATTTAAAATGTAGCTGCTGTCATGCAGGTTGGCAGCAGACGGCCTTTTTTGAGATTTTTCGTGCGAGTAAGTAGGCGCGATTCACGAATAACAATTTTTTAATTAACTTAACGAAGTCGGCCACGGGATAAATCAAAGGTCAATCGATTCGTCTCATTATAAACAATAAGCAGCTGAATTTAAAAAGTAGCTCCTGTCATGCAGGTTGGCAGCAGACGGCCTTTTTTGAGATTTATCGTGCGAGTAAGGAGGCGCGATTCGCGAATAACAATTTTTTAATTAACTTAACAAAGTCGGCCACGGGATAAATCATAGGTCAATCGATTCGTCTCATTATAAACAATAAGCAACTGAACTTAAAAAGTAGCTGCTGTCATGCAGGTTGGTAGCAGACGGCCTTTTGTGAGATTTTTCGTGCGAGTAAGGAGGCGCGATTCGCGAATAACAATTTTTTAATTAACTTAACAAAGTCGGCCACGGGATAAATCATAGGTCAATCGATTCGTCTCATTATAAACAATAAGCAGCTGAATTTAAAAAGTAGCTGCTGTCATGCAGGTTGGTAGCAGACGGCCTTTTTTGAGATTTTTCGTGCGAGTAAGGAGGCGCGATTCGCGAATAACAATTTTTTAATTAACTTAACAAAGTCGGCCACGGGATAAATCATAGATCAATCGATTCGTCTCATTATAAACAATAAGCAGCTGAATTTAAAAAGTAGCTGCTGTCATGCAGGTTGGCAGCAGACGGCCTTTTTTGAGATTTTTCGTGCGAGTAAGTAGGCGCGATTCACGAATAACAATTTTTTAATTAACTTAACAAAGTCGGCCACGGGATAAATCATAGGTCAATCGATTCGTCTCATTATAAACAATAAGCAACTGAATGTAAAAAGTAGCTGCTGTCATGCAGGTTGGCAGCAGACGTCCTTTTTTGAGATTTTTCGTGAGAGTGAGGAGGCGCGATTCGCGAATAACAATTTTTTAATTAACTTAACGAAGTCGGCCACGGGATAAATCAGAGGTCAATCGATTCGTCTCATTATAAACAATAAGCAGCTGAATTTAAAAAGTAGCTGCTGTCATGCAGGTTGGCAGCAGACGGCCTTTTTTGAAATTTTTCGTGCGAGTAAGGAGGCGCGATTCGCGAATAACAATTTTTTAATTAACTTAACAAAGTCGGCCACGGGATAAATCATAGATCAATCGATTCGTCTCATTATAAACAATAAGCAGCTGAATTTAAAAAGTAGCTGCTGTCATGCAGGTTGGCAGCAGACGGCCTTTTTTGAGATTTTTCGTGCGAGTAAGTAGGCGCGATTCACGAATAACAATTTTTTAATTAACTTAACAAAGTCGGCCACGGGATAAATCATAGGCCAATCGATTCGTCTCATTATAAACAATAAGCAGCTGAATTTAAAATGTAGCTGCTGTCATGCAGGTTGGCAGCAGACGGCCTTTTTTGAGATTTTTCGTGCGAGTAAGTAGGCGCGATTCACGAATAACAATTTTTTAATTAACTTAACGAAGTCGGCCACGGGATAAATCAGAGGTCAATCGATTCGTCTCATTATAAACAATAAGCAGCTGAATTTAAAAAGTAGCTGCTGTCATGCAGGTTGGCAGCAGACGGCCTTTTTTCAGATTTTTTCGTGCGAGTAAGGAGGCGCGATTCGCGAATAACAATTTTTTAATTAACTTAACAAAGTCGGCCACGGGATACATCATAGGTCAATCGATTCGTCTCATTATAAACAATAAGCAACTGAACTTAAAAAGTAGCTGCTGTCATGCAGGTTGGTAGCAGACGGCCTTTTGTGAGATTTTTCGTGCGAGTAAGGAGGCGCGATTCGCGAATAACAATTTTTTAATTAACTTAACAAAGTCGGCCACGGGATAAATCATAGGTCAATCGATTCGTCTCATTATAAACAATAAGCAGCTGAATTTAAAAAGTTGCTGCTGTCATGCAGGTTGGCAGCAGACGGCCTTTTTTGAGATTTATCGTGCGAGTAAGGAGGCGCGATTCGCGAATAACAATTTTTTAATTAACTTAACAAAGTCGGCCACGGGATAAATCATAGGTCAATCGATTCGTCTCATTATAAACAATAAGCAACTGAACTTAAAAAGTAGCTGCTGTCATGCAGGTTGGTAGCAGACGGCCTTTTGTGAGATTTTTCGTGCGAGTAAGGAGGCGCGATTCGCGAATAACAATTTTTTAATTAACTTAACAAAGTCGGCCACGGGATAAATCATAGGTCAATCGATTCGTCTCATTATAAACAATAAGCAGCTGAATTTAAAAAGTAGCTGCTGTCATGCAGGTTGGCAGCAGACGGCCTTTTTTGAGATTTTTCGTGCGAGTAAGGAGGCGCGATTCGCGAATAACAATTTTTTAATTAACTTAACAAAGTCGGCCACGGGATAAATCATAGATCAATCGATTCGTCTCATTATAAACAATAAGCAGCTGAATTTAAAAAGTAGCTGCTGTCATGCAGGTTGGTAGCAGACGGCCTTTTTTGAGATTTTTCGTGCGAGTAAGTAGGCGCGATTCACGAATAACAATTTTTTAATTAACTTAACAAAGTCGGCCACGGGATAAATCATAGGTCAATCGATTCGTCTCATTATAAACAATAAGCAACTGAATGTAAAAAGTAGCTGCTGTCATGCAGGTTGGCAGCAGACGTCCTTTTTTGAGATTTTTCGTGAGAGTGAGGAGGCGCGATTCGCGAATAACAATTTTTTAATTAACTTAACGAAGTCGGCCACGGGATAAATCAGAGGTCAATCGATTCGTCTCATTATAAACAATAAGCAGCTGAATTTAAAAAGTAGCTGCTGTCATGCAGGTTGGCAGCAGACGGCCTTTTTTGAAATTTTTCGTGCGAGTAAGGAGGCGCGATTCGCGAATAACAATTTTTTAATTAACTTAACAAAGTCGGCCACGGGATAAATCATAGATCAATCGATTCGTCTCATTATAAACAATAAGCAGCTGAATTTAAAAAGTAGCTGCTGTCATGCAGGTTGGCAGCAGACGGCCTTTTTTGAGATTTTTCGTGCGAGTAAGTAGGCGCGATTCACGAATAACAATTTTTTAATTAACTTAACAAAGTCGGCCACGGGATAAATCATAGGCCAATCGATTCGTCTCATTATAAACAATAAGCAGCTGAATTTAAAATGTAGCTGCTGTCATGCAGGTTGGCAGCAGACGGCCTTTTTTGAGATTTTTCGTGCAAGTAGGCGCGATTCACGAATAACAATTTTTTAATTAACTTAACGAAGTCGGCCACGGGATAAATCAGAGGTCAATCGATTCGTCTCATTATAAACAATAAGCAGCTGAATTTAAAAAGTAGCTGCTGTCATGCAGGTTGGCAGCAGACGGCCTTTTTTCAGATTTTTTTCGTGCGAGTAAGGAGGCGCGATTCGCGAATAACAATTTTTTAATTAACTTAACAAAGTCGGCCACGGGATACATCATAGGTCAATCGATTCGTCTCATTATAAACAATACGCAACTGAATTTAAAAAGTAGCTGCTGTCATGCAGGCTGGCAGCAGACGGCCTTTTTTGAGATCTTTCGTGCGAGTGAGGAGGCGCGATTCGCGAATAACAATTTTTTAATTAACTTAACGAAGTCGGCCACGGGATAAATCAGAGGTCAATCGATTCGTCTCATTATAAACAATAAGCACCTGAATTTAAAAAGTAGCTGCGGTCATGCAGGTTGGCAGCAGACGGCCTTTTTTGAGATTTTTCGTGCGAGTAAGGAGGCGCGATTCGCGAATAACAATTTTTTAATTAACTTAACAAAGTCGGCCACGGGATAAATCATAGATCAATCGATTCGTCTCATTATAAACAATAAGCAGCTGAATTTAAAAAGTAGCTGCTGTCATGCAGGTTGGCAG
This sequence comes from Ophion slaviceki, assembly GCA_944452715.1. NCBI lineage: Eukaryota > Metazoa > Arthropoda > Insecta > Hymenoptera > Ichneumonidae > Ophion > Ophion slaviceki. The sequence continues at coordinate 27,064,420 of OX101784.1, forward strand.
CCGACGGCCTTTTTTGAGATTTTTCGTGCGAGTAAGTAGGCGCGATTCACGAATAACAGTTTTTTAATTAACTTAACAAAGTCGGCCACGGGATAAATCATAGGCCAATCGATTCGTCTCATTATAAACAATAAGCAGCTGAATTTAAAAAGTTGCTGCTGTCATGCAGGTTGGCAGCAGACGGCCTTTTTGAGATTTTTCGTGCGAGTAAGGAGGCGCGATTCGCGAATAACAATTTTTTAATTAACTTAACAAAGTCGGCCACGGGATAAATCATAGGTCAATCGATTCGTCTCATTATAAACAATAAGCAACTGAACTTAAAAAGTAGCTGCTGTCATGCAGGTTGGTAGCAGACGGCCTTTTGTGAGATTTTTCGTGCGAGTAAGGAGGCGCGATTCGCGAATAACAATTTTTTAATTAACTTAACAAAGTCGGCCACGGGATAAATCATAGGTCAATCCATTCGTCTCATTATAAACAATAAGCAACTGAATTTACAAAGTAGCTGCTGTCATGCAGGTTGGCAGCAGACGGCCTTTTTTGAGATTTTTCGGGCGAGTGAGGAGGCGCGATTCGCGAATAACAATTTTTTAATTAACTTGACGAAGTCGGCCATAGGTCAATCGATTCGTCTCATTATAAACAATAAGCAACTGAACTTAAAAAGTAGCTGCTGTCATGCAGGTTGGTAGCAGACGGCCTTTTTTGAGATTTTTCGTGCGAGTAAGGAGGCGCGATTCGCGAATAACAATTTTTTAATTAACTTAACAAAGTCGGCCACGGGATAAATCATAGGTCAATCGATTCGTCTCATTATAAACAATAAGCAACTGAATTTAAAAAGTAGCTGCTGTCATGCAGGTTGGCAGCAGACGGCCTTTTTTGAGATTTTTCGTGCGAGTAAGGAGGCGCGATTCGCGAATAACAATTTTTTAATTAACTTAACAAAGTCGGCCACGGGATAAATCATAGGTTAATCGATTCGTCTCATTATAAACAATAAGCAGCTAAATTTAAAAAGTAGCTGCTCTCATGCAGGTCGGTAGAAGACGGTTTTTTACAAGTTCTATTGTAGGAGCAGCGCGTCTCGTCTGACGGATAACTGTTTTTTCTTGTTAACTAACAAGAGCCGTCACCGAGATAAGTCAGAGGTCGATCGATTCGTCTCAGCATAAAGAATTAAGCATCAACATCGAGAAGTCGCTATTGTCATGCGTACGCACAGCAGACGGCCTTCAATGAATTTTATCCTGAGGGTAGCGAGATCCGCTTCGCGAATAACATTTTTGTTTGTTAATTACCAAAAGTCGTCACCGCCACAAATCATAGGTCAATCGATTTGTTTCGGCCCAACGAATTGAGCCCATAAATCGAGAAGTCGCTATTGTCGTGCGTGCTCACAGCAGACCTTAAATGATTTTCATCATGCGGGTAGAGGGCGGCTTCGCGAATAACAATTTTTTGTTGCTGTTTAACAAAAATCGTCACAGAGATAGTTCGATCGATTCATCTCGGCATACCGAATGAAGCATACAAATCTAGATCTCGGTATCGTTATTCGAATTGACAACTGACAAACTTGAGAAAATTATAGCACGTGTATAAAATACGTAGTAAGTTTCAATGCCAGAAACGCATCGGTTTGGCATATATACTTATTTGTCCTAAAGAATTAGCGTTGTGGCAAGCGTAGAAGTTGCACCGACTGGTCAGAAAGAACGGCGCCCTGTTCGCTGACAATGTAATCCGTCTACGAGAACACTGCGTTTTTTTCGATCAACCGTGCTATCCATCGGCACGATTACGATATCTCCGGCGCCTTGATTTAACCATGGATAATCAATATTTGGGCCAAAATAAGCACTTTTTGAAGAATAAAAAAATCGCGATTTTGGCTTCGTTTAGTAGATACAGATACAATCCCCTCTTTATAATATATATAGATAAAGAGTCAACCCGAATAAAGAATATCGATGTGTGTGCGGAATCGTTGGGTGGGTCTGAAGCACCTTCGATGTGTGGGCGGAATCGTTGGGTGGGTCTGGAGCACCTTCGATGTGTGGGCGGAATCGTTGGGTGGGTCTGAAGCACCTTCGATGTGTGGGCGGAATCGTTGGGTGGGTCTGAAGCACCTTCGATGTGTGGGCGGAATCGTGGGGTGGGTCTGGAGCACCTTCGATGTGTGGGCGGAATCGTTGGCTGGGTCTGAAGCACCTTCGATGTGTGGGCGGAATCGTTGGGTGGGTCTGGAGCACCTTCGATGTGTGGGCGGAATCGTTGGCTGGGTCTGAAGCACCTTCGATGTGTGGGCGGAATCGTTGGGTGGGTCCCGAGCACCTTCGATGTGTGGGCGGAATCGTTGGGTGGGTCTGAAGCACCTTCGATGTGTGGGCGGAATCGTTGGGTGGGTCTGGAGCACCTTCGATGTGTGGGCGGAATCATTGGGTGGGTCTGAAGCACTTTCGATGTGTGGGCGGAATCATTGGGTGGGTCTGAAGCACATTCGATGTGTGGGCGGAATCGTTGGGTGGGTCTGGAGCACCTTCGATGTGTGGGCGGAATCGTTGGGTGGGTCTGAAGCACCTTCGATGTGTGGGCGGAATCTTTGGGTGGGTCTGAAGCACCTTCAGCACCGTTTGTTTGAGTTTGTTTGATAACCTCCACGTGGTGTATTCTGGATAACGCTAATAATCTGCAGCCAATTTACATAAATCACCGACGAAGTACGATGAAACAATGCAAAGCACGCGGAAATTCGATTCACATCGAAAAATCGGGGAAATAAATGTTTTACTCTTCAAAGCGCTGTAACTCCGAAACTAAGGCTCAACACGAAAAAAGTTATTCTTGTTTTTCGTATTTTTTTCGCCCATATTACATAATCCAATGATAAAATTAAGGCGCCGGAGATATCGTAATCTCCCCTATCCATCGATTGATATAGAGGCGTGAGTATTACCGTCAGGATTTAACATTAATACATCTATAGGCGGATCAAGGACCTGACGCGCGACGCCGTCAAGGCGCGAGCCAAAGGTGATTAACCATAAGCCGCACAATACACGAAACGGCATGTATTTTGGCAGATTGAAAGGCTTATTTTCAAACGATCAATATTGCGGTGAAAATAAAAAAACCAGCCGCCGTACCGCGGATAAGAAACTGCGTTTGTCTACCCGTTTCCTCTGCATGTCACCGGAGTGGACTAAGAGAAGACTTCGTGGCTGGGTTTTTATCGATTAACGGTGAGGTACATCGATATAAGGGCGCGTCTTTCAACGTAAGCGTATAACATTAATACATTTCCGGTCGTCCGACCATAAATGTATTAATGTTCACCTACTGCACGTAGTCTTCAGACTTTGTACTAGGCTTATAAACTGTACCCGAAACGACTGTTGCATTTAACGAAAACGCTTGAGATGGAAAAAATTTCGTCCGTTGAGTTTTTTTCACGTGCAAGTACACCGCATATCTGTCTATACCGTATAGACAGATTATAATATAGACAATGTTCGTTGTCAATGGTGGGGTTAGCGTCATAAGAAAAACAAGAGTTTCTGTCAATTGTGAAGAAGTCGTCGTACCCGCCGTATCTGTAACCTGCTGCGCGTTTTCATCGTAAAGCGACGTAACTCTCTTGTGCGAACGTTTTGTAAAAACGTAGTTTCCTTTCGTGCTTATATTGATGGAACAACCTTTTTCATATTCTATAATCAGTGTTGAGCGTGTCATATTGTTAGAAAGTGTGTTTCAGTGTGCATTAGTGTGTTGTTGTCGGAAGGGTTGAGTGAAAGGATTGCCTACAGCGTTGATAAGTTAGCACCATTTCCGGCTAATCAATAATTTCTCGTATCAAGACTATCATCCTTAATTTATTTCATTTCAATTATTCGGAGGAGTATGCGTTTTGAATTAAGTACACCAGTACCACTTCCTTTGAAGAAAGTGATTTTATTTTAAACAGGTATTTTAGATAAATTTTTGTACATCAAATATAATTAAGAAAAAATATAATCCAATTACTCAAAATGCACCTTTTTTAATTTCCTGCTCAAGATGAAGGACGTTCCACTAAGGACGAATACAACTAATGCCCTTATTTGAATCGTTTTAATTAGTTCTGTATCCTATAATAAATCGTGAATATACATTTTCGGACGGGCGGAAATTTGATAAATTCGAAAAGATATTAATGCATGTGTCTAGCATAAAGCATGCATATTCGTAAGATGAAAACTCTATGTACAAAATAATGATAAACAAGGAATATGGCGCGCGATCGTTCAGCAATCGGAAAAATACTTGCGCAATTGTATCCCAACCGCGATTTTGATAGCTTTATTAACGATCCGAAATTTACATCTGTCGATATCCATCGTAGCGTATGGTCTGAAATATGTAAAAAAATATTACCACACCGAGATGAAAGAACTTTGAGAAAAAACATTCGCCGATGCTACGATACTTTCCGCAAAAAATTCGCAGAAACAAAATTAGCTTATACAAATGGATTAATCCGAGGTGGAGCACATGCCAATTCCGATGTCGTTATAACTAATGTAAATAGTAACGAGATTGGAGAATCTGGAATTGTCGGAAGCTTGCATAGAGAAGATAATAAACCCTTCTCTTGTGAATCCAGTGAGACCATTATCTACCCGGAAGAATTGATTACCGTCTCAGAATTAGAAGTTTCAAGAAATAGCGTCTCCGACCAATCAATTGACAGTTTCGCTTGTGTCGATCTTGTATACAAAAACGCGGACTTTAATGAAAACTATTTGGCACCAATATCTGTAGATGCTTTCGAAAAAAAAACCCACCCGACGAAGTCAATTCCCCGACAGAACGTTTACATTCAAATAAAATCGACGAACATGACAACTATCCTAAATGGATTCAGGACGAACGTGTAATTATACCAACAGATTTTTGGCAAAAATATTGGACATTCGATAAAACCCTCCGTAACGGCTGGGCAGACGCTTTCTTACAGATAGTAAAGACTGTTGAGACGTACAGCTGTTGCGTTTTCAAAGTTAATTATCACCGTTGTTACGCAGACGACAAAAGAAGAAAAAGATATTTTTATGCATCGATGCAATGTAAAAATTCTGTGTGCACTGCTTTCACTTTCGTAGCCGAAGAAAAAATAAAATTCCCCTTCAAAGATGTTAATATTAAAGTATTTCGGAATAAAACGATCAAACATGATAAAAATGACATACATCGCAGGTTTATAAGAGGTGAAGCGAGAGAAAAGTACAAGCATGAATTACATATAAACAAACCGAGCGTTGTTAGAACGCTCAAGATACAACAAGTTCCTATTCATATTTTGGAGTCCGGTAATCGCGATGATGCACCGAGTAGTGTCATTTTACAAAAAATATCTTCTGAAATTGAAACAAATCACGATCTAGATTCGAATCCGATTGTACACATGTCGAAACTTGCACATTTGTATCGAGAAAAAAGGAAAGGGCGGAGTGTCTCAGGTTATATTCAAGACAAATTTTCGAGCATGGCTTTTACAGAAAACCAAATCTTGTATCTATTATCATTAGCAACAAGAAAAGATGTATTTTGTTACTTAGATGCCACTGGTTCCATCATCGCGAAATTACCAGATTCCCAAAAACGTATTCTTTACTATGCGCTGGTTCTTCCGGGAAGTAAAGAATATGGTCCACTGCCCGTTGCTGAATTTCTCTCTGATACGCACACAGTACCACAGATTACATATTTCTTATTTACTTTCAATCACGCTATAAAGCAATACACAACTTGAAGAGTTGCAATAAAAAAAATAGAGAGCGATTTTAGCTTGGCGCTAATTGCATCTGTGCTAAAAGCTTTTAATGACATGACAATTTCCGCATATTTGAACTTGGCGAACAATTTTTTAAACAGAAATGGGAGCAAACTACCAGAAATTACAATAGTTCACATATGCTCCTCTCATACATTGAAAACGGTGTTAAGAAAGTGCAAAGCATTGTTCCGGGATAAACGTCGCTTAAAGGTTGTGGCACAATTAATAACAAAACTGATTCACGCAGACACAATGATCGCTGCAGAGAAAATATTTAGAATGCTAGTTCTAATATTTGCATCGCCGCACGAAACTCCGACGATGAAATCATGCTTGTTGAATCTCCAAACAACCGATTTACCAGAAGGGGAAATAATTGCAGATTTCGGATCCGATAAAGTCGAAAACACAGATGACCTTGTAGATGACCTTGCCGACATTGAAGTAAAAAATGATATTGAGTATTACGATATAGATTCTAGTGGGCGCAAAGGATCACCTTTTTTCAAATTTTTCGAGTCGTTATATACCTCAACAATGACAGAAATTTCAGAATATACTGCAACACAGCTAGAAAAAAAAAAATTTTAACTGAAAACTATTATCATTGCGGCGAATTTGTTAATTACATGTTAACGTATATACTTCCATACTTCCCCCTCTGGTCGGCGATTGTTTTATCAAAACTAAATCTACTGCGGGATAGTAATGCAACAGTGGAAAATTATTTAAAAATCGTAAAAACGAACGTTTGTCGGAAAACGCTTAATATTCCCGCTCCGCGATTCTTTCGAAAAATGGAAAAGATGATCGATGGTTGGTTGCTTGAACGAAAATACACACTAAAAACTAGTAGACAATTAGAAAAACGAAAAAAAATATGTATTCGCGAAGCATCCAACGACGATGAGAATCTAGCTTTTGAAGTTTGGAAACCCGAAAAAGTAAAAAGAAAAAACCAAAATATATATTTTCCATCAAACAAACATCCAACGATCACAAATCGTTCTCAAAATTCAAATCAGAACACAAAAAAAAACTTTCTTGCATCCAATAAAACAGCCTCTTCATATGAACCCTCACAACCTCTGCAAACGGACGCGTTGGACGCCAAAAGGTCGACCGTTACGAAGACGCAACGAACCCAATCCCCAGACAGTAACAAAACCAACGATACAACGGATTATTTATCGTTTGATGGCGACGCTAATAGTAGATTTTTTGACGAAAAAATATCGTATCCTCCCAACTTCCCACATTACGAAAGAGATTTTGCTGGAATAAAAATAGATCCGACATTATTTAGCAGATTAAATTCAGACAATTGGTTAGACGGAGAGCTCATCAATAGTTTTTTCATAGCCCTCCAAGAAATAGCTGCAATAAACCGGTTGAAACTTTTATCATTTGATACATATTTTCTACAAAAGTTATTGGTGGGGAAAAAGTCGATTGGCTTTATTAATTGGGTGAAAAGGGTTCAACCGTCACAATATGACATATGGCTTCTGCCAGTCTTTCATGCGGAGAGAAGTCACTGGACGCTTCTCGTCATTATCTTTCCTTTGCGGTGCATGGTATATTTTGATTCCTGCCACAATAAGCCTCCCGAAAAGTTGATAAATAGAATATGTAGCTTCATAGCAAGCTCCCGGGGTGCTAGATTCTCGAAAATGACCCAATGGAATACGTGGACATTATCCGCACCTATCGATATCCCTGAACAACGGGACGACAGAGGAAATATTACCGGGAATTGCGGAGTCCACGTATGCATGTGGGCATACGCAATGGTCAGTAATTCACGCGTGTGTTTTACGGAAAACGATATGGCGATAGCTCGAAAAGGATTAGCTCGGTTCCTTATTGAATATCCAATTACGAAAAAAACGCTTGAAAGAAATAACACATTTGATGCCTTGTTAAATTCCTGTGATACAATACCGGATATTAAAAACATATTCAAACTAATTCCATTAACAAGAGATCCACCCCTATCATTCGAATCAACAGCCGACTTTATAGCATCAACAAAAGTTCTGATAGAGGCAACAAAGAGTCAATAGGTTTAGGTGATTTTATACAATGTGAAAAATGGGGTATCTGGTTTTTCAGTTAGACACACAGCTGACATCGTATTAATGTAGAAATGTAAATAAGTGGATATCTTTAGAGCATGTGTTAAAGATGTACGCGTGTAAATATGTACAAAAATGTACAAATGTAAATACGTACAAATGTAAATATGTAGATATCCGGATAGGGATAAAAGATATCATGAAGTTTAAGTAAACGGACATAGAAAATAAGACTATTAGGAAGAAATTCATGACTTATTGAATCGGATATGTAGAAATTAAGACTGCTATAATTTGTAAGACTGTGAAGCTTTAAAGTAACATGATTATTTAGGGCTTGTGTGAATTGGTGACAAAATAATTGTGTACATTGTAAGCTTAAGAAAGCTTACAATCTACAACTTAACGACGTGACGGCTTGCCGTCAGAGATGGCAACAAGATATTTTCAACAGATTCTGCTCGCGGATCGGAACTTATCCCCAGCTACATGGATAATTGAATTGACGTTGTTCGAGTGCATGACAAATGTACACGCATAACAATACATACTTGTCACTTTTGATAATTATTCTCTACCGCAAAAATCATCGACCGACCAACGATTCGGTCACGTAACGTATTTAAAAAGAAAATCGAATTAACAAAATTTCAATGCGGGCGGAGCCTGTCGGTAGTAAAATATATCAATGTTTGAGTTTACTGTCAACGCACATTACGGGAAGAATGTCGCAATTTACACAGTTCAATCTGAGTATGAATTTATCGAGGATATATGGCGGTGACGGCATTTTTTAATCAACATAAGGCTGTCTGTTGTCGACACTCATGACAATAGCGACTTGTCGATTTTTATGCCTAGTTCGTAATACCGAGACGAATCGATCCATCTATGATTTCTCCAGGTGACGGCTTTTGTTAATTAACAAAAGAAAAAGTTATCAGCGAAGCGGATCTCTACCCGCATGATAAAAATCATGTAAGTCTTTGTGCTGTGAGCACGCATGACAATAGCGACTTGGCGATTTTTATGCCTAGTTCGTTAGGCCCAGACGAATCGATCCACCTATCATTTCTCCCGGTGACGGCTTTTGTTAGTTAACAAAAAAAAATAGTCACCGCAAAGCGGACCTCTACCCGCATGATAAAAATAATGTGTCTATGTGCTGTTAGCACGCACGACAAGAGCGTGCCTCCTTTCTCGCACGAAAAATCTCAAAAAAGGCCGTCTGCTGCCAACCTGCATGACAGCAGCTACTTTTTAAATGCAGCTGCTTATTGTTTATAATGAGACGAATCGATTGACCTATGATTTATCCCGTGGCCGACTTTGTTAAGTTAATCAAAAAATTGTTATTCGAGAATCGCGCCTCCTTACTCGCACGAAAAATCTCAAAAAAAGGTCGTCTGCTGCTAACACGCATGACAGTAGCGACTTTTTCTATTTACGTGCTTATTCTATATACTTCGCCGAATCGATCCCCCCATGTTTCATCCGAGCGACGGCATTTGTTCATTACCAAAAATAAATTGTTTTTCGCGAAAAGAGTCGTGCTGGCCGCACGATTAAATTCACAAAAGGTCGTATGCTGCCAACCTGCATGACAGCAGCTACTTTTTTAATTCAACTGCTTATTGTTTATAATGAGATGAATCGATTGACCTACGATTTATCCCGTGGCCGACTTTGTTAAGTTAATTAAAAAATTGTTATTCGCGAATCGCGCCTCCTTACTCGCACGAAAAATCTCAAAAAAGGCCGTCTGCTGCCAACCTGCATGACAGCAGCTAGTTTTTAAATTCAGCTGCTTATTGTTTATAATGAGACGAATCGATTGACCTCTGATTTATCCCGTGGCCGACTTCGTTAAGTTAATTAAAAAATTGTTATTCGCGAATCGCGCCTCCTCACTCGCACGAAAAATCTCAAAAAAGGCCGTCTGCTGCCAAACTGCATGACAGCAGCTACTTTTTAAATTCAGTTGCTTATTGTTTATAATGAGATGAATCGATTGACCTATGATTTATCCCGTGGCCGACTTTGTTAAGTTAATTAAAAAATTGTTACTCGCGAATCGCGCCTCCTTACTCGCACGAAAAATCTCAAAAAGGCCGTCTGCTGCCAACCTGCATGACAGCAGCTACTTTTTAAATTCAGCTGCTTATTGTTTATAATGAGACGAATCGATTGACCTATGATTTATCCCGTGGCCGACTTCGTTAAGTTAATTAAAAAATTGTTATTCGCGAATCGCGCCTCCTCACCCGCACGAAAAATCTCAAAAAAGGCCGTCTGCTGCCAACCTGCATGACAGCAGCTACTTTTTAAATTCAGTTGCTTATTGTTTATAATGAGACGAATCGATTGACCTATGATTTATCCCGTGGCCGACTTTGTTAAGTTAATTAAAAAATTGTTATTCGCGAATCGCGCCTCCTCACTAGCACGAAAAATCTCAAAAAAGGCCGTCTGCTGCCAACCTGCATGACAGCAGCTACTTTTTAAATTGAGCTGCTTATTGTTTATAATGAGACGAATCGATTGACCTATGATTTATCCCGTGGCCGACTTTGTTAAGTTAATTAAAAAATTGTTATTCGCGAATCGCGCCTGCTTACTCGCACGAAAAATCTGAAAAAGGCAGTCTGCTGCCAACCTGCATGACAGCAGCTACTTTTTAAATTCAGTTGCTTATTGTTTATAATGAGACGAATCGATTGACCTATGATTTATCCCGTGGCCGACTTTGTTAAGTTAATTAAAAAATTGTTATTCGCGAATCGCGCCTCCTCACTCGCACGAAAAATCTCAAAAAAGGCCGTCTGCTGCCAACCTGCATGACAGCAGCTACTTTTTAAATTCAGTTGCTTATTGTTTATAATGAGACGAATCGATTGGCCTATGATTTATCCCGTGGCCGACTTTGTTAAGTTAATTAAAAAATTGTTATTCGCGAATCGCGTCTCCTTACTCGCACGAAAAATCTCAAAAAAGGCCGTCTGCTGCCAACCTGCATGACAGCAGCTACTTTTTAAATTCAGCTGCTTATTGTTTATAATAAGACGAACCGATTGACCTATGATTTATCCCGTGGCCGACTTCGTTAAGTTAATTAAAAAATTGTTATTCGCGAATCGCGCCTCCTCACTCGCACGAAAAATCTCAAAAAAGGCCGTTTGCTGCCAACCTGCATGACAGTAGCTACTTTTTAAATTCAGCTGCTTATTGTTTATAATGAGACGAATCGATTGACCTATGATTTATCCCGTGGCCGACTTTGTTAAGTTAATTGAAAAATTGTTATTCACGAATCGCGCCTCCTTACTCGCACGAAAAATCTCGAAAAAAGGCCGTTTGCTGCCAACCTGCATGACAGCAGCTACTTTTTTAATGCAGCTGCTTATTGTTTATAATGAGACGAATCGATTGACCTATGATTTATCCCGTGGCCGACTGTGGTAAGTTAATTAAAAAATTGTTATTCGCGAATCGCGCCTCCTTACTCGGACGAAAAATCTCAAATAAGGCCGTCTGCTGCTAACACGCATGACAATAGCGACTTTTTCTATTTACGTCCTTATTCTATATACTTTGCCGAATCGATCCCCCTATGTTTATTCCCGGTGACGGCTTTTGTTAATTAAGAATAAAAAAAAGTTATACGCCATTCGGGTCTCCGTACTCGAACAAAATTTTTGTTTAAAGTCGTCTGCCGTCAATACGCATAACAATTGCGACTTGACGATTTACATGCTTAACCTATATGAATAGACGAAACGATCGATTCATGATTCATCCCGGTGACGGTTGTTGTTAAGCAAAAAAAAAACATTATTTCCGCCAGGCGGATATATACGGCTCATTCACGAGCGGCTAAGAGCCTGTCCAGATGAGGCGTATTACGCGCGAGTCCACTCGCGCGTTTCAATTTCTATTGCGTCCAGATACCGCGTTTTACGCGCGTTTCTATGCTGGGAGGGATCCAGCCAGTTAATCACGCTCCATCGTCAAATACGTCCCACTCGCAACTGACTCGCACGTAGTACTGGACGCGGCAATGGCACCCGAGTATCTCGACTCGCGCGTCGTTCGCGCGAGTCGAGAGTCTCGCTCATTGCACGCGTTTTACGCGCGAATGAGGAAACGCGCGTAGGCATCTGGACGGGATATATGTAGCTCTAGTATCTCGGCTACGCGCGAGTGTCAACGCGCGAGTGGACTCGCGCGTAAAACGCATAATCTGGACAGGCTCTAAGTGGTGGGGGTAGGCCCTATGCTGCCTCGCTACGCTGCAACCCGAGCGCGTACAGCCACGATAAAAATGTACTGGGTTCGGGCGGCGCGCGTCTGCTAGGTCTGTCTGCCAGCTTCAGCGTCATATTGAACGGGCATGTGATCCATGTCCTCAAAGCTATTTATCACACGCTGCGAAATTTGACGCGGTCACGACGGTTTTGCAGAACTCGGATTTTTTTACTGCCAGCCACTGTACACTACCGCCAGATGGCGCGGTTCGCAACCGTTTGCTACTTACACTGCAGCAAAGAGTCGAGGCCCAATAGACGACGATTGCTGTGAGTCCGTGTATGGATGCGTGTGTGTGCACGTTCGCCATATGGGATCGCCGCCAGTGGGAAAACTGATGTACTGGATTTTCAGAATTATCGATAATATTTTGAGCTTCGTTAGTACGATTTTGGTACTTTTATGTCATAAACTCTAAATACCAATTTCCTCATGATTTTTTCTTAAATTACGTGGAAGCAAGCCTCAAAATGAGTATTTTTCAATGTCGAGAACCTAACGGTCTCAAAATGTGCATGAATTCGTCGCGTCACTTAGTAATTCACAATTCATCCTATGGTAACCACAATCTGTACGTTATTTCTTTTAAAAATTTGACAAAATGTCGACCGCCAGGCTCTTTTTGCAACAGTATCACATATACACGATAACTTTCATCGCAAGTGATTGTATCGTTTCGTCGAAATTTCGAAGCGGTCGGAGCGTGTGATAAATGGCCTTAATTGGAGTGTTGCGGTCATTGCCACATTGTGATCTGGCTATTACTATATTGGTCGGTCACTTGTTATCAAAGCGACACTGGTGCTGAAGTTTTGTACTTGAACGTTTTCACTCTTGCGGGCGCTTTTTTACCGCTTCCACTATGGACTTTGGACTTCTGTACGTCAACCTTAAGACTAGCAACAATCAAGAGCTTGATACACAGGACGACGATCTCTACCTATATTTTACCACTTCCTGTTAGCAAAACTTTGTCAGATTATTGGAGCACGAAGATCAAAGTCTTTTGGGTTATCGAGTCTCTTCATACTTACTTCTTGTTTTCTGTCGATTGTCCGTATCTGGTCCAGGGTCTGAATACTGGGCGACAGTCCACCGTGTACGCAGAATATCTTGCCGTCGATAATAGCAGACAGGGATAAGTAGTCGAAAATTTCAGTGCAATATCGCCAAACCGTGATGCTGCCGTATTTGCGGAGACATTCGTCGTAGAACCCATAAACTTGTGTTATTTGTCTAGACTCGTGATTGCCACGTATCAAAGTAATCCGGTCAGGGTAGCGAACCTGTAACGGTAAAGAATGTGTCGACTTATCTAGGCCTGCTACGAATTAAAACTTGCGTATCTGCATGTTATAAACACTCGATTACCTTCAATGCCAAAAGTAGAAGAAATGTTTCGACACTGTAAAATCCTCTATCGACAAAATCACCCATAAATAGGTAATTTGTTTCAGGCACGTCTCCTCCCACTTTGAACAGTTCTTTCAGGTCATAAAATTGACCGTGAATATCACCACATACCTGGAAAAAAAGAATTAACGTATACCGTATCGGATAGTAACAACCGTTAGTACGCCGTTCTAATAATCAAGTATATGAAGACCGGCAGTGGTAAACGCACGGTTGATGTGCAGTTTCGACGATCCTTTATGATGAGGGGATGTCCTACTTTCTCGTGAGTTTTTTTTGCAGCAAAATGTTAACGCAGCAATATGAAACTGTGTAGTAGTGTTCTTGAATAATACCAAAAAAACTTGATAATGTTTTTTCGAGTTTGTACGATTTTTTCTCGGTTGCTGGAGCGCCTCCAAAAACTGCATTCCTGCTGGCGAACGGGGTTGCGTTCGTCAGAATAATCCGTGAAGTAAATACAAGGGAAACCTTAATTTCCTTAATAACCCTACGGCAGAGTCACGGGGGAAGAGATTGCGTAAAAAAATGAAAATAGCGAACTTCCAGAAAGTAAAATAGAAAAAAATAACGATTTATGCGGCTTTTTATCATAAAAAATAAAACCGGAAAGTATTTATTGATTGGCACGCCTGTAGTTCATTCAGTAGACACAGATATGTAGAATAATATGTTACACCGTCAGACCGATTAATCGAATACTTTTTTTTTAATCATTTCCGCCACCTAAAAAAAGTGGTTTTCAGAAAAACCCGTTTAAGGTTTTTCGGATCGATCTTTTGTATGTAAAAAGTACTTACCATAACTTTGAAAATATTAAGGAATTTCCCGCTAAAACTTTAGACGCGTATTCTAGAAAGTATATGCTAAATAACTAATAAATATATCTAATAAGACAAAAACATCGATCATTTCATCCCGAGAATGTAGAATGCCCCCTCAAGCACCATACCTCGTTAACGGGTAATGCCACTGAAATATCATTACGTGTTTTGCACATTGGTAATAAATAATGGAACATAGAGGCAATGCCAACTTCTATACTGATGGCTATAGCGACATACAGGCACTCCCCATTACCATGGTAATGCGGACTATAGTATATGGGCATTATCCATTACTCGAGTGATGAATATATTGTCTCTTGATTCGGTGATTTTTTAATAAAGTAATGGGGAAGCAATGTAAAAGTTCCGATTTTGTACGGTTCTTTAATAAAAGCAGAACAGAACATTCCAACCACTTGAGCGGTCCCCGAAATTTTACGGTTGTCTAAAACGGCACTCTACAGCGATAGAAACAAGTAAGGGAACTTTCAAGCACTTGAAAGTCGTCTAAATTTTTAGAAGTTTTTTAGGGTACCTGGGCCTGAATGTAGAAAAATTGAAGTCGCGATCTCCCTACGTCGGAGATCGTTGAACGTTTTCCGGAACCGAAAATAGTGACGTGACAAGAGATTTTATTTCATATATGAATCCCCATTTTTTATTATGAGTTTTGATTCTATGCCTCAAAAAAGAAATATCACGCCACGTGATAGAAATATTAAGACTGTGTTTTGTTAACCCGCCCCCCTAAGCCCGGCAAAAATTCCCAAAATGTTGGGCCTTTAAAAAGGGAGTAAGCTAAAATTCACCGCATGGAATTCTTTCTATTTCGAAGCGCAGAAATTGAGGCATGTGGCAAATTCGATGCAGCAAAAGTTGTTCAAGATATGACGTTGGAAAGCCCATAAAGCTACAAAGTATAGAAAATCTATAGGTTTGATTTCTCATATGACTCTTTCTACTGATACTGCTCTGTCGCTCATGAAGGTATATCTATCTATCTATATCCATACTTATAATAAAACTGTAAGGGTTCCTTTGTTTAGGTTTTTTTCCACCTAATTTCCGTAGAGATCGCTGCCGTTAATTGAAACGAGTGGAAAAATCGTATTTTGAACAATAATTGTGTCTGTCTGTCTGTACGTTTACGCTTCTACAACTCGAGAACGACTAAACCGATGAATCCTTCACAGAGATACAGCTTGGAGCGTGGAATGTGATTTAGGCCATCCAGCATTTCGCTTTGTAGTTAATTACAATTACAATAAACAAGCATACAAACCAGTCAAAATAGCGTTCATATTACACAATAAAATGGCAACAATGAACGAGCACGAACAAATAAACAAATGAAGAAATAAACAAATAAACAAACAAAAATTTACCAACAATCAGCGGTTGGATGTACTTTTCGGATATTCATAATTTGTTTCCACGGATAATTATTTTTACGGTCCAAAATATTAAACACAAAATGAATTTGTTGATTCAACTCAATACAATTAACTTACATCGAAAGTTCCAATAAAAAGCTAGTATTAATTGTTGAAAAATGTACTCACGGTAACTGGCGAATCTATACGCTGCACGTTACTTTCTTCGATGAGGATTTCCCGAGCTTTAGCACACAACGCCTTAACCTCTGCTTCCTTGATGATCTCACATTTTTTGAGCTGTTCTATTTGGCGATCCAAATCACTGGAATCCGTCATGGTATCCAGTGCTTCTGTTGACATATAAAGACATCGATACACTAGCCACATTTTAGTAAAATGTGGAAGCAACGGTCAACGATAGAATGCAGATCGATGGAATGTCATGTGATCGCAATGAACTTCTGAAAATAATGAGCTAAAACGTAACGCATCGTAGTCGATTCAATTGGCAATATTGTTAAGGAGATTCGGGACCGTCCCGTGGACGCGAGAATGATAACGAAAAAACAATGAGTTTTCGACAGAATGTAAAAAATTTACATTCTTACGAATGTAAAAAATTTACACTCTTACGAATAAAATTTAATGTAAAAATATTGATTTTGATTTGATGATGATATTGATTTTATCTGCAAGTTTCGTTAATGTCCGAGATATACCGTTCGAGTTCAAAATTCACCTATTTTTGGAGTAATATTAAGGCGTTACCCCCACTTGTAGCGCAAAAAAAGGCCTTTTTCATGAATTTTTTTAAAGAAAACTACAAAACTTTTTTAATCGATCAATATACCATCTTAAAGAACACATCTTGAAGAACTTTCAGTAATTTTTTTATTGAAAAATATTACATTGTTTAGTGGCAAATGGCCGTCAATGAAATAATGTTTTTATATACACGGTTTGCGGTGACCAACATTTCGGCGAAGTGGATTATCTGAAAAAAAAAATGCGGATGGATTTAGTCAAATATAAGTATAAACTAGTCTTTAATCGAAGGATTTTAAAAAATATTCATTTTTCACAAAATGGCGGACAGTCAAAGTTAATGGTTCGATTTTAACGGAAAAAAAACGGCCGTTTTTTTCCTATAAAACGGCCATTTTTTCGAAAAAAAAATCGTACGATTAAAGACTACATTTTTATGTATTAAAAAAGCCTGCAAAATTTCAAGAAGATCGGTTCATTAGTGTTCGAGTAATCTTGGTCACCGACTTCAGAAATGCCATTTTGAGAAAAACGCGTTTAAAGTTTCAATTTCAGTTTACACGAAGAAAATATTTTTTTTGTAAACTTACATAGAGTCATCTATTCCGGGCATCAAAAAAAACTGCACTTCAAATTGCACTTCAAAAAAATGCAATAAAAAAAATCGATTTTTTCAAAATCGCAAGTAAGGGTAACCCCTTAATGAACGTAGTAGAAAAATCACTCCATTTTTTTACACGACGTTCCTAATACTATAATACAGTTTGCTAAGTTTTAAAATTTTTATCTCAACATTATGTTAGTCCCTATAGCCTTAGTAAATAACGAGTGTTTAAGAGGTATCATGTGTATTATTAAGTAGATAAAGGTTCGACGTGAACATTGAAAATCTTCGAAACAATGTTGTGACACTGATTGATTTTTTGACAGTTAAGGGGTTAGGCGACAGTAACAGGTATGAAATCATCTGCGAACTTAACAATTTTTTCATATGAAACAGTGATTCACTCTTAAAATTAATTACACATCTATTTAGTATGAATATCAAGCTGTTAGAATTTTTTATCCTCGGTATACAAAATGACCGACTACTAATATTTTCTTTCATCTGTTTTTAAGCGCTCCACGGAGTGACATTTAGCATCCACAATTTTTTCCCTAGAACAAAAAACAAAAATTCTCGTCAATCTCCATTAGAATGCTCAGAGAAATACGTACGGAATTAAATAAATATTGTTTTATTCAAAAGTTGTAGGTATTTGAACTTGAATTTGAAAATTGAACTTGAATTTTCAGTGAAAAATTTCGTATAAAACTGCTCATAAAATGAAAAGTTTTCGAGTAATCAGAAATTCCTTACGGACTTCTCTGCGAAATGCAATTAGGAACATAACTTTTAAATTTGAAGTAAATCGAGTAAAAATTGTTGAAGTTATTTGTCACGCCAATTGGAGAAAAGCTGTTTCGAGAAAAACGCGTTTAAAGTTTCACATATGCCTCTGGACGTGCCAGAGGTGGATTTACGTTATACGCTCAAAGTCGGTGAAAAAAAAAATGCCTTGCTATAAATCGAATAGTAACTTATTCTTATGATGATAAAGTGGCCTTACCCATTAATGCACCATAAAGTAAAACCCCGTAATGCACCATAAAAATACTATCCTACAACCCGTTTTTTTACTTCAGTCATCGCCTTCGTTTGATTTTTCCATTTTCTCTTGCCATAATCGAGTCGGTAGGTATGCCCAGCGCTCTAATAGCTAAGCCGAAAATATTTATTTCACGATTGACCGGACAAAATATTCATTTTCGTTTTACAATCCATTTTATGCATAACGACAGATATTTAAAAAATTTATTGTAAAATGTTAACATATATTCGAAATATTATGATAAATATTGTACAGTAATTTGTGATACTCGAGCACGTAACGAAGAAAAACGAAGAAGGTAATTAATAGAGGCTTGCGGAAAGCAGAATTGGTCGGGTAGGGTCGGGTCGGGTAATTAGACTATGATTCGGATCGAGTACTCGCATTTTTCGAGTACCCGTGATCGGACGGGGATACTCAAACTTTATCGAATACCCGAGTTTTTCGACTACTCGCGACGAGACTGGAATCCTCGTACTTCATTGTGTACCCGACGATACTCGAGTATACTCAGGTAACCGTCGCCTAGCGGTTTACATGTCTCACGTCCGATACTCGATAAGTCGTGTTCCCGGAACAAAATTTCAAATTTCGTTTTATAGTAGATAGCGCCACGAAAACGTTCTAAAACGAACGAAATAGACTCCAGCTCTATGTTCTCTACCCTTCGCCAATAGGTTATCATATAGGATCATAAGAAATAAAAAAAACAATGATTTAATCATTTTAATATTCATATTCATATTTATTTAATATTTTAATATTTAATATAAGTATTAAGTATAGAAAAAAGTTTTTTGTATTCTTGTAATGAAAAGTTTTTCCGATAATTTATCTTTATTTAAAAATTATAATGTAAGAAGCAGAGCTCCTCGAGACGTGTTCTGTTATGAGTCTGGCGCGTGTAGGTGTAACGATGTTTCCGGCGGTCGAAAAAGTTTGTTCGCTGCTCACTTGCGTAGGTGGCACGGACAAATAAATTCCGGCAACTTTAGAAATGCCTGGGTACTGTTGGCAGTTAATTTTCCACCAGGAGTTTTCGTTTTCTCCCATTATTCGATCGATACACCTAGATAAATAATAAATATAAATATAAATAATAGATACGGATCTCCGAGTCGTTTACGAGTACTCGATGTTTACGAGTACCCGATGACCATATTCGGTTACCTGATAGTGGCGAATAATGCAAAAACGAAACCCATAGGGTACCCGACCTGACTCGAACATCGGGTACCCGAGTGAATCGAGTACTCGCACACGCCTATGTGAAGTTGGCAACCGACTGTACCGAAAGTAATTTTTCTTTTTGTATTCGTGTGCTCGGTTTGTACCCGATTGTACCACCTTTAATTTCGTTTGTACCTTCAGAGGGAAAGAAGTAAGAGGGTATGGAAAAATGGGCCACAACCCATTGAGAGCTAAATTATTTTAATAAACGCGATTGCAACGAGAATCGTTTGTACCCGTTTGTACAGTTGAAGTTTTTTTCAGAAACAGGAAAAAAAATCCGATTTTTTTTTTCACTGCAATCGGGCGTCATTGACGGCAAGAATTTTAATTTAGTTCGCGCCTTTAAGGAGACGATAATAGAGGGTGTAAATGAAACAAAAAATCAGCCACAAACAGGGACAAACAATATACTCCTACGTAGGACGAGTACAAACGTTGACTCAGCAGTACAAACGATCGCTCGGTGATACAAACAATATACTCGTCGATACGAACGGGTACAAACAATTGCACGGTGGTACGAACGAGTACACACGCTTGCTCAGTGGCAAAACGATATGCTCGTCAGTATGAACGGGTACAAACGATGACTCGGCGGTACAAACGATATACTTGTCTATACGAACGGGGACAAACTGTTAACAGCCGGTACAAACGATATACTCGCCAGTGCGAAAGGGTACAAACGATTAATCGCCAGTGCAAACGATATACTCGACGATACAAATGGGTGCAAACGATTACTCGCCGGTACAAACTATGTACGCGTTAGTACGGACGGGTACAAACGATTACTCGGTGTACGGTGTGGGTACGAACGGGTACAAACGACTGCTCGGTAGTTCAACCCATATACTGGCCAGTACGAACGGGTGCAAGCGATTAATCACCTGTACAAACGAGTTACGCGTTAATGCGAACGGGAACAAACGATTCCTCGGTAGTACAAACTGTATACTTGTCGATACGAACGGGTACAAACGATTTTCACTTTATAAGGAGACGGCACGATCGTGGGGTCAGGGATTTGGCCGATTTTTTTTTGCGGTGAAAGAGGACTCCAAGCACCTCACGTGGTTAAAGTAGTAGGACACACTACTCGGAAAATTCCGAAAAAAAAATCGATTCAAAGTTTCTTAGGCGCCTTATGAGTTTAAAATGTCAAGCACTTGTCGAGCCGCCGTCTAGTCTAGATGGTTAGGGCTCGGTCTTTTGCGCCAGAGGTCTCGAGTTCGATTCCTCCTTCGGATCTTATTTTTTATTTTGTTATCCCAACAGTTATTCAAAACGGTTCTTATCCCTACATTATTTTTTAAATTTATTTACATTATTTTTTTAAATTATCTTTATTTTTTTTAATTATTTTCATTTTTTTTAAATTATTTTCTTTTTTTTTTCAATAAAACAATTCATAACGGTGGGTTTTTTTTTTTCATTGTAAAGTATATGAGGAGGAACATTGGGTTTTTAATGAGAATAACAAATTCGATTAGGAAAAATTCAATTTTTGTTCACATAATAATTGTATACAAAAACCGCAGTCCTAATTATCGTAGAAACAAACAAAGCAATAATTTTGCGACATCTTGCGCAACGTACAAAAGCGGATTTTTTACAATCGCAGGGAGTTTGCAATACATTCGTACAAAAACATGTTCCATTAACATTCATGAAAATGTTTCTAGTAAATAATAATTTTGAGGCAAACCAGGCGTATTGAATCATGTCTCGGAATATTAGTGACGATAATTGATGGTGAATTATTGAATGGATTTTTATACAATCTTCCCGGGAATTAATTTCACGATTCTGCTCTAACAGTTCGCTGCTATTTACTAGAAACATTTTCATGAATGTTCATGGGACATGTTTTTGTACGGATGTATTGCAAACTCCCTGCGATTGTAAAAAATCCGCTTTTATATGTTGCGCAAGATGTCGCAAAAATTATCGCTTAGTGTGTTTCTACGATAATTACCACTGCGGTTTTTATATATAATTATTACATGAATGAACATTGAATTTTTCCTAATCCAGTTTGTTATCCGCATTAAAAACCCAATGTTCCTCCTCATATACTGTACAATGAAAAATAAAAAACCCACCGTTATGAATTGTTTTATTGGAAAAAAAGAAAATGATTTAAAAAAAATAATGTAAATAAATTTCAAAAAAGAATGTAGGGATGAGAAACGTTTTGAATAATTGTTGGGATAACAAAAAAAAGAAAAAAAATAAAATCCGAAGGAGAAATCTAACTCGCGACCTCCGGCGCCAAAGACCGAGCCCTAACTATCTAGACTAGACGGCGGCTCGACAAGTGCCTGACATTATAAACTCATAAGGCGGCTAAGAAACTATGAATCGATTTTTTTCGGAATTTTCCGAACGATTAATCGGCAGTACAAAGATTTACGCTTTAGTACGAACGGGTACAATCAATTGCTCGTCGGTACAAACGATTTACTCATTGGTATGAACCGGTAAAAACGATTAAACTCCGAAACAAATGATTTACTCATTGGTACGAACAGATACAAACGATTGCTCGGTGGCACGAACGGGTACAAACGACTGCACGGTGGTACAAACGACATAATCGTCAGTACAAACGGATACAAATGATTGCTCGGTGGTACGAACGGTTACAAACGACTGCTCGGTGATTCAACCGATATACTGGTCAGTACGAACGGGTACAAACGACTGCTCGGTGATTCAACCGATATACTGGTCAGTACAAACGGGTACAAATGATTAATCGCCGGAGCAAACGATTTACTCGTTGGTACGAACGGGTACAAACGATTGCTCCGTGGGAAAAACAATTTACTTGTCGATATCAACGGGTACAAACGATTGCTCGCCGGTAGAAACGATTAATCGCCTGTACAAACGATATACGCGTTAGTACGAATGGGTACAAACGATTACTCGGTGGTACAAACTATGTACTTGTCGATACGAACGGGTACAAACGATTAATCGGCGGTACAAACGTTCAGTACGAACGGGTACAAACGATTTACTCATTGGTATGAACCGGTACAAACGATTAAAACCCGGTACGATTTACTCGTTGGTTCGAACGGGTAAAAACGATTGCTCGGTGGTACAAACGATATATTCGTAAGTTCGACCGTCAATGACGCACCTCCATAAAGCTAGCAGAGCAAAGTCCCCAAAGTGGATTTAATTGGTATCAAAATTTTGTGCTTTTTATGTGCTAATTTTGTGCTCCATTTAAAATTTTTGTGCTCTTGGCGTTTAGCGGGACATTAGAAAACAAAAGTGCTCTGTTGGCTGACCATCAAGCTAGCAGAGCACTTAATGATCTTTGCCATATCTAAAAATGAAAATACGTGATATTTAGGTGCTTTTTATGTGCTTTGCGAATATCGAACAGCCAAACCCCTATTTTTTTTCGCCCAATATAGACCCTCAAAAAACCCTGAAAACCCCAATAAGAGCAGATACCATTTTTTGGATGTTCTGAAATGAAAGTGTATCATATTTATGTGCTTTTTATGTGCTCTACGAATATCCAAGAGCCAAATCGCTAAAACGAAAATTTCTCCAAAAACCAGCCCTAGAAGACCCAAGCTACCCGCAAATACGGGTATTGGCTATTTTTTGATATCGCAAAATCAAAGTAGACCACATTTATGTGCTTTTTATGTACTAATTTTGTGCTCCATTAAAAAATTTTGTGCTCGTGTCGATTAGCGGGTAATTAGAAAACAAAAGTGCTCTGTTGGCTTACCATCAAGCTAGCAGAGCACTTAATGATCTTTGCCATATCTAAGAATGAAACTACGTGATATTTATGTGCTTTTTATGTGCTTTGCGAATATCGAACAGCCAAACTCCTTTTTTTTCTTCGCCCAATATAGACCCTCAAAAAACCCTCCAATAAGAGCATATACCATTTTTTGGATATTCTGAAATGAAAGTGTATCATATTTATGTGCTTTTTATGTGCTCTACGAATATCCAAGAGCGAAACCGCTAAAACGCAAATTTCTCCCAAAGCCATCCCTACAAGACCCAAGCTACCCGCCAAAACGAGTATTGGTTATTTTTTCGATATCGCAAAATCAAAGCAGTTCACAATTATGTGCTTTTCATGTGCTCTACGAATATCCATGGACCAAACCGCTAAAAGAAGAATTTCTCCAAAAAACACCTCTACAAGACCAAAACTACCAGCCGAAATGAGTATTGGCTATTTTTTCGATATCGTAAAATGGAAATAGTCCACATTTAAGTGCTTTTTATGTGCTCTACGAATATCCAAGAGCCAAACCGCCAAGACGAAAATTTCACCCAAAACCACCCCTACAAGATCCAAGCTACCCGCCAATACTAGTATTGGCTATTTTTTCGATATCGCTAAATCAAAGCTGTCCACATTTATGTGCTTTTTATGTGCTCTACGAATATCCAAGAGCCGAACCGCTAAAACGAAAATTTCTCCCAAAACCACCCCTACAAGACCCAAGCCACTCGCAAATACGAGTGTTGGCTATTTTTTCGATATCGCAAACTCAAAGTAGTCCACATTTATGTGTTAATTTTGTGGTCCATTTTAAATTTTCGTGCTCTTGTCGTTTCGCGAATAATTAGAAATCAAAAGTGCTCTGTTGGCTTAACATCAAGCTAGCAGAGCACTCAATGATCTTTGCGATATCTAAGAATAAAACTACGTGATATTTATGTGCTTTTTATGGGCATTACGAATATCGAAGAGCCCAACCCCTATTTTTTTCGCCCGATATGGGCCCTCAAAAAACCCTGTTATGAAAGCGTATACGATTTGTTGTATATTCTGAAATGAAAATATTTATGTGCTCTACGAATATCCAAGAGCCAAAGCGCTCAAAACGAAAATTTCTCCCAAAACCACGCCTACGAGACCCAAGCTACTCGCAAATACGAGTATTTTTAAGGAAATGCGCCTATTTTTTCGATATCTCAAAATCAAAGTAGTTAACATTTATGTGATTTTTATGTGGTCTACGAATATCCATGAGCCAAACCGCTAAAACAAAAATTTCTCCTAAAACCACCTCTACAAGACCCAAACTAACCGCCAATACAAGTATTGGCTATTTTTTCGATATCGCTAAATCAAAGTAGTCCATATTTATGTGCTTTTTATGTGCTCTACGAATATCCATGAGCCAAACCGCTAAAACCAGAATTTCTCCCAAAACCACCTCTACAAGACCCAAACTGCCCGCCAATACAAGTATTGGCTATTTTTTCGACATCGCTAAATCAAAGTAGTCCACATTTATGTGCTTTTTATGTGCTCTATGAATATCGGCAGGTATTGGCGTAATATACGAGTATTGGCGGGTAGTTTGGGTCTTGTCGAGGTTGTTTTTTGAAGAAATTTTCGTTTCAGCGGTTTGGCTCTGGGATATTCGTAGAGCACATAAAAAGCACATAAATATGATATATTTTCATTTCAGAATATACAAAAAATCGTATGTGCTCTTATTGAAGGGTTTTTTGAGGGTCTATATCGGGCGAAAAAAATTGGGGTTTGGCTCTTCGATATTCGTAAAGCACATAAAAAGCACATACATATCACGCAGTTTGATTCTTAGATATCGCAAAGATCATTGAGTGCTCTGCTAGCTTGATGTTTAGCCAACAGAGCCAACAGAGAAAAATTGTTAATGGAGCACAAAATTAGCACGTAAAAAGTACAGAAATGTGGACTACTTTGATTTTGCGATATCGAAAGAATCGCCAATACTCGTAATTGCGGGTAGCTTGGGTTTTGTAGAAGTGGTTTTGGGTAAAACTTTCGTTTTAACGGTTCGGCTGTCGGATATTCATAGAGCACATAAAAAGCGCATAAATGTGAACTACTTTGATTTAGCGATATCGAAAAATCGCCAATACGCGTATTGGCGGGTAGTTTGGGTCTTGTAGAGGTGGTTTTGGGTGAAATTTTCGTTTTAGCGGTTTGGCTCATGGATATTCGTAGAGCACATAAAAAGCACATAAGTGTGGACTAGTTTGATTTAGCGATATCGAAAAAATAGCCAATACGCCTTTTGGCGGGTAGTTTGGGACTTGTAGGGGTGGTTTTAGGAGAAAATTGCGTTTTAGCGGTTCGGTTATTGGATATTCGTAGAGCACATAAAAAGCACATGAATATCACGTAGTTTCATTCTTGGATATAGCAAAGATCATTAAGGAGGTACACCAGCTTCAGCAAAATGGTGATAGATCAATAAAATTTGGTGAATATATTCTTTAGTATTATTCATGTAGATACAAATTTTTTCAGATTTTTTGGTTGTGCCGTTTTCTTACAAATAATTCACAAGCGTTTATTCTTATACCCGGAATATATACCTATATCTATAAAAACGCTATGCTTATACACGTGAACTTCAATGTTCAATTATTCGATAACGGCACAATGAAAAAATCTGAAAAAAATTGTATTGACATATATAATACTAAAGAATATATTCACCAAATTTTATTGATCTATCACCATTTTGAAATTTTACCATGGTTTAGCATGGCAACATTGTATGAAGCTGGTGTACCTCCTTAAGTGCTCTGCTAGCTTGATGGTAAGCCAACAGAGGACTTTTGTTTCCTAATTACTCGCTAAACGACAAGAGCACAAACATTTTTAATGGAGCACAAAATTAGCACATAAAAAGCACAAAAATGTGGACTACTTTGATTTTGCGATATCGAAAAAATAGCCAACACTCGTATTTGCGAGTGGCTTGGGTCTTGTAGGGGTGGTTTTGGGTGAAATTTTCGTTTGAGCGGTATGGCTCTTGGCTATTCGTAGAGCACATAAAAAGCACATAAATGTGGACTGCTTTGATTTTACGATATCGAAAAAATAACCAACACTCGTTTTGGCGGGTAGCTTGGGTCTTGTAGGGGGGGTTTTGGGAGAAATTTGTGTTTTAGCGGTTTGGCTCTTGGATATTCGTAGAGCACATAAATGTGGACTGCTTTGATTTTGCGATATCGAAAAAATAACCAATACTCGTTTTGGCGGGTAGCTTGGGTCTTGTAGGGGTGGCTTTGGGAGAAATTTGCATTTTAGCGGTTTGGCTCTTGGATATTCGTCGAGAACATACAAAGCACATAAATATGATACACTTTCATTTCAGAATATCCAAAAAATGGTATATGCTCTAATTGGAGTGTTTTTTGAGGGTCTATATTGGGCGAAGAAAAATAGGGGTTTGGCTGTTCGATATTCGCAAAGCACATAAAAAGCACATAAATATCACGTAGTTTCATTCTTAGATATGGCAAGATCATTAAGTGCTCTGCTAGCTTGATGGTAAGCGAACAGAGCACTTCTGTTTTCTAATTACCCGCTAAACGACAAGAGCACAACATTTTTTAATGGAGCACAAAATTAGCACATAAAAAGCACATAAATGTGGACGACTTTGATTTTGCGATATCGAAAAAATAGCCAATACCCGTATTTGCGGGTAGCTTGGGTCTTGTAGAGCTGGTTTTTGGAGAAATTTTCGTTTGAGCGGTTTGGCTCTTAGATATTCGCAGCGCACATAAAAAGCACATAAATGTGGACTATTTTGATTTTGCGATATCGAAAAAATAGCCAATACTCGTATCGGCGGGTAGTTTGGGTCTTGTAGATGTGGTTTTGGGAGAAATTCTTGTTTTACCGGTTTGGCTCATGGATATTCATAGAGCACATAAAAAGCACATAATTGTCGACCGCTTTGATTTTGCGATATCGAATAAATAACCAATACTCGTATTGGCGGGTAGCGTGGGTCTTGTAGGGGTG
Organism: Ophion slaviceki; assembly: GCA_944452715.1. NCBI lineage: Eukaryota > Metazoa > Arthropoda > Insecta > Hymenoptera > Ichneumonidae > Ophion > Ophion slaviceki. The sequence goes on from OX101784.1 coordinate 27,091,709, forward strand.
GTTTTGGGAGAAATTTTGCGTTTTAGTGATTTAGCTCTTCGATATTCGTAGAGCACATAATAAGCACATAAATGTGGACCGCTTTGATTTTGCGATATCGAAAAAATAACCAATACTCGTATTGGCGGGTAGCTTGGGTCTTGTAGGGGTGGTTTTGGGAGAAATTTGCGTTTTAGCGGTTTGGCTCTTGGATATTCGTAGAGCACATAAAAAGCACATAAATATGATACACTTTCATTGCAGAATATCCAAAAAATGGTATTTTTGGATATTCTGGAATATTTTGGATATTTTGGAACCCTCCAATATGCTCTTATTGGAGGGTTTTTTGAGGGTCTATATTGGGCGAAAAAAATAGGGGTTTAGCTGTTCGATATTTGCAAAGCACATAAAAAGCACATAAATATCACGTAGTTTCATTCTTAGATATGGCAAAGATCATTAAGTGCTCTGCTAGCTTCATGGTAAGCCAACAGAGCACTTTTGTTTTCTAATTACCCGCTAAACGACAAGAGCACAAAATTTTTTAATGAAGCACAAAATTAGCACATAAAAAGCACATAAATGTGGACTACTTTGATTTTGCGATATCGAAAAAATAGCCAATACCCGTATTTGCGGGTAGCTTGGGTCTTGCAGGGCTGGGTTTTGGAGAAATTTTCGTTTTAGCGGTTCGGGTCTTGGATATTCGTAGAGCACATAAAAAGCACATAAGTGTGGACTAGTTTGATTTAGCGATATCGAAAAAATAGCCAAATCTTGTAGATGTGGTTTTGGGAGAAATTCTTGTTTTACCGGTTTGGCTCATGGATATTCACAGAGCACATAAAAAGCACATAATTGTCGACCGCTTTGATTTTGCGATATCGAATAAATAACCAATACTCGTATTGGGGGGTAGCTTGGGTCTTGTAGGGGTGGTTTTGGGAGAAACTTTGCGTTTTAGTGATTTAGCTCTTGGATATTCGTAGAGCACATAAAAAGCACATAAATGTGGACCGCTTTGATTTTGCGATATCGAAAAAATAACCAATACTCGTATTGGCGGGTAGCTTGGGTCTTGTAGGGGTGGTTTTGGGAGAAATTTGCGTTTTAGCGGTTTGGCTCTTGGATATTCGTAGAGCACATAAAAAGCACATAAATATGATACACTTTCATTTCAGAATATCCAAAAAATGGTATTTTTGGATATTCTGGAATATTTTGGATATTTTGGAACCCTCCAATATGCTCTTATTGGAGGGTTTTTTGAGGGTCTATATTGGGCGAAAAAAATAGGGGTTTGGCTGTTCGATATTTGCAAAGCACATAAAAAGCACATAAATGTGGACTACTTTGATTTAGCGATATCGAAAAAATAGCCAATACGCGTATTGGCGGGTAGTTTGGGTCTTGTAGAGGTGGTTTTGGGAGAAATTTTTGTTTTAGCGGTTTGGCTCATGGATATTCGTAGAGCACATAAGAAGCACATAAATATGATACACTTTCATTTCAGAATATCCAAAAAATGGTATTTTTGGATATTCTGGAATATTTTGGATATTTTGGAACCCTCCAATATGCTCTTATTGGAGGGTTTTTTGAGGGTCTATATTGGGCGAAAAAAAATAGGGGTTTGGCTGTTCGATATTCGCAAAGCACATAAAAAGCACATAAATATCACGTAGTTTCATTCTTAGATATGGCAAAGATCATTAAGTGCTCTGCTAGCTTCATGGTAAGCCAACAGAGCACTTTTGTTTTCTAATTACCCGCTAAACGACAAGAGCACAAAATTTTTTAATGAAGCACAAAATTAGCACATAAAAAGGACATAAATGTGGACTACTTTGATTTTGCGATATCGAAAAAATAGCCAATACCCGTATTTGCGGGTAGCTTGGGTCTTGCAGGGCTGGTTTTTGGAGAAATTTTCGTTTTAGCGGTTCGGGTCTTGGATATTCGTAGAGCACATAAAAAGCACATAAGTGTGGACTAGTTTGATTTAGCGATATCGAAAAAATAGCCAATACGCCTTTTGGCGAGTAGTTTGGGTCTTGTAGAGGTAGTTTTGGGAGAAATTTTCATTTTAGCTGTTTGGCTCTTGGATATTCGCAGAGCACATAAAAAGCACATAAATGTGGACTACTTTGATTTAGCAATATTAAAAAAATAGCCAATACGCGTATTGGCGGGTAGTTTGGGTCTTTTAGAGGTGGTTTTGGGAGAAATCTGCGTCATAGCAGTTTGGCTCTTGGATATTCGTAGAGCACATAAAAAGCACATAATCATGATACACTTCAATTTCAGAATATCCAAAAAATAGTATATGCTCTTATCGGAGGGTTTCTTGAGGGTCTATATTGAGCGAAAAAAAATAGGGGTTTGGCTGTTGGATATTCGCAAAGCACATAAAAAGCACATAAATATCACGTAGTTTCATTCTTGGATATGGCGAAGTGCTCTGCTAGCTTGATGGTAAGCCAACAGAGCACTTTTGTTTTCTAATTACCCGCTAAACGACAAGAGCACAACATTTTTTAATGGAGCACAAAATTAGCACATAAACAGCACATAAATGTGGACTACTTTGATTTTGCGATATCGAAAAAATAGCCAATACCGGTATTTGCGGGTACCTTGGGTCTTGTAGGGCTGGTTTTTGGAGAAATTTTCGTTTGAGCGGTTTGGCTCTTAGATATTCGCAGCGCACATAAAAAGCACATAAATGTGGACTACTTTGATTTTGCGATATCGAAAAAATAGCCAATACTCGTATCGGCGGGTAGTTTGGGTCTTGTAGATGTGGTTTTGGGAGAAATTCTTGTTTTACCGGTTTGGCTCATGGATATTCATAGAGCACATAAAAAGCACATAATTGTCGACCGCTTTGATTTTGCGATATCGAATAAATAACCAATACTCGTATTAGGGGGTAGCTTGGGTCTTGTAGGGGTGGTTTTGGGAGAAATTTTGCGTTTTAGTGATTTAGCTCTTGGATATTCGTAGAGCACATAAAAAGCACATAAATGTGGACCGCTTTGATTTTGCGATATCGAAAAAATAACCAATACTCGTATTGGCGGGTAGCTTGGGTCTTGTAGGGGTGGTTTTGGGAGAAATTTGCGTTTTAGCGGTTTGGCTCTTGGATATTCGTAGAGCACACAAAAAGCACATAAATATGATACACTTTCATTTCAGAATATCCAAAAATTGGTATTTTTGGATATTCTGGAATATTTTGGATATTTTGGAACCCTCCAATATGCTCTTATTGGAGGGTTTTTTGAGGGTCTATATTGGGCGAAAAAAAATAGGGGTTTGGCTGTTCGATATTTGCAAAGCACAAAAAAGCACATAAATATCACGTAGTTTCATTCTTAGATATGGCAAAGATCATTAAGTGCTCTGCTAGCTTCATGGTAAGCCAACAGAGCACTTTTGTTTTCTAATTACCCGCTAAACGACAAGAGCACAAAATTTTTTAATGAAGCACAAAATTAGCACATAAAAAGCACATAAATGTGGACTACTTTGATTTTGCGATATCGAAAAAATAGCCAATACCCGTATTTGCGGGTAGCTTGGGTCTTGCAGGGCTGGTTTTTGGAGAAATTTTCGTTTTAGCGGTTCGGGTCTTGGATATTCGTAGAGCACATAAAAAGCACATAAGTGTGGACTAGTTTGATATAGCGATATCGAAAAAATAGCCAATACGCCTTTTGGCGCATAGTTTGGGTCTTGTATCGGTGGTTTTGGGAGAAATTTTCATTTTATCTGTTTGGCTCTTGTATATTCGCAGAGCACATAAAAAGCACATAAATGTGGACTACTTTGATTTAGCGATATTAAAAAAATAGCCAATACGCGTATTGGCGGATAGTTTGGGTCTTGTAGAGGTGGTTTTGGGAGAAATTTTCGTTTTAGCGGTTTGGCTCTTGGATATTCGCAGAGCACATAAAAAGCACATTAATGTGGGCTACTTTGATTTTGCGATATCGAAAAAATAACCAATACTCGCATTGGCGGGTAGCTCGGGTCTTGTAGGGGTGGTTTTGGGAGAAATTTGCGTTTTAGCGGTTCGGCTCTTGGATATTCGTAGAGCACATAAAAAGCACATAAATATGATACACTTTCATTTCAGAATATCCAAAAAATGGTATATGCTCTTATCGGAGGGTTTTTTGAGGGTCTATATTGGGCGAAAAAAAATAGGGGTATGGCTGTTCGATATTCGCAATGCACATAAATATCACGTAGTTTCATTCTGAGATATGACAAAGATCATTACGTGCTCTGCTAGCTTCATGGTAAGCCAACAGAGCACTTTTGTTTTCTAATTACCCGCTAAACGACAAGAGCACGACATTTTTTAATGGAGCAGAAAATTAGCACATAAAAAGCACATAAATGTGGACCACTTTGATTTTGCGATATCGAAAAAATAGCCACTACCCGTATTTGCGGGTAGCTTGGGTCTTGTAGGGCTGGTTGTTGGAGAAATTTTCGTTTTAGCGGTTCGGCTCTTTGATATTCGTAGAGCATATAAAAAGCACATAAATGTGGACTCCTTTGATTTTGCGATATCGAAAAAATAGCCAATACTCGTATCGGCGGGTACTTTGGGTCTTGTAGATGTGGTTTTGGAAGAAATTCTTGTTTTAGCGGTTTGGCTCATGGATATTCATAGAGCACATAAAAAGCACATAACTGTTGACCGCTTTGATTTTGCGATATCGAATAAATAACCAATACTCGTATTGGCGGGTAGCTTGGGTCTTGTAGGGGTGGTTTTGGGAGAAATTTTGCGTTTTAGTGATTTCGCTCTTGGATATTCGTAGAGCACATAAAAAGCACATAAATGTGGACCGCTTTGATTTTGCGATATCGAAAAAATAACCAATGCTCGTATTGGCGGGTAGCTTGGGTCTTGTAGGGGTGGTTTTGGGAGAAATTTGCGTTTTAGCGGTTTGGCTCTTGGATATTCGTAGAGCACATAAAAAGCACATAAATATGATACACTTTCATTTCAGAATATCCAAAAAATGGTGTATGCTCTTTTGAGGGTTTTTTTAGGGTCTACATTGGGCAAAAAAAAATAGGGTTTTGGCTGTTCGATATTCGCAAAGCACATAAATATCATGTCGTTTCATTCTTAGATATGGCAAAGATCATTAAGTGCTCTGCTAGCTTGATGGTCCAACAGAGCACTTTTGTTTTTTAAATTACTTCTAAACGACAAGAGCACAAAAATTTTAGATGGAGCACAAAATTAGCACATTAAAAGCACAAAATTTTGATACCAATCAAATCCATTTTGGGGACTTTGCTCTGCTAGCTTTATGGAGATCAATGACGCCCGAATACAATTTAAAAAAAAATGCTGAAAGTATTTTTTGTTTCCATATTCTTCATGTTTCTGCCTACATAATAATTTAATTAAAACGTATCCTGCCTCGTTGAAGTTTTTTCCTACCCTCCATATTGAACCTACGTCTTCTAATTCTAGACCTGAGCGCGCTACCTATCTAGTCATTCTAACACTTGTGTAAACTTTCTTTCTTTGCCTATTTGTATTATTCTAATTCTATTCTAAAGAATGTCAATAATTTTATTCGTGACGTTGAAGTTTGCATCGGTGCAATGCAACAATAATTATTTATTTTCTTGCCGTGTTTGTTTGCCTATTTAGGCTGTCAAAATAACTCACACGTTTTTTTACATATTCTCATTAGTGTTACGATCGCAATTGGCAAAAAAAAAGGTTTCTAGGGATAATTTGGCAAAAAAAAAGTGGCCAATAAAACTTAATTTTATTGATTTGATTACCTTTTGATGATGATAAAAATAAACTAATAAAAAGTGAAGAAAAAAGCGTTGCATTCCCACGATGCAAACTTCAAATTTATTTTCATTCGTTCTTTGTATCTTGATTTGCCAACACGGTTCCACTCATCCGGTCGACATGCGGCAAGGGTCAGGCGTGCCGCACTTCGGCCTGTTCAGGGTGCCTTCTAGCAGCCGTACTAAGGTTCCACTGGTTCGGCGGACATCCAGCCGCTTCTTTTAGCGGTTTTTTTTCCTTGCCCACGGCACGCCATTTTCGTATTCGAAGGCGTCTCAAGTATTTTTTGCGGGACTCTTTTTCGTTCATTTCTCTTCGTTTTTTATTAGAATTTCGCCGAAATTATTCACGCAGTAACTCAGTTGTTTATTTTGATGACCGCGAATAAGGTTAGGTATAGACGCATATCTGTGCTCGGGGGTTGGTTGATCCGGTAGACATCCGGCGCAGATTCGGCATGCACTTTAAAGTGTATGTCTGATTTTCGCCGGATGTCTACCGGATTAGCCAACCCCGGAACACGGATGGGAGAAGGCAAGTCGATCAGGCCTTGGACAGGTAAGCTTTACAGAGCCATGTGAGGGTCGCGTTACGGGTCGCCTGATGTGGACCTGATGAATGCTGCCTTCTCACATCGGTATCTGGGAACTACTAGTCCGGCAGACATACGGCGCAGATCAGGCACGCTCTTTGAAGTATATGCTTGGCCTCCGCCGGATATCCACCGGATCTGTGCATGCCACATATCAGCCTGATGTGAGTTAGGCAAATTCAGGGCCAAGACAGGCAATCTGTAACGGCGCCCTAACATGGCCCTCGCAAGATTGCCTGATTATGGCTTGAACACCCGTTCTCCGGATTCACTGATCCAGTGGATATCCGGCACAGATCAGGCGGGCACTTGTACAGTAATCCCGGTCGTATCTTGAAACCTGCCTGATCAGGCAGGCTTCAAGATACGGCCCGGAATGTCTGGGCCTCAGGAAGTTGAGGTTTGCTGGATTTTTAGTCACACCAATCCAATCTATCGTGCCAATTTAGTTTGCGCTAATTGAAATTCTTCAACACATAGCGTCATTCCCATTACACAAAAAATCATTTCTTCAAGCTAATTCTCCACTTGAGTAGATATTTATAGCAGATCAGCGTGATCGTCTAAAATGTTCACATTTAAAATTCAACGTGATTACTGAACAACGCGACGCTTGAAGCACTGCCTGTTTATAGTCGGCTGGAAATGGAGGTGCGAAATTTCTCGATCGTCATCGTGTTCCCACACATAAACAGTTTTCTTCTTGAGTAACACCAATCGAAGTCCAAACTGAATTAAAAGTTCAACACATCCAACTACGAACTCTCCCTCTATTTTAGCATGTGTTGCGGGAAAACTCCTTTCCACTATTCAAACACGTAAGTTGCGTTGAGAACGCTCACGATCGAATTCGACTACAATCACTCAAGGGATTTTATACAATTTCCCATTTTCACGGTGCTGATATGATGGTTTGCATCGTGAGAATGCAAAATTGTTTTTCATGTTTTTATTTTCACATTTTCATTATTGGGCAAAAGCCTTTTTACATATTTGAAGATCGTGGATCGTGGAACGATTATTCTGAATAACAGTTGAGACTTTCATAGTTCTGATTTTTGCATCGTTGAAACGCAAAAATGTTTCTTCATACTTTCAATTCTCCATTTTTTATATTATACAGAGTATTTGTTTGGACCTCGTGAGATCGTAGACCCCGGACTAAACATTAAAAAAAAATTGAGGTATTTTCGTATTTACATTCTGAGGGAAAAAAATCCATTTCAAACTGCCCAAAAATTTGGACTGGTTGATTTTTTCAGAAATTCTTTACATTGCGACTTTCGCTGAATTTATGATACTATTATTCGACGATGAATATCTTCGATAAAAAGAATTCACTTTAAAAAAGCGTGCGTATGCAAAACGTGCACGTTGCTTACTGAACATTTTATTCTGCTTACAAAACTTTATCGAAAACCAGCATCAAACATTGAAATTAATTCACGGAGCAAGGTTCGGCGATTTTTTAAATTTTATTCGCGACCAGCAAAACGCACTATGAAGAAATTTACATCCTTGGGATGCAACGAAAGTTCACTTTCTAAAGTAATCAGCTTGAACTATCCGTTTTGAGGCACAGTTCTAAAAACCCCACCTCCCCCGGTCGGGCTGAAATTTTGCACAAATTTTTTTTTTCATCCCTTAGGAGGATTTTTGGCGACGCACCATAGTCTTTGAAATATCGATTTTTGAAAGTTTTTGTTCACTGCGCTCCTACATCTATAGCTAACAGGCTCAGTTCAAGCTATACCTATATATGCTATCGCGCTCGCCGTTTTGTGCGAATGGTGGATTGCGTGGAACACTGGTGTGCGCGCAGGGCACCTCGAATGTGCGTGGGGAATGGTGGGGTGCCTGAAACACTAGTGTGGGGTGCGTAAAACGCTAGTGTGGGCGCTCGGATGTGCGTGTGGAATGGTGTGGAACACTGGTGTGAGCGCGAGGCACCTCAGATGTGCACGTTGAATCGTGGGGTGCGTGGAGTGCTAGTGCGGGCGCGACACACCGCGGATGTACATAGGGAACCGTATGTGCGTGAAATATTGAGATAGACGTTATCGCGCGAGATAGACGCATCGTAGGTTCATTTTTGTGTTTTTTACAGTTATTTTTCTGAAAATGTGATAGATTTCTACGGTTCACTTATTAACTTTAAATCTTTTTGGGATATTTATTGTTTTCCTCTAGTTTCTAATTTCATTTGTTTTTTAATAGTTTTGAATTTTGTTGGATTGTGTATGGTGTTTTTCTTCATTTATTTGAGTTTTGCATGGTTTACATTTTTTTTAATTTTGCATAGTAACTCCTTATAATGTTTGGTAACCGGCCGCATAGAAGGCGATAGAAGGAAGGTTTCTATCGCCCAAACTTGACGAAGATCCACACAAAGCGGAGAGCACAGTAACCTATATAGGTATAGCCAGAGCCGATCCCGTCAGCTATAGATGTAGTAGCAGCGCGGTAAAAAAATAGCTTATAAAAATCGAAATCTCGAAAACATAGCGCGTCGCCAAAAATCCTTTTAGGAGATCTCGCAAAATATTAAAAGGAAGGGGGAACTTCTCGGAACTTCACTCAAAAATATTTTGAGTGATAACAAAAATCGAAGAAAAGAATGTACTGTTGCGTACTACCGCTGCAAACTTCGAGGCCATCAAAAACACTGTCTGGATTTCGAACGCCTATAATTTTACGAATTTCGAATTCAGGTTTGGAAGACCGAGACTCCCCTTCAACATCCTTAGTTATTGACGCGATAAACAAAAATTCTTTCGGTGAAATCAATTTTAAAATAGGCAAAAAAATCGTATATTTTCCATTAATCATAGAGTTAAAAAAAAGATCACATTCAAGTGTTTTTTTCTGAGCTCGGTAACGATGTTTAAACTTAATTTTCAATACGTTTAATTTCGATTCCCCTAAAATAAAAGGTCCCAGAATTTGGAAAACTGCGTTGCCCTACTTTTTTGCCTTTACAATGTTTTTTTTTCTTTCTAATTTCTTCTTTATAAACACATATTTTCGCGATTTTTCTGTATTTTTTCCAATTTCTTCGACTAGTTGTAGACTTTCTAATTTGGCGACTTTTTCTATTTCTTTAATATTTTTTTTATTTCTCGAATCTTTGCATCAAATGCAAAATCAATCAACTTATTCAATTATTGGCAGGATTGATTGCTTCAGCAAGTTCGAACACGAGCTCGAACATCCTTAAAAATATAATCAAACCTATATTAACCGCGTACAAAACTCGAGCAACTATGATAAAAGTGATTCATATTTTGTTCTTAGTAGTTGAGCTGAATGGTTGCGGTGCGCATTTGAAACCTGAAAGTTCTGGATTGTCACTGAATCAAATTGTCAATGACAGTAATTTATGTATATCCAATTTTTTTTTACGCGTTACGAATTTCAACTGTTATACGTACATACGCCTATACGACGAAATATTTTATGATCGGTTTAGGTTAGTCTCTTAACAAGCCCCCCCCCCCCCCCCCCGCCCCTTGTCGCAACGACACACGATGGCGGCGATACAAACAAAGCTTGGACACTATAGATGGCCCACTGCCGCCTATCCAATACGACCGTCGTTTCAGGACCTGTTTGTACGACCGTGCTTCAATGACCTCAAGAATCGTGACACTATTTATATAATATTAGATGTAGTAAAAAGAAATCTATTATTTTTGCATGAAATTGAAGGCAAAAATAATGGATTTCTTTTTACTACACCTAATATTATAGGATTATAGGATAAATCGATCATTTTTTTTCTGACAAAAATTTCATTTTCGTCACACTGCTAAGGGGTTAAACGATTTAATATATTCTCATCCATAAATATTTTTGTTTAGAGGCAGTAATAATAAGAGAAACCTTCATGTGAAGGTCCAGTCCTGGAATGATTTCGTTCTAAATGTTGTCTATCTATGTATTTTTGTACCCATTGATAAGATGGGACAATAGTTCTAAGGCCTACTTGTGTTGTCAATGAGAAAAAAATAATTATTACTGAAAGGTCGCAATACACACGATGATAGGGCTAGTCCCACTAAAACGCCATACATGACATTTGTGTGACATGTTGACATCTATTTTAATTATCTTTACAACGGGAAGGTTCGATCCAAATAAGTCACATTTGTGGGAAGTTATGCTCCATTGTTTCCGATAAAGAAATCGGCTAGGCTAGAGGATATGTATGCTCAACATGATCCATTGAGTACAATGTGCAGAGTGGTTTCACCACGTTGAAAGTGGGGATTTTTTTTATGGATAAGGACCAGGGAACACCAGCTGAAACCATCAGAAAACATCTCTGCGGATCGTTACCGACTGCAACTGATGTGTTTGGCTAGAGCTTTGCAAGCGGAGAAGCTGGAATGGAAACATCGCAATGACAAGTTGATTTTGCAGCAAGACAATACCAGGCTGCATGTTGCTCAATTTGTTAAGAAGTACTTAGAAGGAGTGAACTGGGCAATTCTACCCCACCGGGCATATTTCCCAGACATCGCTCCCTCCTATTCCCATTTGTTCCAGCTGATGCAGCCAGCACTTACAGCTTAGCACTTCACCTTGTACGAAGGAGTAAAAAAATGTCTATATTACTGAACCGCCTCTAAAGAACCTGGACGCTTCCTGCCTAGAATCTGATTGTTGGCCGAAAGATTGGCCCAGGCCGTCTGTTCCAGTGGATAATACGTTAAATAAATCACTTTATGGATTTGCTACCAAACCACTACCTTTGCTTTTACTGAAGCCTTCATATCCAACCACAATATATATATATTTTTTTTATTGGGTTTGTTCCAGCCGTACAGGATCTTCCCCTTTTAACAAGCCCCAATCCGCCTCAACTTCTTTCAACCTCCTATTCCACTACCCCCCTTTTTATATCATCCATTCCTCATCTGCTCCATTTACCTCCAATTCCACCCCCCCCCCCACCTGCGGCCGCAGCCGATTTCCCCCTCTGTATCGTATTCACCATGACGTATCTGCCATGTGTAAAGGGAAACTGCGGAAAACCTATACCAATACAGCCGGTCATCACGTTTGCCCCCCAGTCATGAAACTAGTCTTATGTCGCCGCGAAATGCCAAGGAAAAAGATTTCACGACGAAATGTACGCGACTGGGTTTCGAACCTGGGACCTCTCGGTCCACAGGTTTAGTGGCAACCACGCTAATCCCTAGACCATCGCACCGGTCTTTATATATATATATATATATTGTTGCATGTTTTTTCGCTCAATGTTCTTCGTGCCTTGTAAGCATATGAAAACTGCTTGAACATTCATTTCATTTCCTTATCAAGATCCACTACCTCGTTCTACAAAAAAAAAAATGTTGAAAAATAAAGCGAAGCTAATAATGAATTTTTGTTGCTTGTCTACATAATGGAAAAGTCAATTCCGTCGTTTCTAATAAAAGTAATACGAAGATTATTGATTATTAACAAGTTTGAATAATTGGATTGATTCGTTGAAAAAAGAAAAAAATCGATTACAAAATTGTACTGGCACAGAAAAAAATCTTCTTGGTTGATCATTTCGAGAACTTTCAGGCTGACAAAAAAAAACTTGAACACCGGAAAACCCACTTTTTCTTTTCAGAATTTTTGCAAGATAGGAAAAATAAGCAGTAGGACATTTTTTTGCACATTCTGCTTCACGTTCACAATGTTGTCGAAAAACGGGAAGATGAATGTTCAAGGAGAATAGTCTTTGAATTTGTTTGGGTTTATTTGGACCTTGTGATTATGTGGAAAATGAAATTTTTCGTTTCTTAGCGAGAACTTATTTTCAACTTTTTTCTTGGACAATCAATTGTTCAAACAATGACTCAGTTTTTGCAAATTCGAAAAACTTGAGTATGGCAAATTTTTTTGCGAGCGATTTAGCTATTTTTGTAAATTTGCTAAAACAAAGGCGCGAATTAAAAAAATTCTACCTATTCAAAAAAAAAAGAGAGGATTATCAGAGGAAAATTGGAAAACAGAATTCGTGAAGTTTTAGAAAAAAACAAAGTTTTAATTCCTCACAAAGTGTTTTCTACGCATGAACAGCATTTTGTTTAAGTAAAAAAATTGTTTTTGCGAATATTGAAAAATGGACATATCTTCAAATTTTGGAAAAGTTCGCGAAATGTTTTTCGAAAATTTGGGAAGTTTAGAAAGGAAATTTTAAAGAATTGTTAAGAAATGTTGTGAATTGAAAAAACATTTGAACATTATTTATTGTGCGATTTTTTAAAACAATTTAACAATGTATTTGTACTATTGTTATACGAAATGAATGTTCGTAACTGTAACACCCGAACTTTGGAGATCAGTCGCGACGTTCGAAATTCGGATCAAACTATTGGCTGGGACTGTACATGCGATGTTTATTTATCTCAGACTAATACATTCTGGTAAAGTGCAACTCGGAAGTTTCCGCGGACTCCGCTGGGTCGTCACTGATCAAAAACAAATGCCGACGTTTCGCGTAATTTTCGAAAATGCTGCAGAGTGACTAAAAACTTTTTCCTCCAACGGAGATACGAATTGACGTAACCTTGATACTTTTCAATTACGGAGCGACAGATCGCGGCGAACACTCGCGACTATTCCGATGGCATTTTAGGTTATGATCGGGAAGCGCAGCGAGCAACCGAACGACCTTCGCACGAAAAAAAATCGCGCCAACTTGTCGATCTTCGGGTACTTGGGTGTACGGAGCAATTGCCGCTCGTGGGAAGGAAACTGATTCTGTTTCCGTACATACCTGTGATCCGAAATGTAAAATGAAATCGCCTGGAAGGGACTCGGCCGCTTGTAATGTGACAAGCAATTGGCTTGGTGATACACGGTCACGGGATGAGGATGATCGCGGTGCGACACCAAACAGCGATGTGAAGTTGAACCTTCGTCTTCTTATAGGTTGGTTTCCATTCGTTTGGCAGAGAATGTCGGAGACCGGTGGAAAGTCCAGGTTGGCCAAATTTCAGTAGCGTCCAGTGCTGCCAGCACGGCGTTAGAGGGGTGCAAGCTCTAATGAGGTGGGAATGAAGAAAGTTATAGCCAGGGAGACTAGAGATAACCATGGAGCCTAGAGGAAAGGAGACCGAACGGGCACAGGTTATAGCCTAGAACACGACCGCTGTGAAATTGGCCCGCCGAAGTCGACGTTATGAGATTTTTTTTTAAATAGATCGTTTGTCGGTGATTGTTGGATTAATTCCAATGTTTGTCGGATAATTCTTTGTACAGAAAATCAAAAATAAAATTTACTGTGAAGTAAGCAGATTTTTATCATGATGACTTATTTTAAACGTTTAATGAAGTACAGCGTACCGCAAATGTGGAGTACGCCGTACCCTACACTACAGGTAATGTACGGGTACGGCATACCAACGTACTCGTACCTCCACGGTATCGCTACCGTACCACCATAAACTTAGCCGGACGACTTTAACTTCTCAAGGTTTTTTCTTTCCTAATCGTTTGGTGGTCGTTTGGTGGTGATTGGTAGCCTAATAAGAAGGTTTGGTGGTCGACCGTTTCGTTATAATTAAATGAGACTTTTTTCTCGTAAAGTTGGCCGGACCTTTTTTTATTTATCACGCAATCCATAAAATGCCACGCTTAATTGATGCAGAATCGTTTGGTGGCCACAAATATGCAAATCCCGGCGTTTGGTAGTTAATTCATTAGTTATCCCAGTCGAAAAACAATTTACGTCTAGGCGCATACGATGGAGGGCCGTAATTGGTCATTGATGAATCCAACCGAATACGGTCAAGTCACATATCAATTTATTTATGTTTTTATTCACCGATCTCGTTCCAATAAGTCTCAAACGAAAGATAATCGTTTGGTAGTGATTGGTAGCTTAATTAAAACGTTTGGTAGTCATTGGTAGCTTGATTAAAACGTTTGGTAGTGATTGGTAGCTTAATTAAAACGTTTGGTAGTGATTGGTAGCTTGATTAAAACGTTTGGTAGTGATTGGTAGCTTAATTAAAACGTTTGGTAGATAATTCCTTAGTTACACCGATCGAAAAACTATCTACCCTCAGACGCAGGCGATAGAGGGCTGTAGTTGGCTGCTGAAGGATCTAACGGAATACGGAGCAGTGATATTTAAATTTCTTTGTTTTTTTTCAACGATCTCATTCCTATAAGTCTCATACGGAAGATAATCGTTTGGTAGTGATTGATAGCTTAATTTAAACGTTTCGTAGTTTATCCCTTAATTACGCCGATCGAAAAACCATCTACAGTTAAACATAGGCGAAAGAGCGCTGTAGTTGGCTGCTGATGGATTCAACGGAATACGGCGCAGTAATATTTCAATTTCTTGATCTTTTTCTTCACCGATTTCGTTCTAATAAGTCTCAAACGAATGAGAATCGTTTGGTAGTGATTGGTAGCTCAATTGAAACATTTCGTAGTTAATTCCTCAATTGCGCCGATCGAAAAACCATCTACGGTTAGACGCAGGCGACATAGAGCTGTAGTTGGCTGCTGAAGGGTCTAACGGAATACGGAGCAGTAATATTTCAATTTTTACATGTTTTTCTTCACCGATCTCGTTCTAATAAGTCTCATACGAACGATAATCGTTTGGTAGTAATTGGTAGCTTGATTAAAACGTGTGGTAGTTCATTCCTTAATTAGGCCGATCGAAAAACCATCGACGCTTAGACGCTGGTGATAAAGTGCTGTAGATGGCTGCTAATGCATCCAACGCAATACGAAGCAGTGACATATCAATGTCTTGATGTTTTTTTCACCAATCTCGTTGCAATAAGTCTCATACGGAAGATAATCGTTTGGTAGTGATTGGTAGTCTAATTAAAACGTTTGATAGTTAATTCCTCAATCACACCGATCGGAAAACCATCTACCCTAAGACGCAGGCGATAGAGGGCTGTAGTTGACTGCTGAAGGATCTAACGGAATACGGAGCAATGATGTTTCAATTTCTTTATGTTTTTCTTCACCGATCTCGTTCTAATAAGTTTCAAACGGATGATAATCGTTCGGTAGTGATTGGTAGCTGGATTCAAACGTTTGGTAGTTAATTCCTTAATTACACCAATCAAAAAACCATCTACGGTTAGACGTAGGCGATAAAGCGCTGTAGTTTGTCTGCTGGTGGATCCAACGGAATACGGCGCAGTGATATTTCAATTTCTGTATGTTTTTTTCACTGATCTTGTTCCAATCAGTCTCAAACGGACGATAATCGTTTGGTATTGATTGGTAGCTTGATTTAGACGGTCGGTAGTTAATTCCCTAATTACGCCGATCGAAAAATCATCTACCCTTGCACACAGGCGATAGAGGGCTCTAATTCGCTGCTGAAGGATCTAACGGAATACGAAGTAGTGATATTACAATTTCTTTATGTTTTTCCACCGATCTCGTTCCAATAAGTCTTATACGGAAGATAATCGTTTGGTAGTGATTGGTAGCTCAATTGAAACATTTGGCAGTTAATTCCTCAATTACGCCGATCGAAAAACTATCTACAGTTAGACGCAGGTGATAGAGGGCTGTAGTCGGCTGCTGATGGATCCAACGGAATACGAAGCAGTGATATATCAATTTCGTTACTTTTTTCACCGATCTCGTTCCATTAAGTCTCATATGGAAGATAATCGTTTGGTAGTGATTGGTAGCTCAACTGAAACATTTCGTAGTTAATTCCTCAATTACGCCGATCGAAAAACCATCTACGGTTAGACGCAGGCGATATAAGGCTGTAGTTGGCTGCTGAAGGATCTAACGGAATACGGAGCAGTAATATTTCAATTTTTATATGTTTTCCTTCACCGATCTCGTTCTAATAAGTTTCAAACGGATGATAATCGTTCGGTAGTGCTTGGTAGCTGGATTAAACCGTGTGGTAGTTAATTCCTTAATTAGGCCGATCGAAAAACCATCGACGCTTAGACGCTGGTGATAAAGTGCTGTAGATGGCTGCTAATGCATCCAACGGAATACGAAGCAGTGATATATCAATGTCTTGACGTTTTTTTTCACCAATCTTGTTCCAATAAGTCTCATACGGAAGATAATCGTTTAGTAGTGATTGGTAGCGTAATCAAAAAGTTTGATAGTTAATTCCTCAATCACGCCGATCGAAAAACCATCTACCCTTAGACGCAAGCGGTAGAGGGCTGTAGTTGACTGCTAAAGGATCTAACGGAATACGGAGCAATGATGTTTCAATTTCTTTATGTTTTTCTTCACCGATCTCGTTCTAATAAGTCTCAAACGGATGATAATCGTTCGGTAGTAATTGGTAGCTGGATTAAACCGTTTGGTAGCTAATTCCTCAATTGCTCCGATCGAAAAACCATCTACGGTTAGACGCATGCGATATAGGGCTGTAGTTGGCTGCTGAAGGATTTAACGGAATACAGCGCCGTAATATTTCAATTTCTTCATGTATTTTTTACAGATCTCATTCCAATAAGCCTCATACGGAAGATAATCATTTGGGAGTGATTGGTAGCTGGATTAAAAGGTTTGGTAGTTAATTCCTTAATTACGCCGATCGAAAACCCAACGACGCTATAGGATAGGGAGCTGTAGGCCTATTCTGTAACTCGTAACGAGAATTATCGTTATCGTTATCTAGCAACAGCCAATAAGTGGTTCTCTTTCTTCTGTGATCGTGCATGCGATTGACTGTCGTTAGTTAACGATAGAGAAAACTGTCGCTACCCAGTTACAGAATAAGCCTACTGTAGTTGGCTGCTGATGGCTCCAACGGAATACGGCGCAGTGATATTTCAATTTCTGCATGTTTTTTCACCGATCTCGTTCCAAAAAGTCTCATACGGAAGATAATCGTTTGGTCGTGACTCGTATCTTAATTACGACGTTAGGTAGTTAATTCCTTAAGACGGAATGACACCTCATCGCGGTCGGTATGGTAGAACAATTATAGATTCCCAAAAATCTCTGAAACGGCTCTTCAGATCCCGTCGAAACTTTGCCAAACGACGTCAAATAGATAGACGAATAGCTTCCAGCCACTCAAATTTTCTAAATTTGAGAAAAAAAAACTAGATTGGCTTATGATAGATTGGCTTATGATTGGCTTATGATTGGCTTATGAGAAAAAAAACTAGATTGGCTTATGATTGGCTTATGAAAAAAAACTAGATTGGCTTATGATAAGCCAATCTACATTTTTTTTCTCAAATTCAGAAAATTTGAGGAGCTGGAAGCTATTCGTCTATCTATTTGACGTCGTTTGGCAAAGTTTCGACGGGATCTGAAGAGCCGTTTCAGAGATTTTTGGGAATCTATAATTGTTCTACCATACCGACCGCGATGAGGTGTCATTCCGTCTTAATTACGCTGATCGAAAAACCATCTACGGTTAGACACAGACGCCGCAACGGCTGCGCCACTAGAGTTACTTCGGAGGCCTATAGTCTCCTTGCAAAAGGTAATCGTTTGGTGGTCATTAGCAGCTTAATCATAACGTTTAGTAGTTAATTTCCTAATTACGTGATTATTTTATAATTACACTAAAAAGTTATGTTTGATACAATTATGAGGTGTCAGATGGTTATCAGATAATGATCGAGTTATAGTGGTTACTGGAAGAACAATATGTGAACAGGAAATCCAATAGTAACGTGAGTTTTCATGACTCGCTCCAATTGTGAGACATCTGTCAACGCAAGTCGACCATCGCGTATAGCGTGCTGAGTCTTATGAACACTAAACCGTGAGATTTCGTGCTCTCTATTTATTAACTATCTATTCACCAATTAAGTCATACTTTATTTATCACAGATATCATGGTGTTAAAGGCTTAATATTTACACATACACACTAAATAACTGTTTACTCCAGAAGTAGATAGTAGTCTTATGAAATTGTTTTCGCTTTCATTGTTGAAGGTAGATTGCGAGGTGCGGCTCAATGTTTACGTTCATATTACTCCTACTCACATCTCTGGCTAAGTCATCGTAGCATTGCCAAACACCCGTAAGTCGTCGACAATGAGCAACGAAATGATTTTTGGCAAAAGTCACTACTCCAATCAACCTGGAACATTATATTAATAAACATAAACAATTATCAATCAAATTAAACATGGACCCTTCGATTGCACACTTTTGCCACGAACGTCTGATGGCATATGGAGTTGGTCTGACGGTAGTTATTTTTCAGATCGTTGTATTTAGTTTTTTGTAGTCAATGATCCTTATTTTATGGTCCAAAATTTATTTTTCAAGAAAAACAAAAATTAATTGCCTAAACATCTGTTCATAGTGGATGATGCATTGATCTGAGATGAGGTCAAAACGACCCAGTATGCAGTCGAACAGTTAAAAATCAAACTGATAAGAAGTATGAAAAAGTAATATGAAATTTGGATTGTAGCAAACATATGTTGAGAAAAAGGAGTTATACACTCGTTTTACTGCACCTTGATCCATGTGATACATTGCTTTAACTGAATGAAAAATTCTGAAGACGTTTTAGAAATAATCATTTTTACCACGCTTTCACTATTTCGTAGTTGTTACAAATTTAAGTAAATTCAGTACATTGAAAATAGATACATGATTGTGAATGTATATAATCTTGGTAGGTATATCACACAGTCCAAAAGTATATTTTTTACAAAATTTATTTTCGCATGGCACGGTTCGTCTTGTTAGATTTTTTAAAATTGTTTCTCTAAATTTCTTGTAGCTACCATTGTAAGTATAGAACCTAAACTAGGGGGACTAACCTGTAAGTAGTGTACGCCTCTTCCTGGACTTGAAGACTGATCGTCGCTGGTAACTGCATCAATTTACATTGCATTCCTTGTTTTGCAATCCCGGAGTCAGTAGATGCACGGATGTCCAAATCGACTACAATGTTGAAATTCAGGTCGTAATGAATTTGTACTTTTCCGTGACACTGTGAACACTTTACATTGTAGATTACAATTTTTCTGTGATTCGGAGTAAAGTATGGCACTGAATAGCTTTTGCCGTCACACCCGGAACATATTTCACTGACGTACGCACTGGGATACGTCTTAAGAGCTTTTTTTACAGTGTTCGATATGCTGTCCCAGGCATCGATTGAGAACGACAGAACGCGATTAGCTGTACACATTTCAGGGCTGCAAGTGTACTCTAAGCTTTTTAAAAGCCGTGCTCTCTTCGTGAGAAGTTCCTTCGTAATTCCATCCCTGATGAGGGCGCATACAAATTGTAGAAGGAGGTTAGGTGACGTTTCTATAATTGCTGCATAACCCAAATCGTCTAAAGCTCCTGTCATTAATATATGCACGAGCGAATCCAAAGCACATGTTGATCGAACAAATACTTTGAGGCCGTCTAGGTTAAGTGCATATTTACAAAGACCACCATTAGGAAGTAGAAACGGTTTTTTCGAACTTGCTGTCAGTCGGTTTCTTTGTCGAACTTCTGCATAGGGTTCGTAGTATTTATTTTTTCGTGCTTTGACTTGTTGGTCTTTATCAGCAGGGTTTTGTTGTATTGCAAGTGCTGCATGGGGACCAGATTTAGCCTCCCTCGCTGAACCGGTGACCACATTATGCGAAGGCTCTAACATGTCACATGTTGGTTGAATACATTCCACATCTTGCATACAATTCAGTGACAGCTCATCCGATTTAACGATGTTATTTATGTAGATTTCGTGTGTCGCTTTCCCTCGCCAGTCTTCTTGTGCCAACAAATCCGAATCTGCTGTATCGTTGAAGATATCCTTATCTGATGGACGAGCAACAGCATTTTCCCCTTCGGTTTCTTTCTGAATCTGCACGACAGGTGAGACACCACTTTCTTGCAATACTTTTTTGCTGGAAGTAATCAATTTCGACGAAAATATCAATGTCTGACCGACTATATCGTAGATGTGATATTTTAGAAACTTATCCACCCGTAATGGCGGTGGTGTATTTTTTAGCACCCTTCTCTTCAGATCACCGAAATGTGTTTCAACGTAACTCGAAGTGGCATGCGATGCATCATATGGGATCGTTGCGGCAGTCCAAAGGGGGAACTCTTTCGATAAATTCAGCAGCTGTTTGATAAAATCCGGTAAGAAGAATGGATTGAGGTTTTCTCCGATATGTAGAATGTCTTCAGCTTTTGTCTTGCACTGCTGTACCCATGCCAATATAGTACCCGGCTGAGTTGACTTAGCAAAACTCGCCTTGGACTCAAATGGGCATGTCTCTGCAAATCTTTCTGCGTCACACGCGGCATCAGTAGAACTTTTTTGTGTTCCTGCAAGATCGACAGAGATTTTGCGACTAGCGATGAATGATTCTAGCTGCAGTCGTGCTTCTTTAACGCTGTGTGCTTCGTACAGATTTATTCTTGAGTCTTCATATTCTTGGAGTCCCACTGCACAAGTAAGGCTCAAAATTTTCTCAAATTCTAAGACCGTTTGTGCATCCACCATAAGTGATACACATCGTACGTAGAATTCCTTTATGCACTTTTGACGCACTGGCTCGAAGCATTTCCAACGACACACTAGATGTGTCAAATGTGCAACATCGATGCGAATTTATGTTCTTGGACGGTTCATCTGATTCTCGCGGACAGCTGACAAGAAGCACGTTTCAATGTACGATTTTATTGTGCAGTTGTTGAAGGCGAGACATATACCTGCAATTAAGGCTCTCGAATAATCGGTGACCGTGACGTCTGGTTTAATGGCACCAGCACGAACCCATTGCATCAACCAGAATGCTATAAATTCAGTGCCGTGAATTTCAGAGAGCATCTGATGCACAGCGAGCGTTGTATTTTCGAAATTTACAACGACAGAGTACAAGAATATATGCCCGCTCTTTGATTTGTCACTTCTTATTAATTTTTTTACGAGGCTTCCAGTCGAGTCCAGCGACACTGTAGCTTTCCCAGGATGAACACGGCAGAATTCCTTGTACGCATTCATTTCAGCAGGTGAACTGTAAAAAACGAAGAATGGCTTCGCGCCCACTGCATGTATGATGCCGGCATACTCAGCGGTTGAAGAAAAGTTTTCTATGGTACGGATTAAATCCCTTCCATCTTGCGGCTGAACATGTAGATCTACATTGTTTTTTTCTTTCTTCGCATTTCGCAAAACCTCCAACTTAGGAATGAAAGGAGGGACAGTATCTCCGTCTTCCATATTTAGGCGTGCTTGCTCGCTTTGCCAGTTCACACAACCCTTTTGTTGCAACTTTTCCTGTACCTCTTTTCTCCTTTTGCCATTTAGCGGCCTTTTCACTGACTCATGGTAAACGTTTCGGACGTCCCGGGTGTTTACTGCAAGCACTGCACCTTTTTCGTCAATGTGTTTTTCCCCATCTACACTGATAGTATTGCCGCACAAAGTACTTCGACAGTGACGTTCGATTTTCAATTTGTAGTTGTTTTTTTCTTCATTTAGATGCACATCTGCTCGTTTGTACACGAAGGCACACGGAAGTCGCAGTTGCTTCCAGATGGCACAACTTAATTGGTTCGTCCAAATTCCTTTCGCCAGGGAATGTTTCTTGCGTTTTCCGTGCTGAACAGCATTACTTGCGGACATCGCATTCCATTCTTCATTGGTAAGTATCAGGTTGAATTTCGTCAATGGTGTTGAATTTGTATTATTGTTGCAGTCAGCGGACATCACATGACTGGTTTCCGAATAAGAACTGGCGCTTGATTCGGATGGTGTCCTGCAATTCGCCTTGTACTTCAAATCATCAGTAATACCCAATTGTCTCCTTGCTGTGCTGAGAATCCCTCGTCTATCCTCGCGCACGGCGATGTATACATCATGAGACGTCCACTTTCTTTGCAATTGGACACTCATGTCCTGCCATACTTGTGATGTATATGCTGGGATTCCACTCTCAAAATGACATCCAAAGTCTTTGATGACTTGAACTGCATCTTCCACGGATACTTTCGCGATCCGCGGCATATCTGTGGCGTGAACAACGCTGGAATTTGTCTCTGTAATAGATAAGAGATTGAATAATAAATTAATAAGAAAATGATAAATCAGAAATTCGAAGAAAGTTGGTTGAATTCAGTATAATCGAAGATGTTTTCGAATACGTTACCTCTACTTCGTAAATCACAGCTTCTCGTCTCATCACAAATTCACAGATCACTCGTCTAATTACAATTTCACTAGTATTTGTATACAATACACGAAAAGTTTTGTAAAATAATTGAATTTTGCGTATGAAATTAGTATAGTAAATCTAACGTATTTATAGTTTTACACTCTAAGAGAAAGAGCTACGATCCCTGTAGCAAGCGCGACGACTTATTCAGTTCCATACGGAATACGTGTGTTACTTTGTTGCACCACAGAACTTTTTCGAAAAAGCATGCTATCTTGGTCGATCGAACGTCCGTGATTACGTACAGAAGATGGCATAGCCTTTTGAGGAAAAAAGATCTGGAAAACAAGCCTTTTCAACAATGTTACGTCTCGAAGGTGGAAAGGAAATCCACGAGAGAGAGGGTGAATTATTAAAAAAGATATCAAATTTATAGTCTATAAAACTGAAAAAAAAAAACTTTTAAATGCCCGGGTGAAATGAGCAAATAGGTGGCGCTGCCGTCGAGATCCGCTCGAGCTGGCGCGCGCATGGCGTGCCTGTGGCGCGATTCCGTTATGGCCTCTGCACACTGCGCGCGATTTACGATGAGTGATGAGCGATATCCAATGGGAGCTCAGGTATTCCAGAACCCCCCTGGGAAAGTGATGGTCCCATTGGATATCGCCCATCGCTCGTCGAAAATCGCGCGCAGTTTGCAGAGACCATTACGGAATCGAGCTACTAGACCGCGAGGGAAGGCAAGCGATCGCCCTCTTCCGTGCGGTCGGCCCGGGAATTCGCACCCGAACAATCCGTACGGTTGTGAAGCGTCTAAGACGTGTTGTACTATTTGTTATTCCCATAGTTATTCCGTTTGTAATATTCGCTGCTTAGCCAGCGTTTACTGTTACTAAACTAGTTTTCTAATCACACTCTTTACCGCCGCTGTAAACGTTTAGTACGCGAGAAGAGTGAGAAAGTGAACGTCAAGGCAACGGAAGAACGGAAGGAACCGGGTTTCTTCCCCCTTCGAACCTTCAACAGTAGTAAATCTTTTTGCTTGGCACGCAACTCCCGATTATAGTTTAAAATCTAGATCAGGTTTGACTTACTTGACTGTTTGATTTATATAATATCATGGGAACGACGTTGCTATCGTACCATCGCGCCTCTGCGTCGTTATGGTGCATCTTTATCGCATGTACTCCCAAAAGATGATCTTTAGATTGCGGCTTATTAGAAGAAATTTAATCAATCAATCATTTTAACCAAATCGAAATATTGTCCGATGCGTTGCGCCAGCGGAATAATGAAATTGGCCAATAGAACAGAAAAACCCGGAATGTCACTGTTCTGTATTCCGTTGGATCCATCACCGACCAATATGCCTATCAATCACCACCAAACGATTATCTTCCGTTTGAGACTTATTGGAACGAGATCGGTGAAAAAAAAATACGAAGAAATTGGAATATCACTGCTCCGTATTCCGTTAGATCCTCCAGCAGCCAATTACGGCCCTCTATCGCCTGCATCTAACGGTAGATGATTTTCCAATAGACGTTATTGAGTAATTAACTACCAAATGTTTTAATCAAGCTACCAATCACTACCAAACGATTATCTTCTGTGTGAGACTTATTCGAACGAGATCGGTGAAGAAAAACATAAAAATTGAAATATTACTGCTTCGTGTTCTGTTAGATCCTTCAACAGCCAACTGCAGCCCTATATCGCCTGCGTCTAATCGTAGATGGTTTTTCGATCGGCGTACCTGAGGAATAAACGACCAAATGTTTTAATTGAGCTACCAATCACTACCAAACGATTATCTTCCGTTTGAGACTTATTGGAACGAGATCGGTGAACAAAACCATAAAAGAATTGAAATATCACTGCGCCGTATTCCGTTGGATCCGTCCAGGAATTAATTACCAAACGTTTTAATAAAGCTACCAATCACTATCACACGATTATCTTCCGTTTGTGACTTATTAGAACGAGATCGGTGAAGAAAACATGAAGAAATGGATATATCACCGTTCCGTATTCCGTATTCCATCAGCAGCCAACTACAGTCCTCTTTCGCTTCGTCTGAACATAGATGGTTTTTCGATCAGCATAATTAAGGAATCAACTACCAAACGTTTTAATCAAGCTACCAATCACTACCAAACGATTATCCTCCATCTGAGACTCATTAGAACGAGATCGGTGAAAAAAAAAATACGAAGAAATTGGAATATCACTGCTCCGTATTCCGTTAGATCCTCCAGCAGCCAATTACAGCCCTCTATCGCCTGTATCTAACGGTAGATGATTTTCCAATCGACGTAATTAAGGAATTAACTACCAAACGTTTCAATCAAGCTACCAATCACTACCAAACGATTTTCTTCCATCTGAGACTTATTAGAACGAGATCGGTGAAAAAAAAACACGAAGAAATTGGAATATCACTGCTCCGTATTCCGTCAGATCCTCCAGCAGCCAATTACAGCCCTCTATCGCCTGCATCTAACGGTAGATGATTTTCCAATAGACGTTATTGAGGAATTAACTACCAAATGTTTTAATCAAGCTACCAATCACTACCAAACGATTATCTTCTGTGTGAGACTTATTAGAACGAGATCGGTGAAGAAAAACATAAAAATTGAAATATTACTGCTTCGTGTTCTGTTAGATCCTTCAACAGCCATCTGCAGCCCTATATCGCCTGCGTCTAATCGTAGATGGTTTTTCGATCGGCGTAATTGAGGAATAAACGACCAAATGTTTCAATTGAGCTACCAATCACTACCAAACGATTATCTTCCGTATAAGCCTTATTGGAATGAGATCGGTAAAAAAAACATGAAGAAATTGATATATCACTGCTTCGTATTCCGTTGGATCCTTCAGCAGCAAATTACAGCCCTCTATCGCCTGTGTCTAAGGGCAGATGATTTTTTGATTGGCGTAATTAGGGACTTAACTACCAAACGTTTAAATTAAGCTACCAATCACTACCAGACGATTATCTTCCGTTTGAGACTGATTGGAACGAGATCGGTAAAAAAACACAAAGAAATTGAAATATCACTGCGCCGTCTTCCGTTGGATCCATCAGCAGACAAACTACAGTTTGTCTTCCGTATGAGACTTATTGGAACGAGATCGGTGGAGAAAAACATCACGAAATTGATATATCACTGCTTCGTATTCCGTTGGATCCATCAGCAGCCAAACTACAGCCCTCTATCGCCTGCCGTATTCCGTTATCATTCAGCAGCCAATTACAGCCCTCTATCGCCTGTGTGTAGCGGTAGATGATTTTTCGATCGGTGTAATTAAAGAATTAACTCCCAAACGTTTTAATCAAGAGACCAATCACTGCCAATCGATTATCTTCCGTATGAGACTTTTTAAAACGAGATCGGTGAAGAAAAACATATAAAAATTGAAATATCACTGCGCCGTATTCCGTCAGATCCATCAGCAGAAAAACTACAGCCCTCTATCGCCTGCGTCTAAGCGGTGATGGTTTTTCGATCGGCGTAATTGAGGAATTAACTACCAAACTTTTGAATCTAGCTACCAATCAGTACCAAACGATTATCATCCGTTTGAGACTTATTAGAACGAAATCGGCAAAGAAAAACATAAAGAAATTGGAATATCACTGCTCCGTATTCCGTTAGACCTTTCAGCAGCCAATTACAGCGCTCTATCGTCTGTGTCTAGCGGTAGATGATTTTTCGATCGGTGTAATTAAAGAATTAACTACCAAACGTTCTAATCAAGTTACCAATCACTACCAAACGATTATCTTCCGTATGAGACTTATTAAAACGAGATTGGTGAAGAAAAACATATAAAAATTGAAATATCACTGCGCCGTATTCCATCGGATCCATCAGCAGACAAACTACAGTTTGTCTTCCGTATGAGACTTATTGGAACGAGATCGGTGGAGAAAAACATCACAGAATTGATATATCACTGCTTCGTATTCCGTTGGATCCATCAGCAGCCAAGTACAGCCCTCTATCGCCTGCGTCTAAGCGTTGATGGTTTTTCGATCGGCGTAATTGAGGACTTAACTACCAAACGTTTGAATCCAGCTACCAATCACTACTAAACGATTATCATCTGTTTGAGACTTATTAGAACGAAATCGGCAAAGAAAAACATAAAGAAATTGTAATATCACTGCTTCATATTCCGTTAGATCCTTCAGCAGCGAATTAGAGCCCTCTCTCGCCTGTGTGCAAGGGTAGATGAATTTTCGATCCGCGTAATTAGGGAATTAACTACCAAACGTCTAAATCAAGCTACCAATCACTACCAAACGATTATCTTCCATTTGAGACTGATTGGAACAAGATCAGTGAAAAAAACATAAATTGAAATATCACTGCGCCGTATTCCGTTGGATCCACCAGCAGACAAACTACAGCGCTCTATCGCCTACGTCTAACCGTAGACGGTTTTTTGATCGGTGTAATTAAGGAATTAACTACCAAACATTCGAATTTAGCTACCAATCACTACCAAACGATTATGTTCCGTCTGAGACTTATTAGAATGAAATCGGTGAAGAAAAACATATAAAAATTGAAATATCACTGCTCCGTATTCCGTCGGATCCATTAGCAAACAGACTACAGCCCTCGATCGCCTGCGTCTAAGCGTTGATGGTTTTTCGATCGGCGTAATTGAGGAATTAACTACCAAACGTTTGAATCCAGCTACCAATCACTACCAAACGATTATCATCCGTTTGAGACTTATTAGAACGAAATCGGCGAAGAAAAACATAAAGAAATTGTAATATCACTGCTTCGTATTCCGTTAGATCCTTCAGCAGCCAATTACAGCTCTCTATCGTCTGCCGTATTCCGTTATCATTCAGCAGCCAATTACAGCCCTCTATCGCCTGTGTCTAGCGGTAGATGATTTTTCGATCGGTGTAATTAAGGAATTAACTACCAAACGTTTTAATCAAGCTACCAATCACTACTAAACGATTATCATCCGTTTGAGACTTATTAGAACGAAATCGGCGAAGAAAAACATAAAGAAATTGTAATATCACTGCTTCGTATTCCGTTAGATCCTTCAGCAGCCAATTACAGCTCTCTATCGCCTGCCGTATTCCGTTATCATTCAGCAGCCAATTACAGCCCTCTATCGCCTGTGTTTAGCGGTAGATGATTTTTCGATCGGTGTAATTAAAGAATTAACTACCAAACGTTTTAATCAAGCTACCAATCACTATCAAACGATTATCTTCCGTATGAGACTTATTGAAACGAGATCGGTGAAGAAAAACATATAAAAATTGAAATATCACTGCGCCGTATTCCGTCGGATCCATCAGCAGAAAAACTACAGAACTCTATCGCCTGTGTCTAGCGGTAGATGATTTTTCGATCGGTGTAATTAAAGAATTTACTACCAAACCTTTTAATCCAGCTACCAATCACTACGAAACGACTATCATCCGTTTGAGACTTTTTAGAATGAGATCGGTGAAGGAAAACATAAGGAAATCGAAACATCACTGCTCCGCATTCCGTTAGATCCTTCAGCAGTCAACTACAGCCCTCTATCACCTGCGTCTGAGGCTAGATAGTTTTTCGATCGGTGTAACTAAGGAATTATCTACCAAACGTTTTGATTAAGCTACCAATCACTACCAACCGTTTTAATCAAGCTACCAATCACTACCGAACGTTTTAATTAAGCTACCAATCACTACCAAACGATTATCTTTCGTTTGAGACTCATTGGAACGAGATCGGTGAATAAAAACATAAATAAATTGAAATATGACTTGACCGTATTCTGTTGGATCCATTAATGACCAATTACGGCCCTCCATCGTATGCGCCTAGACGTAAATTGTTTTTCGACCGGGATAAGTAATGAATTAACTACCAAACGCCGGGATTTACATATTTGTTTGGGTAAGCAGCCAACTACAGTAGGCTTATTCTGTAACTGGGTAGCGACAGTTTTCTCTATCGTTAACTAACGACAGCCAATCGCATGCACGATCACAGAAGAAAGAGAACCACTTATTGGCTGTTGCTAGATAACGATAACGATAATTCTCGTTACGAGTTACAGAATAGGCCTACAGCCCCCTATCCTATAGCGTCGATGGTTTTTCGATCGGCGTAATTAAGGAATTAACTACCAAACCTTTTAATCCAGCTACCAATCACTACCAAAGGATTATCTTCCGTATGAGGCTTATTGGAATGAGATCTGTAAAAAATGCATGAAGAAATTGAAATATTACGGCGCTGTATTCCGTTAGATCCTTCAGCAGCCAACTACAGCCCTATATCGCATGCGTCTAACCGTAGATGGTTTTTCGATCGGAGCAATTGAGGAATTAGCTACCAAACGGTTTAATCCAGCTACCAATCACTACCGAACGATTATCATCCGCTTGAGACTTATTAGAACGAGATCGGTGAAGAAAAACATAAAGAAATTGAAACATCATTGCTCCGTATTCCGTTAGATCCTTTAGCAGTCAACTACAGCCCTCTACCGCCTGCGTCTAAGGGTAGATGGTTTTTCGATCGGCGTGATTGAGGAATTAACTATCAAACTTTTTGATTACGCTACCAATCACTACCAAACGATTATCTTCCGTATGAGACTTATTGGAACGAGATTGGTGAAAAAAAAACGTCAAGACATTGATATATCACTGCTTCGTATTCCGTTGGATGCATTAGCAGCCATCTACAGCACTTTATCACCAGCGTCTAAGCGTCGATGGTTTTTCGATCGGCCTAATTAAGGAATTAACTACCACACGGTTTAATCCAGCTACCAAGCACTACCGAACGATTATCATCCGTTTGAAACTTATTAGAACGAGATCGGTGAAGGAAAACATATAAAAATTGAAATATTACTGCTCCGTATTCCGTTGGATCCTTAAGCAGACAACTACAGCCCGATATCGCCTGCGTCTAACCGTAGACTAAGTAGGTTTTTCGATCGGCGTAATTGATGAATTAACGACCAAATGTTTTAAATGAGCTACCTATCACTACCAAACGATTATCTTCCGTATGAGACTTATTGGAACGAGATCGGTGAAAAAAAAACATAACGAAATTGATATATCACTGCTTCGTATTTCGTCGGATCCATCAGCAGCCGACTACAGCCCTCTATCACCTGCGTCTAACTGTAGATAGTTTTTCGATCGGCGTAATTGAGGAATTAACTGCCAAATGTTTCAATTGAGCTACCAATCACTACCAAACGATTATCTTCCGTATAAGACTTATTGGAACGAGATCGGTGAAAAAACATAAAGAAATTGTAATATCACTACTTCGTATTCCGTTAGATCCTTCAGCAGCGAATTAGAGTCCTCTATCGCCTGTGTGCAAGAGTAGATGATTTTTCGATCGGCGTAATTAGGGAATTAACTACCAAACGTCTAAATCAAGCTACCAATCACTACCAAACGATTATCGTCCGATTGAGACTGATTGGAACAAGATCAGTGAAAAAAACATACAGAAATTGAAATATCACTGCGCCGTATTCCGTTGGATCCACCAGCAGCCAACTACAGCCCTCTATCGCCTGCGTCTGAGGGTAGATAGTTTTTCGATCGGTGTAACTAAGGAATTATCTACCAAACGTTTTAATTAATCTACCAATCACTACCAAACATTTTAATCAAGCTACCAATCACTACCAAACGTTTTAATTAAGCTACCAATCACTACCAAACATTTTAATCAAGCTACCAATGACTACCAAACGTTTTAATTAAGCTACCAATCACTACCAAACGATTATCTTTCGTTTGAGACTTATTGGAACGAGATCGGTGAATAAAAACATAAATAAATTGATATGTGACTTGACCGTATTCGGTTGGATTCATCAATGACCAATTACGGCCCTCCATCGTATGCGCCTAGACGTAAATTGTTTTTCGACTGGGATAACTAATGAATTAACTACCAAACGCCGGGATTTGCATATTTGTGACCACCAAAC
This sequence comes from Ophion slaviceki, assembly GCA_944452715.1. NCBI lineage: Eukaryota > Metazoa > Arthropoda > Insecta > Hymenoptera > Ichneumonidae > Ophion > Ophion slaviceki. The sequence continues at coordinate 27,122,249 of OX101784.1, forward strand.
GATTCTGCATCAATTAGGCGTAGCATTTTATGGATTGCGTGATAAATAAAAAAAGGTCCGGCCAACTTTACGAGAAAAAAGTCTCATTTAATTATAACGAAACGGTCGACCACCAAACCTTCTTATTAGGCTACCAATCACCACCAAACGACCACCAAACGATTAGGAATGAAAAAACCTTGAGAAGTTAAAGTCGTCCGGCTAAGTTTATGGTGGTCGTTGGGTCTCATCATTTTGATACGAACAAGTGCGCATGCGCATACTGATGCGCAATTGATGAAGAACTCGTTTCATTGCGCAGTTGCGCTTTGAGCATCATTATGCGCATGCGCACTTGTTCGTATCAAAATGATGAGACCCAACGAACACGACCAATGAAACGAGCGCAGTTGCTCGTTGCGCATGCGCACTTGTTCGTATCAAAATGATCAGACCCAACGAACACGACCACAGAATAGGCACACTGAACGCAACGCATGCGCCGTTTGCCCTAATTAAATTTACCGTACTGTCGTGTAAACTGCATAATATACGAAACAAATACAAAAAAATGTGTTGATTAAAAAAAAGATGACTACATTCATCTACAAAAAACTGAAAACTTTTTGAATACATTCATTCATACAAGCACATATTACGACCATTTACATCCTTTTCTCTCCAATGTCTCACAATACATCGTTCTTCGAAATGTTCTTCGCACACGTACTGAGACTCTTTCAGTCCCGGAATAGCATCGAGCCATTTTTTGTATCGTTCGTCGTTTCTGGGCATGCGAAACGCGGAGCATTTCTGCTTACAATTTGTGTACTCCGTTTTACACCTGCGAACCGCGCAACCCTTAGCCATTTCGCATTTTTTCGCAACCACTACCAAAAAAAATTCACCCTTATGCGTAAAAACATGATAAAAAATGTATCACGGTAAATCGCGTAGAACCTTCTGGTATATGGTCGCCAATAAAGGTTATTTCGACAATCGCGCCACAAAAACATACGTAAACACCTTCGGCCCATTCGCCGGTAAGAGGTAAGGGGGAAACTACTTCCCCTTGCTAGTAGCGACGCGTAGCGGCGCCTAGTGAATCGAAAAGTGGAGCCGATAAGCGTGCCTACCCCCACCACGAAAATTTAGCTTTGTTGCAAGACCTGTATGTAAAATCGTGTCCCAAAACGGTATCCGAGATAGATGCGCTGGGGTGCTGCGGACCTCATGCGTATATACGCGAGTAGATGTACTGGGGCGGTTCTAACTCAAGGGGAGGTGGTGTGTCAAGAGTGGGGAAGGCGAGGTGGCGCCACTATCGACGGGAGGTTGCCGGGCGTGTGTGACGTCACAGAGAGGCCTATGTGGAGGGGGGGTCATGTGGTCCGTGCAGCGACTGGGGGGGGGGGTCGATGAGTGTTTTGTGTGTATGTGCGTGCGTGCATGCGTGCGTGTAGGGAAGCCAAGGTGGCGCTACGGTCGTGGGGAGGTCGGCGTGCGTGCGTGCGTGCGTGTGTGTAGGGAAGCCAAGGTGGCGCTACGGTCGTGGGGAGGTCGGCGTGTGTGCGTGCGTGTAGGGAAGCCAAGGTGGCGCTACGGTCGTGGGGAGGTCGGCGTGTGTGCGTGCGTGTGCGTGCGTGTAGGGAAGCCAAGGTGGCGCTACGGTCGTGGGGAGGTCGGCGTGTGTGCGTGCGTGTGCGTGCGTGTAGGGAAGCCAAGGTGGCGCTACGGTCGTGGGGAGGTCGGCGTGTGTGCGTGCGTGTGCGTGCGTGTAGGGAAGCCAAGGTGGCGCTACGGTCGTGGGGAGGTCGGCGTGCGTGCGTGCGTGTAGGGAAGCCAAGGTGGCGCTACGGTCGTGGGGAGGTCGGCGTGTGTGCGTGCGTGCGTGCGTGTAGGGAAGCCAAGGTGGCGCTACGGTCGTGGGGAGGTCGGCGTGCGTGCGTGCGTGCGTGTGTGTAGGGAAGCCAAGGTGGCGCTACGGTCGTGGGGAGGTCGGCGTGTGTGCGTGTGTGCGTGCATGCGTGTAGGGAAGCCAAGGTGGCGCTACGGTCGTGGGGAGGTCGGCGTGCGTGCGTGCGTGCGTGTAGGGAAGCCAAGGTGGCGCTACGGTCGTGGGGAGGTCGGCGTGTGTGCGTGCGTGCGTGCGTGTAGGGAAGCCAAGGCGGCGCTACGGTCGTGGGGAGGTCGGCGTGTGTGCGTGCGTGTGCGTGCGTGTAGGGAAGCCAAGGTGGCGCTACGGTCGTGGGGCGGTCTGCGTGTGTGCGTGTGTGTGTGCGTGCGTGCGTGCGTGCGTGCGTGCGTGTGTGTGTGTGTGTGAAGAGCGGCCTTTCAAAGCCCATTATTTATGACATGCAGCCGTTTCAATTCCGAAAGATAATGTCAAGATGTCTGCATCCACCCCATCTCAAAGCTCGCCGACACTCGAGACAGGTTCTGACAGGTTTCTTGGAAAGGCGTGCGTGCGTGTGTGACAACCATATATGGGTCGGAAAATTTTTGGTAATATGACAACGCTAGTCGCCACATGAAGGGCGTCTCAAAGCTCGCCAACACTCGAGACAGGTCCTGACAGGTTTCTCGGGAAAAATCTTTAGGGATCAAAGGGACCGCAGATGGACTACTTGAGCGCAGCTCTTGAAAAGTCGAGGTCCCCATTCCGAAAGATAATGTCAAGATGTTTGCATGCGTGTCCACTCCTGTCACGAGTCTCGCCAACACTAAGAGCTCTATGTACGTATGTGTAACACTGTATGTGTGTATGTATGTGTAACACTGTAGCTCTAGTATCTCGGCTACGCGCGAGTGTCAACGCGCGAGTCCACTCGCGCGTTGACACTCACAACATAATTTTAACATCGAGTGAACAAAATATATACATAATTTTCATGAGTTTTATACGTCGATATTCACAAAAATGTACACAGTTTTACATGAAGGTTGTAGAAAAAAAAATTACAAAACTTTTCACGACGGGATTCTATAATGCCCCCATGGTAGGGTATCAGAGGTCCCAGGTATGATGTACCGCTTATCGTCATGAGGACTCAGAACAATTTTCGTCTCGCGAATGGTGTAGACTTGGTGTAACTTTGATCGAATGCACGTTTGACTACGCTCCATTTCAATATTTTCCTTCAAGCATTGAACATAATCGTCAAACATGATTGTTCTCGCCACAACACTACTCTTGACGCCTTTAACTTTTTTCGTGTCTTTCTTATCCTCAACACGTGTTGCGTACATTTTCGATCGAAGTCCAATGAACTCGGTCATAATTGCACCATTGCATTCGTCTTTCATGAGACCGGGTACCTTTTTGTTAACAAGCGGCATATCATACCTATTGTCCGCTGAATAGTCGCTTGTATCAAATATTTCAATGTTGCGCTTCATGTCGGCATATACATCTTCGCTCTCAATGGCATATATGAGACTATCCATATCGGTATACATGACTTTACATCTATCTCGATACAGAGGTACCATATACTCGTGATGAAATCCATACAAGCACGTTTTGGATATATCGAGTATGCACATCCCCACATATATTGGCTTGTTGAACTTCACCTCGAGATTGCGCAATTCCACGGCCACGAGGTTTTCCGAAAAAACACTTCGGCTGTGGAAGTTTGGCTTCGCAATCATTGCCTCTACGCCATATCTGCCCTCCCATTTTGTCAAAAGCTTTACATCTACATGATTGCGCACATTCTCCATCGTTTTGCCAAAGACTGCATTATTCATTAATTTGAACAAATTCTTTTCGAAATCGTTTTTGGCCAGCGTTCGAAACTGAGTATTTAACTCGATATATGAACGTAGCCATGGGGATTGTGTAAACTGTAGGACTCTATGGATTTTCGTGAGGCGAAGCCCATGGCGTAAACATTGTTGCAAATTTCTATAGTGTATGATGTAGCGTTTTTTATCACAGACGGTTGCTAGCAGCTTTTCTTCCCGCTTACCCGGCGGTTTTTCGTGTATTGGGCAAAACGGTAGGTCTTTGTGCGCATCATGTAGAGATTGGGGATATTCCAAGTCGACCTCAAGGATGTAGCCTATAGGTGAGTCTAGCGCGATGGATAATGGATCAAACTTCGACACGTCGTTGACCCATCGAAAATCTGCATATGGCAAGGGTTGACACATTGCCCATCCATACAAATTGTTGACGTCAAAATACATCAAGTATGATGATGCTTTCGATGGATCAAACGACTCCATGTACTTGTTATTAGCGTGTGCATATCGGTTTGAGCATTGACTGAGACTACCGCGTATACCCCGCTCAACGAATAAAACCATGTCGATGTCAGTTAGTAATTCAAACTTGACATTCGAGTGTTTTAACATTGCATCCCAGGTATACCCCGGCAATGTGTAGTAATACGCGGGATCTAGGCCATAGCTCTCAATGCACGTATTCCGAAAGTTTTCGAAAATATCAGCTAATAACAAGACATCTGTCTTCAGATACAAATCGCTATAGTCACCCAGCGTTCGAATGGAGAACCGCTCCCAAACTTTCTCAGCATGTGCGTACTCGCTCTCACATACCGTAGCATCTGTCAGGGAACTATAAAATGCGTCACGTGGTGGTAGGGAAATGCCGTCTAACTTGGTCACGTCATCAATATATTCATAAGGGAAGACCCCTTTTCGTGTCAGCAAACTGAAATCGTCTGTCGAGAGAGTTGTGAATTGTGTGCGTAAAATTTTGAGTTTGTCGTCGGTCAAGAATGATGCTAATTTGTCGAGACTCGTGTTGAGAAATTTGTATGAGTCGATAAAGCGCAATTGGATATTGTGTTTTGAATCGTCTGTAATTTTAACATGCTTCGTGAAGGAGATGTATGGTGATTGGAAGCATCCTTTGTGATTGGAAGCACATTGGTTGTTCCTTCGAACGCTGTGGCTACTTCCTTGATTATAAAATGCGCATCGTAACCGGATAAATTGTGAAAAACTATTGGAATGAAAAATGACTGTTTATAATTTAGGTTGCAGTTGGAATGGGCAGGGCCTCTATAGCGCCCAGTCAGATGGCAATGATCTCGAACGCGTACATCTTCTTGCGCAAATGGTTTCTCACATATGTGACATTGAGTCGCTGCGCGAAAACTAGCCCACTCACTCGGTGTTAAATGCACCATTGGTACATTATCACAGAAAGTTTCTTTTATCCGCAGTGCCAGGTTTTTTAGTTCTTCGACAAACCATGATACGCAATCAGCACTGCGGCGTGAATGATAGGAAGATAATGAGTCGTCATACGAACAACGCACGTAATATCCAATACTAAACACTTCATGGTGTTGATACATATCTTTCGCTTGGGTCTTCTCATCGGTCTTTGCCAGCACACACTCCAAATCAGCATAAACGATGAAAGGGTGTCGCTCTTTCCGGCTAAAGTTGCTGAACTGGAGCCACTTATTGGTGTCATTCGGTAGTCGGATCGCGCAGTCGTTTATCGCCCCACAATCGACCTCATGTGATCGTAATTTTTCCTCTGAACCGAAGTAGTGCAAACATCTGCAAAACAAAAGAGATTGTTTTTGTTTAACTCATCTAGTATATATAATTACCTATATATATATTATGGTGACTACATACCGATCACAGATATATTTTTTATGCTCCTTTTTGGTCAGTTGTGCCCTCACGAGTCGCGACAGGTTCTTGATCCATACGAAGTGCCCCACATTGCTGTCATCAGTATCTTGCATGTACAGCAAATTGATGTGCTTATCCTTCTTATTTTAAGTTACGCGTATTGGAACAATGTCCTTTTTGGTAGTGGCGGTATACACGTTGATCGATACATTGTTATGAGCTTCAAATTTCTTTATTTGATGTATCGTTACCGGGAATTCGATATCCTGGAGGTTCAGTACTGTCGAATAATGCGGGTAAGAAGATGGACGGTCACTGTTTCGTTCAGCTGGGTATAGAGCAGCGACAACTGCCCATGCGAAACATGCGTTATCGTCGGATTTGACGTTAACCACAGCTCTCTTCATCATTATTTCCCGCGGTAATGATATGGAGCACCCGGCACGCATCGGATTATATTTATTCACATTTATCGTGAGGTTGAGTATTTTCTGCAGAGCCCAGCCACTATCACGTTCTTGAAATTCATCGAGTAATGTTAAAGTGGGTTCCATAACACGCTGTTCATACCACTCACCCAAATCGCTTGTGCTAAATAGTTCGCAGTTTCGCGTGTTGATACTTTTATTCGCATGTTTGTCACCACTCGCGAATTCACCATTAAACACTGTATTGATTTTGATGCTGTTGTGCTTGCCGATAATATTTTGCACATGTTGAAGCACTAGAACGCGGGCATCATTTAGAAAGTGTCTCGGCTCGATGTGGCTGCGATTGATATAGCTGATCAGCATTGATATTAATGCTGGATCCCTCCCAGCATAGAAACGCGCGTAAAACGCGGTATCTGGACGCAATAGAAATTGAAACGCGCGAGTGGACTCGCGCGTAAAACGCATAATCTGGACAGGCTCTAAGAGCCTGTCCAGATTATGGACAGGCATAAATTTACGCATAATCTGGACAGGCTCTTAGAGCCTGTCCAGATTATGCGTTTTACGCGCGAGTCCACTCGCGCGTTTCAATTTCTATTGCGTCCAGATACCGCGTTTTACGCGCGTTTCTATGCTGGGAGGGATCCAGCCATTATCACGCAAATACGTCCCACTCGCAACTGACTCGCGCGTAGTACTGGACGCGGCAATGGCACCCGAGTATCTCGACTCGCGCGTCGTTCGCGCGAGTCGAGAGTCTCGCTCATTGCACGCGTTTTACGCGCGAATGAGGAAACGCGCGTAGGCATCTGGACGGGATATATGTAGCTCTAGTATCTCGGCTACGCGCGAGTGTCAACGCGCGAGTGGACTCGCGCGTAAAACGCATAATCTGGACAGGCTCTTAGACAGGTCTCGACAAGTCAGGGTTTCTCGGAAAAACTATAAACTTTAGGGATCAAGGGCCGCTGGCGCCGATGGACCACTTGAGCTGCGGGACCCATAAAATCTTTCAACCCGATGCATCCCGACTTCCTGTTCTTTGTCTCATGTTCCTCGAGCAATCTACGCGTTATCGGATAACTCTGTTTTTTCCCGAGAGAGGGCCGAACTTTTTTTCCCCCAAAGGCCTTTTTAATGATCCGCTCCACTCAAATCTGACCACACTTTGCATGAAGCAGTCAGTCTCTTAACATCGTGGAAGTTTTTTCGTACTCATCAACATGGAGCAAATCTTGCATGACCAAGCCGTGCTTTTACGCTCGTTCGAAGATTTTGCTGCGTGGGAGCAACGATGCGTTGAGTTCATCGAAGGGCTGGAAACGCAAAGCCGGATTAAGCGCCCGCGATTATTAATCGGACATCAACAGTCACTCATAGCTCAAATAGCGCGTCTGGAAGGATTGAGGAATTGTGTGCGGAGTCGTTTCGTACACACGGGCGCAGGACACGGTGATCATGAGTTAATCTGGCGTGAGATTGAAACATCCTTCGAGAGTCGCATATTGACCGGGTCCATCATCAATCGCAGCCACATCGAGCCGAGACACTTTCTAAATGATGCCCGCGTTCTAGTGCTTCAACATGTGCAAAATATTATCGGCAAGCACAACAGCATCAAAATCAATACAGTGTTTAATGGTGAATTCGCGAGTGGTGACAAACATGCGAATAAAAGTATCAACACGCGAAACTGCGAACTATTTAGCACAAGCGATTTGGGTGAGTGGTATGAACAGCGTGTTATGGAACCCACTTTAACATTACTCGATGAATTTCAAGAACGTGATAGTGGCTGGGCTCTGCAGAAAATACTCAACCTCACGATAAATGTGAATAAATATAATCCGATGCGTGCCGGGTGCTCCATATCATTACCGCGGGAAATAATGATGAAGAGAGCTGTGGTTAACGTCAAATCCGACGATAACGCATGTTTCGCATGGGCAGTTGTCGCTGCTCTATACCCAGCTGAACGAAACAGTGACCGTCCATCTTCTTACCCGCATTATTCGACAGTACTGAACCTCCAGGATATCGAATTCCCGGTAACGATACATCAAATAAAGAAATTTGAAGCTCATAACAATGTATCGATCAACGTGTATACCGCCACTACCAAAAAGGACATTGTTCCAATACGCGTAACTTAAAATAAGAAGGATAAGCACATCAATTTGCTGTACATGCAAGATACTGATGACAGCAATGTGGGGCACTTCGTATGGATCAAGAACCTGTCGCGACTCGTGAGGGCACAACTGACCAAAAAGGAGCATAAAAAATATATCTGTGATCGGTATGTAGTCACCATAATATATATATAGGTAATTATATATACTAGATGAGTTAAACAAAAACAATCTCTTTTGTTTTGCAGATGTTTGCACTACTTCGGTTCAGAGGAAAAATTACGATCACATGAGGTCGATTGTGGGGCGATAAACGACTGCGCGATCCGACTACCGAATGACACCAATAAGTGGCTCCAGTTCAGCAACTTTAGCCGGAAAGAGCGACACCCTTTCATCGTTTATGCTGATTTGGAGTGTGTGCTGGCAAAGACCGATGAGAAGACCCAAGCGAAAGATATGTATCAACACCATGAAGTGTTTAGTATTGGATATTACGTGCGTTGTTCGTATGACGACTCATTATCTTCCTATCATTCACGCCGCAGTGCTGATTGCGTATCATGGTTTGTCGAAGAACTAAAAAACCTGGCACTGCGGATAAAAGAAACTTTCTGTGATAATGTACCAATGGTGCATTTAACACCGAGTGAGTGGGCTAGTTTTCGCGCAGCGACTCAATGTCACATATGTGAGAAACCATTTGCGCAAGAAGATGTACGCGTTCGAGATCATTGCCATCTGACTGGGCGCTATAGAGGCCCTGCCCATTCCAACTGCAACCTAAATTATAAACAGTCATTTTTCATTCCAATAGTTTTTCACAATTTATCCGGTTACGATGCGCATTTTATAATCAAGGAAGTAGCCACAGCGTTCGAAGGAACAACCAATGTGCTTCCAATCACAAAGGATGCTTCCAATCACCATACATCTCCTTCACGAAGCATGTTAAAATTACAGACGATTCAAAACACAATATCCAATTGCGCTTTATCGACTCATACAAATTTCTCAACACGAGTCTCGACAAATTAGCATCATTCTTGACCGACGACAAACTCAAAATTTTACGCACACAATTCACAACTCTCTCGACAGACGATTTCAGTTTGCTGACACGAAAAGGGGTCTTCCCTTATGAATATATTGATGACGTGACCAAGTTAGACGGCATTTCCCTACCACCACGTGACGCATTTTATAGTTCCCTGACAGATGCTACGGTATGTGAGAGCGAGTACGCACATGCTGAGAAAGTTTGGGAGCGGTTCTCCATTCGAACGCTGGGTGACTATAGCGATTTGTATCTGAAGACAGATGTCTTGTTATTAGCTGATATTTTCGAAAACTTTCGGAATACGTGCATTGAGAGCTATGGCCTAGATCCCGCGTATTACTACACATTGCCGGGGTATACCTGGGATGCAATGTTAAAACACTCGAATGTCAAGTTTGAATTACTAACTGACATCGACATGGTTTTATTCGTTGAGCGGGGTATACGCGGTAGTCTCAGTCAATGCTCAAACCGATATGCACACGCTAATAACAAGTACATGGAGTCGTTTGATCCATCGAAAGCATCATCATACTTGATGTATTTTGACGTCAACAATTTGTATGGATGGGCAATGTGTCAACCCTTGCCATATGCAGATTTTCGATGGGTCAACGACGTGTCGAAGTTTGATCCATTATCCATCGCGCTAGACTCACCTATAGGCTACATCCTTGAGGTCAACTTGGAATATCCCCAATCTCTACATGATGCGCACAAAGACCTACCGTTTTGCCCAATACACGAAAAACCGCCGGGTAAGCGGGAAGAAAAGCTGCTAGCAACCGTCTGTGATAAAAAACGCTACATCATACACTATAGAAATTTGCAACAATGTTTACGCCATGGGCTTCGCCTCACGAAAATCCATAGAGTCCTACAGTTTACACAATCCCCATGGCTACGTTCATATATCGAGTTAAATACTCAGTTTCGAACGCTGGCCAAAAACGATTTCGAAAAGAATTTGTTCAAATTAATGAATAATGCAGTCTTTGGCAAAACGATGGAGAATGTGCGCAATCATGTAGATGTAAAGCTTTTGACAAAATGGGAGGGCAGATATGGCGTAGAGGCAATGATTGCGAAGCCAAACTTCCACAGCCGAAGTGTTTTTTCGGAAAACCTCGTGGCCGTGGAATTGCGCAATCTCGAGGTGAAGTTCAACAAGCCAATATATGTGGGGATGTGCATACTCGATATATCCAAAACGTGCTTGTATGGATTTCATCACGAGTATATGGTACCTCTGTATCGAGATAGATGTAAAGTCATGTATACCGATACGGATAGTCTCATATATGCCATTGAGAGCGAAGATGTATATGCCGACATGAAGCGCAACATTGAAATATTTGATACAAGCGACTATTCAGCGGACAATAGGTATGATATGCCGCTTGTTAACAAAAAGGTACCCGGTCTCATGAAAGACGAATGCAATGGTGCAATTATGACCGAGTTCATTGGACTTCGATCGAAAATGTACGCAACACGTGTTGAGGATAAGAAAGACACGAAAAAAGTTAAAGGCGTCAAGAGTAGTGTTGTGGCGAGAACAATCATGTTTGACGATTATGTTCAATGCTTGAAGGAAAATATTGAAATGGAGCGTAGTCAAACGTGCATTCGATCAAAGTTACACCAAGTCTACACCATTCGCGAGACGAAAATTGTTCTGAGTCCTCATGACGATAAGCGGTACATCATACCTGGGACCTCTGATACCCTACCATGGGGGCATTATAGAATCCCGTCGTGAAAAGTTTTGTAATTTTTTTTTCTACAACCTTCATGTAAAACTGTGTACATTTTTGTGAATATCGACGTATAAAACTCATGAAAATTATGTATATATTTTGTTCACTCGATGTTAAAATTATGTTTGTTGTATATATTGTGCAAGAATGGATTTATTATTTTCCGTAAATAAAGAAGCGGACTTTTTATAATCACATGTGTTTATTCACTCTATCCATCTCCTCACGTTCCATGAAAAAAGGGCGACGGCGAGAAGGGGGGAAGCAAGCCTGCTGTGGAGTCGGTCGGAGGCCTTGGAGGGATGCTTGACCAGCAGGTCAAGAGTCATAAAACACACATATTTTTCCACTTTCTTTATTACCGACTACAAATCGGATTTACTTATCCAACTATTGTGGCTATTGTCGAAACCTAACCACTTTACAAACATTCGATTACCGCGCTTCTTTAATACCGCTTCGATGAGATAGATATCGGGGTGCTTGACACTGAGAAGCTCTTGTTCGTAGAAACCACCGGCGATCGGTTCATCTTTATGGTCCTTCAAGTGGTACGTCACGGGATGAGTTTTTTTCACACGATAGATTGTAAATATTTCCGTTGTCCAGTTTGGGGTGTAACCCTTTTCGAAAACAGTCTTAAATTTGCTGACTCTCACTTTATCACCAACGGCGAATTTCGGCGATCTTTTCATTGGAGGCTTATTGAAAATCTGCTGCAATTGTTTCTCATTTTCCGCGTTGACATTTTTCGGCTTCATCTTAATGGTGCGGTGTACAGAATCGTTGTACTCGACAATTAGATTATCAAGAATATCGATCCACTTATAATTACCACGAAGACTAAATTGCATCCACATCTTGTTCTTCAATGTACGATTGAAACGCTCGCAAATGGATGCCTTCAAGTTGCTATATGTTGAATACATGTGAATATTGTACTTCTTCATGATGGCCTTAAAGTCACAATTGTAGAATTCTTTTCCCCGATCAACGTGTAAGTTCTGCGGTATGCGTCCCTTAACGAGGATTGACTTCATTGCTGCTGCTGTATCTTTGCCATTCTTACTCAGCATTGGCACGGCCCAGGCGAATTTCGAGAAGGTATCGATGACGGTGAGGAGAAATTTGTGGTTGGAGTTTTGACGAGCGTATGATGACATATCGACGAGGTCGGCTTGCCAGGTCTCGTCCAAGCCACGGATGTCCACATGTCGACGCGGATAATTTCGTCGAGCAGGTTTATGTAGCTCCAGCACGAGAGCGCCCCTTTTTTCGTTCATTTTCCAGTCCACTCAGTCGTGCGTCCAATTCAGCAATGACGTTTGAATTACGAATCACCAAATCTTGTAGAGCTTTGACATCGGCCTCGAGTGTCTTCGCAATGTCTCTTATCGTAGCTTCAAGTCCATTAACCAACAACTGACTACTCTCATTCATTTCTTTGCGTATGTTCTTAATGATAGTTCGGGATTTCCTTTGTAACGCACTTAGAGTGATGGCGTCATCTTCTCCTTCCGGATTTGCAATGTTACACAATCGTTTCTGCCCCAAGTCATAATGACCATCTGTGGTAATTCTAAAGCCAATCCCGGGTCGACCTGGAGGACCTTGCTTACTGTGGAGTACACTCCTACTTGAATGACGTCCAAACACATCGACACTCATGATGAGAATGCGTAAATTCTCCGATGTCGAGTTAATAAATGATTTCCGCTTCACGCAATTCCTCGATAATCGATATAATTTCATTCGCATGTGATGAATTTCCGGCTGCTTGTGATGCCAGAAGTAAGCGAAGACGATCCACAAGCTCGTTTGGATTATCCCAATAAATATAGTCCAATTGGGTGTTTTTTCTAGCTATCTTATACTTTGGCATACCCTGTCCCACATGATGATCGACTATATTTGCGATATATGTGTTAAATTTGTGGCTGGTGTTACGTCGTATAGCCTCACTAGGCTTGTATAATTTTTTGTGCGCATTCGTTGAGATTACAATCTTTTCGTAGTTTTTCAAATCGTCCGGTGTGAGAGTTTCGACATTGGGCACTTTTTTAAACAACAGCTCCGTTAATCCAACAGTTTTCGCATAACTCGCATCTCCCACACGAATGTGTTGAGAGTCAAAAATTATCGGAGAATTGCCAATCATTAATTTGTTGTTAGCGAGATTTCGTACACCGTATAATACATCCAAGGTTGCCTTTCTATTTGTTTGTAATAGCAGGAGATATTCGTTGATCAGCTCATCGACATTTTGCGAGTCATCATCATCCTCATATATCAATTTGAAAGAATCTTATGTTTCACTCTTCAAGGAATCATGTGCCTCATTTTGATGTTTCACACTATTTAACACATCTCCTTCTTCAACATCATCACCCACTTTTTCATCCTTAATTTCCTCCTTCACCATCTCACCGTTTTTATACGCCACCAATTTTTCCAATGGCCCCACTATAGGCTTAAAGACATCCTGCATTCTCTGCTGATCGTTATCTTTCCCAATTTTCATCATTCGATGCTTTCGTCTGATTGAATCGCTCGCCTTGGCAATTTCACGCAATACATCCTTTTCACGCAACAATTGTTCGCTCTTCATGTTGTCACTACCACGGCATGCGCAATACTGTCTCTTCAACTACCAGCGATGAGTCATTTATCAATGGTGAGAAAATAATCAAAACCTTGTCTATATCGACCTTCGTTAATATCGCTATCCTTATCAATCGTGATAAATGCATACTTGTCAGAATTCCAGCATTTCACGCACATGTTTTTAAAGCACGTATAAGTCATATCCGTATTAACATGGTCATTGTACACGTGTTTGAGATTCATATCATCCTGCTTGAAAAGCACCACGAAATTTGCATTATCTCTCACGAGATGTTTGGGCATACGAGTTGTTAACCGATTAATTCCTCCCTACGTCCGAGGGAGAAAAACCGCGCGTGGTACCGGTTAACACGGCGATCGTTGCGAGTGGTAAAGGATTTGCGATAGGAGAAAAAAAATGCCAGTAAATGTTTTTTCTCTTTTATGAGAATATATGTACAGAGAAAAATAAAATATACGGTCTAAAGATTTTTATAAAAATTTCAGATGCATATATAATAAAGAACGAGAAATAAGGAAAAAATAAAATACAGTCAAAAAATTTAAGAGACGAAAAAGTGATAAATGCAAAAAATGAGAAATAAGCTAAAAAGGTATGGAGGTGATTTTTTGTAAGGATGTGAAAGAATTTAAAGGAAAAACTGAAAGATCTTTTACAAACTGTAAAAAGATCTTTTTTCGGTTTTTTTTTCCTGGACAGCACCGTACGGCGTGTTCGAAAAAGGGGATGTGTAGGAGTCACGGGCTGTGAGCTCGCTACGGTTCGACTGCTCACGGGCTGTGAAGCAGTGATCGAATCTCTCGTTCGCGACTCGAGACCGGACTTTTATACCCGTCTAGGGCGCGAACGTTTACGGGAAAGGATTTTGCCCGTCGCCTGCCGTCGGCGCGCGCACGAACTAGCGCGAGGCAGGCTCGGGGCAGGTCGGTAAGGAAGGGAGATATCCTCCGAGGGTATCACACGGCGTAGTCCCACGGCGCGCCGCGGGTATCATTTGGCGAGGCTATGACACCTCGGAGATACCCCGAAGTGTCATAGCGCGAGCCGTACAAGTTTTCTCTGACGCTTCGGTAGTTTATATAAAAAAAAAAGTGTTTCGCGAGTGCGCGGTATGTGTTGTGTGTAAAGGATATTAACCGGCGGATCGGGTAGGCTCGAATTACGTGGCGGACGCGGGGGTCCTGGGACTCAGGTGAGTATAACCTAAACATTATTTTAACCTCCAAAGTCTGAGAGGACAAAAACAAAAATTACAATACTTAATAATAAAAAAAATAAAAGATAAAAAAAACAAAAGCGGTGTAATAATAGAGTACGGGGAGGAATGGGCTGGGGGGCTGGGGAGAATAGATCATTCTGGATTCGCTCCGGGCTTGGAATTCTCTTCTCTGGTCCCATTTGTGTGCTATGCCTTCCGGAGTGTAAATATCCCCTGGGCCCTTGCAGGTGCGGAGGAATGCATCAGGGACTCAGCGCGGTCAGGATGCACTGGAGGACCTGCGACGAGGATGCTGCGATGGCGAAGCACCCTGGGTTCACTGCTGGCGTAGGACCTCGGCGTTGCCTCAGCGAAGGAGAGTCCCGGTGTCACCTCGACGAGGTGAAAAAGGCCCGGTGGGCCATCGACCGGTCCCCTCGGCGAAGGAATACCCTGGCGGTCCATCGGCGAGTGTTTTCGAGGGTAAAGGTGCCCCGGGGTAACTCCGACAAAGGTATCGTGCCGGAGCGGTATCCCGAGGGCACTTGACGGAGGTGGCAGCGTGTAAGTATCTTCGCCAGTCGAATCATGTAGGCCACCGTAATGACCCTTTTTATTGTATTTTCAGGTGCAGGAGCGGGACCGGGAAAAATTAGGGGAAAAAAGGAATTGACCGTGCCAAAAAGCGCGGACAACAAGTGCCCCGCCCTAATTTCCCGGTCGATCCTCGGTTGAAAATGGTAGGTTCAATTTTCGTGGACGCAGGTGATACCTCTCGTTGAGGTGTAGATCCGTGGATGCGTCCTGGCATTTTGGGAGCGAATTCTTGCTTCCCTTCGGTCTCCCTCGGCGGCGTGGCCTGAGAGTGTTGACCGGCGATGTCGGCACCACCATTGGCGCTCGTGGGCGCTCTTCGTGGGTTGCCTTAGGGTTCGGCATTCCGTCTGGAAGAACGTTTTAATGGTGAGCCGCTATCGGCTCGCCTGTGCGCTCCAGGGAGTCGGCCTTAGGGTTCGGCGTCATCCGTCGGGAGGCACGCGTGGGGTAAGCCACTATCGGCTCACGTTCGAGCTCGAGGTTGTCATCATCAACTCGGCCTTAGGGTTCGGCGTAGTTCGCTGAAGGTTAGTGAGGGGGGGAGCCAGCCCTGGCTCCCGTCCGAGGTTCGACGAGTCAGCCTGGAGGCTCGGTGTGTTCTCGTGGATCTCGGAGGTGGGGTGAGGTATGAAGTCATCTGGCGGCGGGGACGTCGAGGATTCCGGTGCCTGCGTTCGTGCCGGTTTGAGGGTGGAACCGTGCACCTTGCGAACGTCGTTGCCTTGTCCGATGATGTAAATCTCTGCTCCGATCGCCGAGTGGATTTGGTATGGACCATTCCATACCGGGGCGAAGCCCGCGTGGAATCCCTCGGATGCTTTGGACAGAGAGTGCTGTTTGGTATAGACCAAGTCGCCTGGCTTGTATTTACTTGGTTTGGTGGTGCCAGCAGCGTACCGTTGCTGATACTTTCGCTGCCGGGTTCGGATAAGCTGAGTCCTCAGTTCTCGATCCGCATTGACGTCGGTGAGATCATCGGGAAAACGCCATTCGCCCGGACGTAGCAGGTTTTTTCCCAGGAGGGCTTCGCTGGGAGTGAGTCCGGTGGCGGCGTTCTTCCGCGTCCGAAGGCCAAAGAGGATCTTCGAGAGGTGAAGGTCCCGATCTCGATGTTGCTGGTTCTGTAGGTGGAGACGCAATCCCTTTTTTAACTCTTGGTTTCGTCGTTCCGTTGGGTTTGCGCGAGGATGGTATACGGCAGTCGTCCATTGTTGAGTCTGCCACCGTTCGCACGCGCTATTCCATTGCCGGCTGGTGAACTGGGGACCGTTGTCGCTCAGGATGGATTTCGGGTAACCCCAGCGGGTGAAGACTTCGTTCTCCAGTGTTTTGATGAGGTAGGGAGTTTCCGAGGACCCCAAGGCGAAGGCCTCGACCCACCTGGTTAATAAATCCGTGACGACCAAGAGGAAGCGTTTTCCTCTCCCGGATCGGGGGTAGGGGCCCATGAGATCGACCGCGAGGGTCGACCAGGGCTTTGTCGGCTGATGTGGCCTAAGTTGGTCATTGTGCCCCGGGCGCGAGGCCTTCGTGCAGGCGCACAAATGACACTTACGGACGTATTCACGCACGTCCCGTCGCATGTGGATCCAGGTGAAGTGCTCCTGTATAGCACGCAAGGTTTCATCCGCGCCAGGGTGTCCGGCCAACGGAGCGTCATGGTACTCGTGCAGGATTTTTGGCTTGGTAGCTTCCGGCACAAGGAGTCGCCAGTCATCGTGGATTCGTTTGTGTAGACCACCGTCCTTTATTTGGTAATCGTGGTTGAAATCTTGATTCCCCAAGATGGTGATGATTCGGCAGATGACAGGGTCGGTTTGCTGATCCCGTATGGTGGTGTCCACTATGTTGTCCGTGGAGATCCCAAAGAGATCCGGAGTTTGCGCTTGCGGCGGCTGGCGGACTTTCTCCGGCGCTAACACGCGATCCGCTTCCCGGTGGTTTTGTGGAACCGATGCTTCGGGGTTTTGGGAGAGGCGACCTGGCAAGTCATGGGCTTGCCCCGGTACGTGCTCCACGGTGAACGTTAGTTCCTCTAGGAGGATTAGCCAGCGACTGAGTTTGGGTTTTTCGTCCTTAATTCGACGGAGCCAGGACAGGGCCCGACTGTCGGTGCGTAGGACGAACAAGCGATCCTCGAGGTAACCACGGTATCTTTTTATGGCCCAGACCATGGCGAGACAGGCTTGCTCGTGAGGGTGATACCGGGCTTGTGTGGAATCGAATTTGGCGCTGGCGTAGCTTATGACGAGCTTCTCCCCCGTCGGTGACTCCTGGAACAGTACGGCGCCCATCCCGATCTCGCTCGTGTTCGTTTGTAGCTTGAACGTAAGCTCGGGGTCCGGCCTGCTGAGAGCTAGAGGTTTTCGAATCTCCCGCTTGATGGCCTCTAGGGCGCTCTGAGCGTCCGAGGTCCAGAGGAATTTTTTCTTCCCCGCGAGGAGGTCCGTGATTGGTGATGCAAGGGTGGCGAAATTTGGTATATATTCGCGCAGCCAGTTGCACGTCCCTAGGAATTTTTGTACGTCGCGTTTGGTTTTCGGGACGGCGAATTCCAGTAGGGTGTTTATGTGCTCGCTTTGCGCTTGGTTGCCGTCGGCGGAAACTGTGTGTCCGAGGTACGCCAATTCCGTCTTCCCGAAGTGGCATTTACCCGCCGAACACGTGAGGTGATGGATAGCCAGGCGTTCGAAAACGAGGGTCAAGTGGCGCAGATGATTCTCCCAGGTATCGGAGAAGATGATGATGTCGTCCAAGTATACTACGCAGAAAAGGTCGACGTACCCTACGAGGACCTCTTGGCTCATCAGGCGTTGGAAGGTGTTTGGTGCGTTTTTGAGGCCGAACGGCATTACCCGGAATTGGTACGTGGCGCCGTCCGGTGTGGTGAAAGCGGTCATTCTTTTGGCTTCCGGAGCCATCGGTATTTGCCAGTACCCACTCCGTAGGTCGATCGTAGAGAAGACCTTGGCCGTCCCTAGTACCTTCAGAGCGTCGTGGATTTTCGGAATAGGTTGCAGGACGTCTTCGGTGATGGAATTTAACCTCCTGTAGTCCACGCAAAACCGGGGCTGGCCGTCCTTCTTGGTCACTATAACTATGGGAGAGTTATAGGGAGAGGTACACGGCTCAATAATTCCCTCGGCGAGCATGGACGTCACCTGTTCCCGTATGATTTTCCGTTTCGCGACGGAACAACCATACGGCGCGAGGCGGAAGGTCTGTTCGGATGTAAGTTTGATGTGGTGCTTCGTACTCGTGGTTTGTGGTAAACCGCCCGAAGAGTCGAAGAGTTGAGGATATGTCCGGAGCAGGGCCTCGAACTTTCCCTGGTGCTCGAGTGGGAAAGCGTGTTGGACCGTCGACAGGCCGATCGGGTCAGGGCCCTGCCGTGGTACGGGGGCGTTGATGAGCCTCACCGAGAAACGGTCTTGGTCGCCTAAGTATAGAATGCCGTTGCTTAGGTCGGCGATGGTTCCCTGTTTTTTAAGCCAGGGGAAGCCTAGAATGAGTGGTTCTCTGGCTTCCGGTGCTACCCAAGCTTCGACGTGGAATGGATGGCCCTGGATTGTGATGGTCAAATTGGTGAGCCCCGTGAGTGTCATCTGATTGTTCCGCCCGGCCAGATTGGCGGTTGAAGAACCTGGAGTAATCGGGTGACCGGGAGGCAGGCGACTAGGCTGGACGAAACAGTGGCTAGCGAAGCAGTCGACGGCGGCGCACACCTCCTCACCATGGAGGGTGACCCAGACGTGAGGTAGCTCGTTGCCTGTCGTCGCGGTGTCCGTTAAGCCTACTGCGGGTTGTGGACGACGGGACGGGGTGTATCCGTCGTCCGGTTCGGGTTTCCCTGCTCCTGTCTTGCAGCCTTTCTCTGAGCGAGGACGGGGCAATCCCGATGCAGGTGTTTGTCCGGGCAGTACCAACATGGTGGCGGGAATGCGCCCTCTGTGCTGGTCTTCGTTGGTTTGTCCGTTTTGGTCTCTACTTCTCTCCTCGGTCGAGGTGGGGGGAGCGGTTCCGTTAAATCGTACTCGGCTTCCATCGCCTTCGACATTAAGGCGGCGAGCGTCTTCTGGTTGGAAGGTCGTATCGCCATGCGAAGGTGTGGTCGGAGGAGCTCTAGTAGGTCAGCCACCCTCATTGCCTCCGGTTCGTCGGCGCGTATCCGTTGGTAAAGCAGGTATTTTTGCTGGAGGAAGATTCCAGCTCCTTCTCGTTCGCCCTGCTTACGGGAGAACAACTGTCCGTTGAGCCTTGAGATGGTGACCGGACTGTCGTATTTGCTGAGGAGCAGCTCTCGAAATTTCGACCAGTCGAAATCTAGAGGTCGGTAGATTGACCACCAACGTTCTGCGTCGCCCTGGAGACCCCCGGCGGCGGTAGGGGTTTGTCCAAAAGCGGGGGTGCAGGTCGCTTGGAAATATTCCTCGCAGCGACGCAGAAACAGTTTGGGGTCTTCGTAATCGCTACCCCCGTAGGTCGGCAGCGGTACTTGTGGTGGTGCCCCCTGTAGGAAGCGTAGCCACGATGTCCAATTGCTGAACGCGTCCGGAGGTGGCGCTGATGGAGTCGGTAAGCTGGGAGATCCCGCCGGCTGAGTTGAGTCAGTGGTGAGAGGTGTTCCACTCGTTTTGCCCCGTTCTGCCATTTCGGGTGATGGACGTTTCGGAGTCGTTGCGAGCGGCGTGTTGGGCGCCACCGGGTTTTTTGCCACTCCCGGAAGTGGAGTGTTTGGTGAAGAGGTTGCTTTGGCGAGGCGCTCGGAGGTCCGCGTTGGCGTGCGCTTCATAAGCGTTTTTCGGGGCCGCCCAGCGGATCTTTTCGGAGCTTCTTCCTCTCCTTTGGTAGGCGTATGCTCGACTTTCATGGATGCGGAGAGCGATAGGTCAGTGGTTTAGCCATAAACCAATGGCCCCACGTTGGGCGCCATTTGTTAACCGATTAATTCCTCCCTACGTCCGAGGGAGAAAAACCGCGCGTGGTACCGGTTAACACGGCGATCGTTGCGAGTGGTAAAGGATTTGCGATAGGAGAAAAAAAATGCCAGTAAATGTTTTTTCTCTTTTATGAGAATATATGTACAGAGAAAAATAAAATATACGGTCTAAAGATTTTTATAAAAATTTCAGATGCATATATAATAAAGAACGAGAAATAAGGAAAAAATAAAATACAGTCAAAAAATTTAAGAGACGAAAAAGTGATAAATGCAAAAAATGAGAAATAAGCTAAAAAGGTATGGAGGTGATTTTTTGTAAGGATGTGAAAGAATTTAAAGGAAAAACTGAAAGATCTTTTACAAACTGTAAAAAGATCTTTTTTCGGTTTTTTTTTCCTGGACAGCACCGTACGGCGTGTTCGAAAAAGGGGATGTGTAGGAGTCACGGGCTGTGAGCTCGCTACGGTTCGACTGCTCACGGGCTGTGAAGCAGTGATCGAATCTCTCGTTCGCGACTCGAGACCGGACTTTTATACCCGTCTCGGGCGCGAACGTTTACGGGAAAGGATTTTGCCCGTCGCCTGCCGTCGGCGCGCGCACGAACTAGCGCGAGGCAGGCTCGGGGCAGGTCGGTAAGGAAGGGAGATATCCTCCGAGGGTATCACACGGCGTAGTCCCACGGCGCGCCGCGGGTATCATTTGGCGAGGCTATGACACCTCGGAGATACCCCGAAGTGTCATAGCGCGAGCCGTACAAGTTTTCTCTGACGCTTCGGTAGTTTATATAAAAAAAAAAAGTGTTTCGCGAGTGCGCGGTATGTGTTGTGTGTAAAGGATATTAACCGGCGGATCGGGTAGGCTCGAATTACGTGGCGGACGCGGGGGTCCTGGGACTCAGGTGAGTATAACCTAAACATTATTTTAACCTCCAAAGTCTGAGAGGACAAAAACAAAAATTACAATACTTAATAATAAAAAAAATAAAAGATAAAAAAAACAAAAGCGGTGTAATAATAGAGTACGGGGAGGAATGGGCCGGGGGGCTGGGGAGAATAGATCATTCTGGATTCGCTCCGGGCTTGGAATTCTCTTCTCTGGTCCCATTTGTGTGCTATGCCTTCCGGAGTGTAAATATCCCCTGGGCCCTTGCAGGTGCGGAGGAATGCATCAGGGACTCAGCGCGGTCAGGATGCACTGGAGGACCTGCGACGAGGATGCTGCGATGGCGAAGCACCCTGGGTTCACTGCTGGCGTAGGACCTCGGCGTTGCCTCAGCGAAGGAGAGTCCCGGTGTCGCCTCGACGAGGTGAAAAAGGCCTGGTGGGCCATCGACCGGTCCCCTCGGCGAAGGAATACCCTGGCGGTCCATCGGCGAGTGTTTTCGAGGGTAAAGGTGCCCCGGGGTAACTCCGACAAAGGTATCGTGCCGGAGCGGTATCCCGAGGGCACTTGACGGAGGTGGCAGCGTGTAAGTATCTTCGCCAGTCGAATCATGTAGGCCACCGTAATGACCCGTTTTATTGTATTTTCAGGTGCAGGAGCGGGACCGGGAAAAATTAGGGGAAAAAAGGAATTGACCGTGCCAAAAAGCGCGGACAACAGAGTGTATGTCTGACAAAGATAAAAACTGTCAACAATCTCATGGCGTCCCATGGAAAAGAAGGCCCGAACATTATCCTGCTTTTCGCATGCTATGTCATCAAAGATGAATATAGAGTTGGAGCGTGCATCACTTGGTGCTATCACTTGTTCATGCGCCTCGAATGGATGATATTCAACTCCACTCACAGGTTCGAGTAATTGTTCGAGCAACTTATACTTTGGCTGCTTGAGCGATTTGGAATACAAGTAAATATTCTCAAATCTCAAACCATTCGGATGGATGATGAGAGTGAGCAAAGCGTTGGTTTTCCCACAATTTGATGGACCGCAAAACAGTGCACGTATGCTATCCGGCAACAAATTCCCATGGCGTTTCTTTTTCCCTCCGCGGTCTTCGACAAACTCGTCGAAATTTATCACGGGAAGTCCGCCTCCGATAGTTTGCTTCCTGGACGTCATCTCACACACGACTAACGACGAAATCATATAAATAGGCTTCTTATAGGTACTATCCGTCAGTCGCGTATTGTCTTTAGACATGATTGTGCATGGGAAGAGTGGTAAAGGTTTGGTCAACCGCCTAATCAACAAACTTCCCATTGAACTACATTTGCCTGGCTATCAGTATTGTGGACCAGGCACAAAGTTGGCCAAGCGCCTTGCTCGTGGTGATCCGGGCATTAATCCATTGGATACGGCTTGCAAACAACACGATATTGCGTATTCGAAAAATCCAGATAATCTCGAGGCGAGACATTTGGCGGATAAAGTGTTGGCTGAACAAGCTAGGCAACGTGTTACCGCGAGAGACGCTAGTATCGGTGAAAAAGCCAGTGCTTGGGGTGTGGCAAATATTATGAAGACAAAGAGAAAATTTGGCATGGGGATAAAGACCCGCAAGGGTGGCGTTTGTTTGAAAAAGATAATTGGCGCTGCAAAGAAGACAATGATTGAAAGTAATGATCCGCATAAGATTATCAAATCAGCTCTAAAGGGTGCTCGTGCAGCGGTAAAGTTGCAAGGTGGTAAAGTGCGCACACCTCGCGTTTTACCTGTACCCCATAAAATTGGTGGTTTATTGCCCTTCCTCGTGCCCATTTTTGCGGGTCTTAGCGCTGCGGGTGCTTTGTCGGGTGGTGCGGCTAGTATAGCTAAAGCTGTAAATGCTGCTCAAGCAGCTAAGCGTGAATTGGATGAAAGTAAGCGTCATAATCGAACAATTGAAGCGATTGCATTAGGTCGGGGTCTACATCTGAAACCGTATAAGCAGGGATTGGGCCTTCATATTAAGCCAAAAAACTAGAAGTAACGCTACCACACCGACCCCTCACCGACCGTGACCTACTCAAATATGCAAAAATCCTAAAGATTCCACATTTTTGTGGAGTTTACACGCGCGATACATTGCCAGCGAGTGGACCTCTCAAATGTGAAGCAGCAATTGTAAATTTGGATGAAAATGTCGGTCCTGGAACACACTGGGTCGCTTACAAAAAGACCGGATTGAAAGTCATATACTTTGATAGTTTCGGCAATCTACCACCACCATCCGAACTCATGAGATATTTCCGTGTCGGTAGCGTTAATTGTAATTATACTAGATATCAGGAATATGATACGATTGAATGTGGACATTTGTGCCTCAAGTTTCTTTGTCAGCAGCTGCAGCACAAAGACAAATATACACTATATATAGGGGGGAAATGATGGGGGGAATTCAGTTGTCAATTTACCAGCATCATGGACGAAAGTTTAACATTGACCATATCTGGCTCATCGTCCATACTCGAGGCGCAATACTTTCCCCCCATCGAACTCTCACCACACAAAAATTATACTCTCGGCCTCGTGGAATTGTTAACCTTCAACTCTATTCCCAATATCGACGTTGACCACGATAAACTTTACGTGGGAGATGAGGTGTTGACGATACCTACGGGCAGTTATGAAATAGAGGATATTGAGACGTTTGTAAAAGCAGAGCTCTCGCGTAAAAACATCAGCATCAGCATTAAACCCAACAATAACACGCTACGCAGTGAGATCGAGTGTGATCGTGATGTCAATTTTGAGCCAAAAGATTCTATTGGGCATCTACTGGGCTTCACCGCACGCAAATTGGAAGCCAATAAAAGACACGAATCCGATCGTCCAGTAGCCATTCTCAAAGTGAACGCCCTACGCGTTGAGTGCAACATTACCGCTGGTGCCTATATTAACGTACAAAAAGTACACACAATTCATGAATTTTTTCCATCTGTGCCACCGGGCTATAAGATCATTGAAGTTCCCTCCCACGTAATTTATCTGCCAATCACGAGCCGAACGATTGACACGATACAGCTTCGCATAGTGGATCAAGACGGTGATTTGGTAAATTGCCGCGGTGAAGTAATCACCATACGCCTGCATATAAAGTCGTGATGGGCATTGTTTTCAACAGATCTTCCAATAACAATAAACGGCCATGGATAAAAACAATCAGTCGTCGACCAGCACCCAAAGCGCTAACTAAGCACTAAAGAGTAGCTCAAAACGTGCTACTCTTGAAGAGTTTGGGTCTCAAAGTTCGTGGCGAAAGCGTGTAAAAAATTATTTAGTCTGTGCTCTGTGCATCTGTTGTGTGAAATGGAAGAAGAAATTGTAAACATTCAGGCGCCCGTGGTCTTTGATGAATCCATCGTCCATTGTGAGATTCACGCTCATCAACCATATGCATCTTCAACCTTCAATAACAGCGATGAAGTCCGTATTGCCATCCAACATCAAGACCTCTCCATCCTGCCGAGCAAGAGTTCCCTACACATATGTGGGAAATTATCAAAGCGTGACGGGACGCCAACCACTGCTACAAGTCTCGTCAACAATGCCATTTGTCATTTGTTTGAGGGAGTGCGATATGAGTTGAACGCCATAGAAATCGATCGTAATAAGAATGTCGGTATTACGAGTGTAATCAAGGGATATTCATCTCTCTCACCGGCCAAAAGCTCTATGCTCGAGAACACTGGATGGCTCGATGTCGAAGAGACCAAGCAGATTGTCGATGTATCGGGAAACTTTGATGTCTGTATACCGCTCAGCATGCTCCTCGGGTTTGCCGAAGATTATCGGAAAATTGTCGTAAACGCCAAGCACGAGTTGATTCTCACGAGATCAAAGACCGACGACAATGCCATTGTACAAACAGCGCCCGAAGACTACAAACTCGCATTGCATAAAATAGAATGGCTCGTGCCGTATGTGACAGTCTCGGATCAGCGAAAAATTCAACTGTTAAAATTTCTCGCCAAAGACGCACCAATCTCCATGAGTTTCCGAACATGGGAACTGTATGAATATCCATTGCTGCCTGCCACCTCCAAGCACGTGTGGTCTGTGAAAACTTCGAATCAGCTGGAGAAGCCACGATATGTCATACTCGCGTTGCTGACGGAACGGAAAAATAAGAAACAACACAATGCGAGCCACTTTGATCATTGTAACCTGAGCGACGTCAAACTATACCTCAACTCGCAATGTTATCCATATGGAAATTTGAATTTGAACATTGATCAAAATCAATATACTCTTCTCTACGAGATGTATGCAAACTTTCAACCGACCTATTACAACAAAGAGGCTGAACCATGGCTGAGCAGGGTGGAATTTTTAGAAAAAGCCCCCCTCGTTGTCATTGACTGCTCAAAACAAAACGATTCGCTCAAGTCCGGTCCTGTTGATGTGCGCCTTGAGTTTGAATTGAAAAACAATATTCCGCCACAAACTTCAGCGTACTGTATGATCCTCTATGATCGTATTGTCGAGTACAATCCAATCAGTGGTGGAGTTAAAAAATTGGTATAAAATCATGCCGATGATCCGCGCCCACTTCAGTCAACATGGAGCTTATCATCGATGTGCAGGGCTTCAAGAGACCCGTCAACGAATTTGTCCTAAAGGAGATGTCCATCGTCAAACTCCATGAGAAGAACGCTGAACCGCTGACATTCTTCTTCGATGCACCATTCGCCTGGGACGCTTTACCGGCCAAGTACAAAATGACAAACAAGTGGCTGGAACGCAATTATCATGGAATACGATGGGAACACAGCGGCATACCATACGAGGCAGCTAGAACGGCAATTCGAGGAATATTGGAAGGAGCTCCTACGATCTATGCCAAGAGATTCGAGAAGTGCTCATGGCTATCGAGATTCGCGGATTCAGCAACAAAAGTCATCGATCTGGAGACTCTGGACTGTCCATCGCTGCAGAAGTTGCCGAAAATCGCAAACGTTAAATGTCCCCATCATTCCTTCAATACAAAATACAATTGCGCCAAAGCGAATGTAAAGTCGTTGAAAAGCTGGCTCTCTGTGTACGAAGCGTGAGCGAGGGATTTTTTTTAATGAATAAAAAAACATTTTGATGAAAATATATGTCATTTGTATTCTTTATTCTACGGCGAAAACACCCATTATTTACAATTCGACCAAACATATACATTTTTACATAGTCAGCACTTTGAAAAAAAAAAACATCAAACAACCGCTCAACGATGGTGCTCAATTTTGTCTCCACGCTTGGGGACGATGCAGCTCGACGCGGTTGTAGTTCCCATCACTGAGTTGACCAGTTGCAGCATACTCTCGATGACGCGGACAGCCGTTCGACGATGGTGTTCCAACGAATTTTTCCCCGTCCACCATGTTCAGAGACGACGGAACTCGACACTATTGAATTTTCCACCAATATACTGCATGCAGAGTTGACCATCGCGTATCACTTGCAGCATACTCTCGAACATTTCCGGATCCTGATCGAAGGCCTTTACAAGTCGCGCCGGTAAGAAGACAGAGAACTCATCCGCGATGTCCACGATGTAGCGTTTCCCAAATTTGGTTTGTATGGCCCTCATGTCGGAGATTAGTCGTTCCGACTTAACGGGGAGTTCTGACAGCTTCTTCGTTGGGAGGAATTCCGCCATCCGGCCGACCTTGTTGATACTCGAGAGATCCATTTTCCCCGCACTTTCAAAGTTCTTTTTAGATGTTGATGGTGCAGTGGAGTAGTACAGTCTGAGCTTGGCCCACGAAATTATAAGCTCCCTCGTAAGCCTCCCACTCAAATTTTCGACCCCCCCCCCCCCCAATCATGGAAAACAGGTTTGAACACGTTCGAAGAACCATGGAGAGCGCAAGAGTGCAGCTGTGCTCAAGTGGCCCATCCGCGGTCCCTTTGATCCCTAAAGATTATAGTTTTTCCAAGAAACCTGTCAGAACCTGTCTCGAGTGTCGCCGAGCTTTGAGATGGGGTGGATGCAGACATCTTGACATTATCTTTCGGAATTGAAACAGCTGCATGTCATAAATAATGGGCTTTGAAAGGCCGCTCTTCACACACACACACACACACACACACACACACATACACACACACACACACGCACGCACACACGCACGCACGCACGCCGACCTCCCCACGACCGTAGCGCCACCTTGGCTTCCCTACACGCACGCACACGCACGCACACACGCCGACCTCCCCACGACCGTAGCGCCACCTTGGCTTCCCTACACGCACGCACACACGCCGACCTCCCCACGACCGTAGCGCCACCTTGGCTTCCCTACACGCACGCACGCACGCACGCACGCCGACCTCCCCACGACCGTAGCGCCACCTTGGCTTCCCTACACGCATGCACGCACACACGCACACACGCCGACCTCCCCACGACCGTAGCGCCACCTTGGCTTCCCTACACACACGCACGCACGCACGCACGCCGACCTCCCCACGACCATAGCGCCACCTTGGCTTCCCTACACGCACGCATGCCCGCACGCACATATATACAAAACACTCATCGACCCCCCCCCCCCCAGTCGCTGCACGGACCACATGACCCCCCCTCCACATAGGCCTCTCTGTGACGTCACACGCGCCCGGCAACCTCCCGTCGACAGTGGCGCCACCTCGCCTTCCCCACTCTTGACACACCACCTCCCCTTGAGTTAGAACCGCCCCAGTACATCTACTTACGCGAAACATAGGTCCGATGAAGACGGATCACAGCTGATGTACCTTTCATTCATTTTTAAATGTCAGAGTTATAAAATTGAAGACAAAGAGTTATACGGTATTTAATTGATACGCATACAGTACAGATAAAGCATAGTTTTTTATTCTTGTGTGTAATTTTTGAGAGTACAATACGAATATCTATGATTAAACTTGAGTCTGCAGATATAATTCAATTTTCAAATCGCCAATTACGTAGATAATTACAAAAAAATCTTCTTCCCTATCGTTACATAATAATTTTGATATAAGGTGTAAATTATACCAAATTATATAAAAAAATAATTCGATTATTTCAAAACTGTACATTTATATCAGTCTATAGAAGTGTTAACAAAATTTTTTCAACTCATTCTTTTTCATATTGCCTATTATTGATATTTTGGAGAGTATGCTGTGAATATTAAGAAATTATTGCAGTGTAACGAGTCGAAACATAGTTTTTTTTAAATGTATGCCTCAGATATATGGGGTCCTTCCCTTTTTACCATCCCCTCCTTTATTCCTTCCATTCCTTCCGACATTCACAATCCTTCCAGAGTTCCCTAAATTCCTTCCAAAGTCCCCCCCCCCCCCCCAGAGTGTTGACCGCAGCCACTCTTTCCTAATGCACTACTATATCGCATTTGCACGAGGGTCCCGGGAAACTACGGAACAAGTGGGCCGATACAGGCGGCTATATTTGGCTGAGTTTCAGTTGTATTACCATCAGAAACTCACACAAACTGCCTCCCACTCAGAAGGTTGGCGCGCAAACCAGTGCACGGGTAAGCGGTCACCGCTCCATGTATTGGCAGCCTTCAATGCTGCTTAACTTCAGTGACCGCCGTGCCCTCACACCGACCGCGCGCCCATCTCTGTCGGTGAGTCGAAACACAGTTGATTATTGCTATTTATATTCCGATGGTTAAAATACGCTAATCAATCTGATTCTTCAAGTCAAATCAAAGCACTTGTGAAGAACAGAAAATAAATTTTGAAACGTTTATTTGTATTTATTTTACATTTTTTTAGCGGTTGAAAATGTCTTAATAAAAAGGCTGTTCTCATGGTGTACACGGTTGTTGTCATAACTATGATCTGAAACAAAATTTGTAAAAATATTATTAATCAGTATGAAAGCCGCTATCTTGCTATGTAGGTTTTTTAAAATCGAAATTGACAAGATGTCGGCGTTTTGAAAAAAAAGTTTCGAATTTAGCCCATTGTGTCGTGATTGCGGTTGAGTTCTCGCTTCCACTCAGAAAGCCTGTTATCGCACTATAAAATCCCATAAAATGTTCAATTATACACGTAGAGATAGTTTCTTAACAAAAAACTTCAACATCAATTTATCTCTAAAATATATTTACCTTAGGAGTACAAAAGACCGCATGCTGCCGTCATCCCAATGTGCACCGCCAAGTTCGGTGTTCATACTGACCAGTCTTGCAACCTGGTACTCTGCACACATTCAGCATATTGCACACTGAAATTACATTTCAAGAATTAAATACTAATGATAGCTTTTAATGATCGAAAACGGTATATTATTCGTAACATTCATAATGAAAAAAATACTAATTTCTATTCAGACTCTCAGTGAACAGGGAAATTCATTTTGTCATCAATTATTGAATAAGTTACTCTACGGGCGACAAAGTTTTCAGTCGGAATATTTAGTATACTCAAACAAAAGACTCACCTTTTCTCGCTTTCAACAGAGTTTTTCTTCAAATGGTCATGGGGAGCCTTGATCGCTCGAAATTTTGACGTTTGCTGTCAAGCTCGGTTTGTCGTGAGGTTAGAAACTCATCCGATCACTTTCACCTCGTCGACCAATATATTACTATGCATAGGGCCCGCGGCACTCCAGCGCCATCTATGTTGGAGCCATTTTCGGCGACGCTTTATTCCATGGAGACTAGATACCAGGAGACCAAACTCCCGTGCAAAGCCACTGAAAAAAGCGTCCCCGAAAATGGCTCCAACATATACCCGTATTCATAGTCCTTCCTTGAGGAACAAGGATTCCTTGTTCCTCATTTCGCGTTTCACAGACCTTCCTTAACAGAACAAGGAGCCTTATTGGCCTCCTTCTTTCGCGGCAGTAGGCCTATTCTGTAACTCGTTATATCTCGGTAACGACAGTTTTCGTTATCGTTCGCTAGCGACAGCCAATAAGAGGCCCCCTTTCGTCTTGGAACGTGCATGCAATTGGCTGTCGGAAGCTAACGATAACGAAAACTGTCGTTACCGGGTTATAACGAGTTACAGAATAGGCCTCCAGGTCTCGAGCTTCCTTGAGGAAACCTTCGGCACTGTGATTGGCTGTTTCGTTTCATACGACTAACGCTTGCGCTTGTGCTTGGCGTCTATGCAGTTTTTACCTGTATCACAGACCAGTCTACAGGTTAACCTCAAAAACAGTTAAAAGTGGAGCACGTAAAAAGTTTCCAAACGTATCGCAGTAAACGGAGTTCAAACAAAAAAAACTGTTGGAACTCGTAAAAAGTTTCGAGACGTATCACAATTCACGGCGTAATCGAAATAAGCTATTGGAACCACGTAAAACGTATCGGAGTGTATCAGTGTACAGCGTCACCTCAATAAATAACTAAAACCACGTGGAAATTTGTACAGAAGTTTTGCATATAATTACTCGGCATAATGAACAACGATTTTTTACACAATTCTGATAATGAATTTGATGATGATTTTGAGGAAATTGTGAATAGATTTCGATGGCTGCTTGACAATCAAGAACCAAGTGGTTTGTGTTGGTTTTAAATAAAGCCGCGTGGCGCTTCTATCACCGGTTTCACCACCATAAGCAATCACATATCCCTAAATATGTCTTCCATCTGGAAGGGAGAGCCGAGTTGTAACTATGAAACAAGGACGCCTCTGAGATTCAAGGAAGCCTTCAAGAATACTAGAGTAAAGGAGTCCAAACTCCCTATCCTAGCCTGTATGTACGAAGTTCTTTCAATCGGTCGCAGAGATGTAGTGCTCAGTTCCGCCGCAGGCGTCGCTAGTGTTCCCCAGAGCCCATAATATACAGTAATACAAAACTGCATAAGGCCCGAGCTTCGCCTCAACGACCAATCACAAAAGTGGGGTGATCATGTTTCTCTCTCGTACTCACTTGAAACAGTCATGGTGCGTTCTCTCACGGACACCCGAACGATAATACACCCAAGTGAGGATTCCTTCTATTATAATATATAATAATATTGTGTACATATATATAATGAATAAAATATAAATAATTTTAATGAAACAACTCGTGTTGTTTTATTCACATGGGCTTATTATATAAAAAGCACATCAGATAGAATAATTATATAATAAGTACAACACGAGTTATTTTATTATGGAAACTTATGATTTGCCTGTTATGTTTAAAAATATAGCTAATTATAATGAAGCGCGAATAAAGCGATAAACCAACCGTAATGTATCTCGTAATGTATTTATTATTCGGATGCGCGTTACTCTGTTTTCCTGTACAATAATAATAATAATAAATAATAATAATAACATGTACATGCAAGAAACCGGGCGAATGCGGGAATGTTGGCTTTACATGCTGGGGTTGTCTTTTCAACAGGTGCTTATTATATGTATACCCATGAAAACTCGTTATTTGCTAGTTACGTTTAAAAAATAAAGCTGAATATGAATTAAATTAAGCGATAAACCAACCGAACAAGCCGTCAAGCCTAATTGAACCCCAAGCGCGGCAATCACTTAAATATGAGAAGATTATATTTATTGGCAAATGATTGTCTAGTGAAGTTGGTAGAACGCTAGATTACTGTATTGAAGGTCCTGAGTTCGAGCCTCGGTAGTTTTACTTTTTTTCTTTTGCATTCGTACAGGTATCTGGTTGTACGAGCGAATTGAAGCAGTTTCAACCAATCAAAGAACTCGTCTGATCCCAAAAGAACTCGAACAAAAATAACATGGAAGAATGTATTTTTTAATTTACTGCCATCAATAGTTGAAATTTGTTTTACAATTTCTCACCTAGAGTGTGTACTTTTTCCCTTTATCACATTGACTCGCGAGGAGTTATCTCTATTATTATACACATAGTTCGATAGGTGCTGTACTGGTGTACACGACAGATATGTTTGTGTTTGACAGGCGCAAACAATTTTGCCGCCATAATTATTATATATTATGGGCTCTGGGAAACACTAGAGACGCCTGCGGCGGAACTGAGCATTACACCTCTGCGACCGATTGAAAGAACTGTTTGAGGCGGGAGTGTCGACTCCTTCCCTCTAGTATCCTTGGAAGCCTTCATTAAGGCGTCCTTTATCCTTGACAAGGAGACTATAGGGAAGGAGTCCAATCTCCGCATTCTGGCGCGTCCGTAAAAGTGCAACAAATAAGGGTTCCGCATAAGCGGCGCTGGGAACGTTAGTCATTGTGTACTTTATATGCATGTATGTTTTGCGCATGCATGATGATCAGCTGTCTGTGTTCTTATTAGCTGTCACATGAGCTGAACATTTTAATTTTCTTATCCTTAATTTATTTTATAAGTAAATTTCGTGTAGCTGTAGTAGTGCCTTAAGATGTTTCTACATTTAAGTCGTAGTGCAATTACCCACCTAATTACGAAAAAAAGACCTAAAAATGCCATAATAATTTATATCCGACGTAAATATAAATTCCATTCAAATGTGATTAGGTGGCCGAGATTATAGTGTGTAAAGTACGTAGAAAATGTCAGCGCCTGGAACATCCGAGTGTAAATTGCAACCTCACATACCACTGCGTCAAGTGTAGTGCTTCACACGGAAAATGTACTTTAAATAACTCATCAGGTAAACAGCTCCTCCGCTGTGCAAATTGCAATAACCTAGATCACCCAGTGAACTATAAGTGATGCCTCTACCACAAGGTCATATACAAACGCTCATAAAGTGAGAGACATGAGACAACAACTTCTCATAGAAAGAATTCTAGTGAAACACCCGAAAGTCACATCGGAAATATCCTTTGCAAAAGCTATGGCACCACCCGCAGTGCCAGTATCACCGCAGAGATTCGCTCCGCAGTAGCGAGCATTATCCGCAGTGTATGTAGCAAGACAGAGGTTTGCTACACAGTAGCGAGCATCATCCCCAGCATCACAAGACTTGCACGTGTTCTCATTGTGCATATTGCAATAACCTAGATCACCCAGCGAATTATAAGCAATGCCTATACTACAAGTTCATATGCAAACGCTCATAAAGTGACAGATATTAGACAATGATAATTCATCGAAAGAATTGAAGCAAAAAACTTGAAAGTCACATCGGAAATATCCTTTGCACAAGCCATGGCACCACCTGCAGCGCCAGTATCAACGCAGAGATTCGCTCTGCAGTAGCCAGCATCATCCGCAGTATCACGAGACTCACCGCTACCATGAGCTGTCATTTTACATTTTACATTTGTTGAAATAATATTAGGACTTAAAGATGTTGATAACATCAGTCCAATGTCTACAATCTAACTATTACTGAGATGCGTTTGTTTGTGAAGTTGAATTTTACGCACAACATCAAAAAACTGTATGGCACCGCACGAGATACTACTTTCGATTCTCTCCTCGTAAAGTTTTTTTATATCTGAATTTTTTTTTTTAATCGAAATTATTTGTTATGCCTTTTATTGGTAAATTAGTTTGATTATTGATTACATCTGTTATAAGAATCACAATAACGCAAATAAAAATAGTAATAATTCCTAAAAGTTGTCAACGTCAATGTGTTTATTGATGGTTGATGTTTTTTGTGACTATCCATAAAAGCATTATAAAAATTTTTTACAGTCATAATACATTTTTCGTAATTAAACAAAAATTTAAGAACTTTGTAAAAATTGTCATACCAATTATTACATTAAACTAATTAGACGAAATCATACATGAAATATTGTGCGTCTGAAAATTTCGACAATGAACACTTGTCATTGCAAAAATATATTTTTCTATGTAATAATTCATTTGTTTGTCTTTAATAAAATTACGTCAACAAAAATAAATCATCGTGCGAAAAAATGATTGATGGTGGAAACTTTCTAGTCAGCAGGAAAAAATGAAATAAAAACATTTTAACAACATTCAAAGAATGTCCATATTTCTTCTCTCGTTGTATGCAGTTTCTGGCCTCCACGGTCAAGTTGACCATGCACATATTGTGTTTGTTTGGGTAGGCCTCGTATGCTGAAAGTAAAAAGAATGTGTTTAAACATCTCACAAATATCACAGATATGTATACAGATAATAAAAGAGTAATGTGCAAATAATATCCCTCATGCAAAGTGTTGCGAAGAACATCGTTGTTTTCAGAACCCCGAGGATCTGAAGCGCCATACATCTTCGTTAAGCCCTTAGGCCACACTAACGAGTATAAAATAATGTGCGAATTAATTTTTTTTTTTGAACGAAACAGTGATTTACTCATGAAATTAATTACACATCTATTTATAATGAATATCAAGCTGTTAGAAAAAAAAAATATATATATATTTTTTCGATGTACGAAATAGCCGACTACGCGAAACTTCTCGAAACAGCTTTTTTCCAATTGGCGTGACAACAATTTTCATTCGATTTACTTCAAATTTGAAAGTCATGTTCCTAATTGCATTTCGCAGAGAAGTACGTACGGAATTCCTGATTAATCGAAAACCTTTCATTTTATGAGCAGTTTATGAGCAGTTATAACGAAATATTTCACTGAAAATTCATTGCTTAAGTTCAAATACCTACAAATTTTGAATAAAACAATATTTTTTAAACTCCGTACGTACTTCTCTATGAATTCTCAATGAATCTTTCGTCTGCATCAACACCTCCAGCAGCTCCGTGCCGTTGACGTTGGAATTTTTTGGCGGTTTGATTAAAGAGTAGCTGCACAGTAGGCGGTACAATTGTGCAAATAATTTGGGGTCCGGATGCTCATTGTCCCCTAACGCTCCGCGCATCATTCCGAAGAATCTCTGAAACAATATCGCCCGCAATAATACCAATTAATGATCTTTGCTTCTATCTTACATTCATCGCATAGTCATCCGAGGAATTGAATTCAAATGAGCAAGGTTCAACAAGGTTCCGTATAACGTGAATGATATGAATTGTCTTAAAAATTTAAAGAACCAAAGTGTTATGTACCTCCAATGCGTCTTGATTCAAGAGAGGGTCATAAGAAACTCGAAGTTTTCTTCTTTTTGAAGAGCTTCGAGAATCTCCAATGTAGCCCCCAACGTCACTTTTAAGCCATTGACAGTACTTGCGGATATGGGCATCCCTTTACTCTTCGTAATGGACTCCCAATCCCTCAAGTGCGCGTCGAAGTCAATTATCGCCTAGTTTTTATGATTAATCGATGGGTGAGTTAATTATCATGCAATAGGTGAAAAGTCAAATTTAATCAAGCAACAACGTTAAAAAAACAGACAAGGTGTTCTCCACATAATTCGTAAAATTTGGTCTTCTCGTGCACTGCAAACCAAAGTTGGGGAAAAAAGACGAGAAACGAAATCAAATTACGACAACAAACGTAAGAGTCGAGCAAAACAATTGAAAAATTCTGTGCTGTCCACCGTTACCTCCATGATGCAGAGATGTTTTACCCATGTAAATCGAGATGAAGAAGAGCAAAGAAAGAAGTTAAATAAAAAAACCTCTAACCAAACTTACTCCGGTCACTAGTTTTTGCCGTTTAACCATGAAATTCGTGTGTTCGTGAATAATTGAACTGTTTATATTTGAATGTCCAAAATTACAGTCACGGAGAAAATGCCACAATTTAGACTAAAAAAGTGTTTCTCCCAGGGAAGGAATTTTTTAGTCTCAATTGCGAGACATTGTACGAATGTCGTCCTGGGGCTCAAAGAGTAATTTTCAAGACTCACAACGACAACCATAATATCTACTGCATATCGAAAAAGATAACCGATGTGAAAAGAATGCGTTGATCCACAGCGACGCCGATTGAGATTCCAACGTAGATGGGCGGAACAGTCCGTACAATTGAACGGTTTTACGCTAAATGCTAAAAAAAAATTGAATATTAATACACGTTCATAGTGATGTGCGTAATAAATAATTAACATCGTAAATGATGTTGTTGATATAATGGACGCTATCTTCTTAGGCAGCAGGGGCCCCATATCGAGTCCAAATTCATCGATTCGCGCATAGTACTGTTTTCTCCTAAAAACTATTCAAAAACAAGACTCGGCAACATACTTGATACGAACAAAACAAGTACAGCAGAAGAGAATGCATAAAGCATTCAGACGTTTCGATATACAATGTCAT
Organism: Ophion slaviceki; assembly: GCA_944452715.1. NCBI lineage: Eukaryota > Metazoa > Arthropoda > Insecta > Hymenoptera > Ichneumonidae > Ophion > Ophion slaviceki. The sequence goes on from OX101784.1 coordinate 27,158,581, forward strand.
TACTGCATACTACATTGACAACGAGGCTTAAATTTTTCACGAACGAATATAAATCCTGTGGCGAAACAAGAACTCAAAATTCAATGATCGTTATCGAGAAACCTGCATGGTCGCCTTTCAGCATAATATGACCTACAGCATGGATACTTATTTTTCGACGGATTGTTCATGTGCCTTTTAAAACATACCTTTTTTGCGGACAGTCTTCTGAAACACGTAGAGCATTTTGAGGCGTGCGTGAGATCATAGCCGTAATAAGCTTGTCCGTTTTTTCGCAAAACATTTGCGTTGAATCTATCAATTCGGGGCACTCGGGCTTGCTACGGTAAATCTCCATCGCCACGCGAATAGGCTGCGAAAACCGCTGAAATTATTCGGAAAATAATTTATCTCCGGTCATTAACAATATTTTATTAACTTTGATCCTTCGGCTCTTACGCGACGAAACAAAATTAATGCTGAACTTCGGGACTAGGATAAGTAGCAACGAACACTGACGGTTATAAAAACACTAATAAACGTACTTGAAAAGCCAAGGGCACATTCATTTTTTGATATCCCGATGGATTCAAATGAGCCGGCGTTAGGTGGTAGGCAACTTTCAAGTTGGGTTTCATGAACTGCTCGTACTTGAGCAACGCTTCCCAGTGCTTCTTTTGAACTAGTCCATCGGGCGTCTGAAATCATATATAAACATACGAAATGCCCAACAATCCCGTGTATATTATATTAAGATGGGGAATGCCTTTACAACTTTAGTTTTTGTGTATCACAGTGTTTCATTTATGATTGTTTGCTTCTTTCCTTGTGATTTTACAAAATAAACTGATCGACGGAAAACAAACGTTATGCATTACAAAGTGGCGTGCAAGACTTACAGTGCATAACGAAATGTGAATAATTACCTGAAACGACCTGCGCGTAATGAAGCCATTCCGGAAGCATTTTATCAGGTGTGGGAAATCGGATATCATCCACAGTCGTTTATTACGATCACATGGATGCTCGCAACTGAATTGTCCATCTTTTATCCCAAAGATAGGACACACTCCTCTATTCCATTGAGCTCCGTCGGTGGTGACGACGTCGACATGGAATCCGAAGTTGGCTAACAATACAATACACTCCAAAATAAGCTTGTGCAGTATAGCACTTGTCACCGAGTCTTTGCTTAGGTGAGAGTCGTACCTTCGGAATGGGAAACAGCATACAGCGGTACAGCCCTAATCTTTTTCGCTGTGCATTATCTTTGGCAAGGCCACTGTCGCATCCTGGCACTGTACACGTTCTCCCCATCTTTCTGAAATAAAAATAGATATGTATTAAATTTACTATTCTCAAGATATTTTGAAATATTAAAAATAAACATTAAAGGTGGGGTTTATTATATTTCAAATTCATTCAAATTCGATTCACAGCATACAAAGACTGATCCTCAGTGCCAGGAACATAGATCTATGTTCTCTGTCAGTGCATAACGGGCAGAATGGAAAAATAAATAAATTACCTTGAATAACCGCGAGGTCCGCGGATCTCAAAAATAAGTTCTACGTATAACCTAAAACCTAAACAGAAAAACTTGGAAAAAAAGATCAGATTAGATTTGTAATTGAAAAGTAAATTTTTCGATTCTCCCTCGTCCGATACTCTTCCAAAGTCGCCGTCGCAAATAAACAATGTTAGTGGACGATAGGTGTTTTTTTGACAGGCGTCAACAATTAGCCGCCATAACAGTCAGTTTCACCCTGTGTACTGGCTGTATTACTATATTTTGATACACTAAAGATACGGACGACGCCTACAGGCCAAATTTAACACTACGCTCTTGAATAAAATTTACGGACGTTTCTTATACCCATTCACCATACGAAGATTGGACTCCTTCCCTATAGGCCTCCGAAGTAACTCTTGTGGCGCACCCTTGCGGCGAGTTTTGGCAAAACTTGGATTGGTTTTCGTCTGCTAGTGCAGTATGCCGGTCGCCATTTAAATCAGGTGTTTGCGTGAATGACAGTACCGCGTGTGACGTTTACGTTGTAAAAACAGCGTAAACAAGCATTATAAATTAATAAACGTGATGGGTACTTGATCGGTTGAAGGCGCTAATCGCAAATGTTGTGTTGAGGGTTGTCCCCACACGGAAGCGAGGAATCCAGAACTCCATTTTTATGGTTTTCCGAATCGACGTTGCTTTTAGGGCGAAAGGAAGTCATGAGGATACATTGAAATCCGCAAGTAATCGTTATTACTTCCATCACACTATTTTATTTTATTTACAAGTACATTCCACTTACAATGTAAGATCTCCAATCGATGATGCTTGCTCAAGCCTAGCTCTTTCGTGTTTGTGCCGATTTGACTTAACCGCCATGCGCCAATCCAAGTTTTGCCACCGGCAGCCGTTACGGGGCGCCACCACGAAAGTTACTTCGGAGGCCTATAGTCTCCTTGGCAGTCAGCGTGAACACGAATGGGTAGCTCGGTGGGGGAAAAGTCTCTGCCCCTCGCAAATCGCGCTCGCTCGACAGGCGAACGGAGCGAGGTTTTCCGTCCGATCGAGCTCGACATATATGTGTGGCCGTACTGCGGATTGGAATATGCACTAAATGAATTCCAAAGTGAAAAACATGTTGTAGTATGATCTTTTTGGGTTCTGAATGTTCGTTCACGGTATTTTATTGTTTCCAAATCAATTTAAATTTATGTCACATCCTTTCTTATTTCGTTCAATTCTCCAAATACTTAATGTCTAAATTGCTCTAATAAATATCTTGTCCGCATGCTTATCTCATCTTTCGTTAAAATATACGAAATATATAAAGGCGATTTTCGGCTCGCTGGCCCAATTTTTTTTTACAAATACATTTCACATACGATTTTCGGCTCGCAGACCAAAATAACTCAATTTTTTACCAATACATTTCATTACGATTTTGGCTCGCAGACCAAATACATGACAATAAATAATGACAGGCGATTTTTGGCTCGCTAGCCCAATTTTTTACAAATACATTTCACATACGATTTTCGGCTCGCAGACCACAGTTTTTTATTAAAATAACGAGTTTATGATTGTCCATATAAAAGTCTGTTCTCTTGGTTCATTTTCATAATAATTTTGTTTGCTCTCACCCTTCACTGTTTTTCGTCCTTTTTTGTTCAAATTGTCTATATTTCTATGTACTCACAAATTTTCGTTGTTATTTATCCGTTCACTTATTTTCCCGATACCTTCGGTGCGATCGCTTCAATTTTCTGATGTTTAAAATGGATTCCCTCGTGGCCGATATTTCCTCTAAGCTGCCTGTCGACGAGATGATCAGTCGAAAGCGCGTGAAAGGACGTCCTGAAGTCGATTGGTGATCCATCAACGTTGACGGGCGTTTGACGGAGAAATATCGCCGGAATATTGTTCGTTATAATTTTTGAACTTGTTTGGCCACGATACCTGGCGACTGCGTGCCTTGTGGTATGGGCTCGAAACCACGTGTGGTAGAGCGACGATCGTTCGAATTTAAGAAATTTTCCCTTTTTGACTTGGGAAAATGTCAAAATATCGGTGACTGGCGTTCAGTTCACTTTTGAAACGCCCGATACTTCGTTCATTTTTGTCGAGGCGCGCACACGGCTCAGGATGCTCGCGGATATCGTCGAACGCGTGAATCGGTGACGGGAGCGCGTGGTTGCGTCACACCGGCACGTGTTGTCGCTCGACCGTTCAGAGAGAGAGAGAGAGAGTCTGCGGTGAGGTAGTCCTTCTCCGCTTTTCGGGAGAGAGTGTGTAGAGATTCGGTCGGTGGCTCTCTACTCCTGTAGTTATATCCGCTGCTTGTCCAGGTTCTGTAAGGTCGGTAAGATAGGAGGAGGCAGGAAAAGAAGGTTTTTGCGTTTCGTCTCGGGTACAGTGACAGACTCATCAGTAGGGCTATGTCACTGTACCCTGCCCTAGACGCGCTGGGTGTTAGGATCTAGGGGAGAGAGACGGTGTATATATTCTAACGCATGCCCCTGCGACCGCTTGTGAGAAACGCTGGAATGATGTAGCCGCGTAGCGGTGAGATGGTGGAACTAGCAGGACCGCCACAGTAGTCCCCCCAGTGACAGCGTTGTGAAGTATGCTGGAGGAGTGTGCGGATGAGGCGTTCTTGAAGCTTGAGCGGTTATGCCGTATTAGTGAGGCCATTTGAGTACGTCTGTACCGACATGCCCTCACGTGTTGGCGGCTCGTCAGCTGAGTTGTGCCTGGGACCCCATTGGTTGTTGTTGCCGTGCGTGCGAGCGGAGAGCGTCGTGGCCGTGTCCTCTGCGAGGCGCGTGGTGAGCGTCGTTGCCGTGTCCTTTGTAAGGCGCGTTGAGCGAGTGGAGCGTTGTTGCCATGTCCTCCGTGAGGCGCGTGAGTGTCGTGGAGTGTGTAGTACTCTACACGTGTAGCGGCTTTTGCTCGTGTGGTGACCCTTGGGCTGGCTCATTGATTGGCTGGTGCTCGTTTTTCGTAGGCTGGCTCGTTGATTGGCTCGTACGGCTAAGTTTATGTGCTGACTCCATTTTTGACGTTTGCGTGTTCATGATCACGTCGGGGTCACCAATGTAGAGATTCGGTCGGTGGCTCTCTACTCCTGTAGTTATATCCGCTGCTTGTCCAGGTTCTGTAAGGTCGGTAAGATAGGAGGAGGCAGGAAAAGAAGGTTTTTGCGTTTCGTCTCGGGTACAGTGACAGACTCATCAGTAGGGCTATGTCACTGTACCCTGCCCTAGACGCGCTGGGTGTTAGGATCTAGGGGAGAGAGACGGTGTATATATTCTAACGCATGCCCCTGCGACCGCTTGTGAGAAACGCTGGAATGATGTAGCCGCGTAGCGGTGAGATGGTGGAACTAGCAGGACCGCCACAGTGTCAGCCACACCTTCGCCATCTATATCCCACTTTTAGTGGCTCCCTCTTTTCTTTCAGGAACGCGCGCAAATTTGAACGTCGGATCGTTTTTTGACGGTGGTCATAAAAGCTATCTTACAATGTATCGAGATCATTGTTTTCTCTCGGTTGCCCGTTTATGCAGAAAATGCAGGTTAAAAAAAATTAACGACGAACCGCGTTGAAAAAAAAAACGTCGAAACGACCGTGGAGGGTTCAAAAAGAAATCTTGAGCCTTCGTCGCGATCGTTTCGGCATTTTTTTTCAACAGTATACAGTATGGATAAGGGTGTATCATAAATGTTTCTTTATCTGCAATGAGTGTCGTGGCTGAGTTGGCAGCGTGACGGATTAACGATGCTCACGGTCCGGGTTCAATCCCCGGTGAACCAAATTTTTTTTCCTCATTTTATATTTAGAAAATTTCGAACTTACTCTCGCTTTAGCTATTCTCGCCTGTTCAGGCATTATTTATGATATTTAATTCGTATATGCTTAATAAAAAAACAAGACATTGCTATCGGGGATCGAACGCGCGTCGTCTACACTCAGAGCCCGCACGCTGATATCTCAACCGCGAGGCTCTTGTGACTGCAAACCTGCCTTACGTATACAGTAGAACCTCGATTATCCGACCCAATTGGGACCGAGACTAGTTCGGATAATCAAAAGTTCGGATAATCAAAACGTGGGTTTTTTGGGACGAGATCATCAACAACACCTTTTTACATAAAAACAGTACATAAAACTTGACATACATATTAACGTTGAAATATATATATATATATATATATATATATATATATAGTTGGTTAACTAACCAAAAATGACTGCAGGAAAGCTAAGATTTAAACATTTGGAGGTTTATTTTTTTTAGTTTAACATGGGGGTTATTCGGATACCCTACGATACAAGGGACCTAAATTTTATTTTTGGACGTCAATGTTCCGGCCACCCTGTATATATATATATATATATATATATAAAGTGATATATATATATATATATATATATATATATATATCACTTTATATATATATATACAGGGTGGCCGGAACATTGACGTCCAAAAATAAAATTTAGGTCCCTTGTATCGTAGGGTATCCGAATAACCCCCATGTTAAACTAAAAAAAATAAACCTCCAAATGTTTAAATCTTAGCTTTCCTGCAGTCATTTTTGGTTAGTTAACCAACTAAATAACCTTAGGAATGATAAAATGGGCATTTTTTAAATTTTAATCAGATGGCTAATTTTAAGAATTTTCCACCTCGCTGTCTTTGAAGGTCAATTGTAGCCAAAGTAGCCCTATTAAGTACTGCTTTTTAAAATGATTATGAAAGCTGAGAGTCTGGCGCATTCTTGAGGCCTAATTAGGAACCATGAACTCACCTGTTTAGATTTTTAATTTAAAGTTGAAAATTTATGTCATAATTTACCGAACGTACATTTTTCACTTTAGACCAACATTTTCATAACTTTCATCACAGTTACGAAGCTGATTATTTTATGCATTAAAGTACTGCTCATGAAGATTCAGTTGCAAAAAAAAATCTCGACAAAGTCTTCGACTTTTTTTTTAGATTTTTTTAAATTGGTCAGGTCGAAAATTCTCAAAAATTCAGAAAAAAATTCATAACTCGAAAACTATGAAAAGTCGTGGGACATACATGGGGGTTATTCGGATACCCCACGATACAAGGGACCTACATTTTATTTTTGGACGTCAATGTTCCGGCCACCCTGTATATATATGTATATATGTGTGTGTGTGTGTGTGTGTGTGTGTGTGTGTGTGTGTGTGTGTGTGTGTGTGTGTGTGTGTGTGTGTGTGTGTGTGTGTTTTAAAGAGGTTTAGCGGGAAAATGCCTCCGCAACGTAGCAAATAATTGCCGTGTGTCGGGCTTGCACCGACTAAAAACCCCCGTTCCTCTGTGGCCTTACAAATTCTCCCGCGGGACGACCGCTAGGTATTACATCGCGGGAGAGGCCTTAGCCGTAGCTCTTCCTGCAGTGTTGTCAGACGACCTTACATCCTCCTTTCCACTCGAGATGGTATGAGTGGTTTAGGGGTTCGTGTCGCTGATTTTATCTATGACTGCCTGGTCTTCCGGCGTCGTCTTCTTCCTCGCACGTTCTGCACGTCGCAACTCCTTCATCACTGCAGCAGCATAAGCCGATACCGCTGTCCATGCGTCTGCTGACTTCAGCATCATCTCAACCAGGTTGTCCGGGGTGATGCGTGTCTCTAGCTGATCCTCGACTATCGCGCGGGAGGCACTAAAACGTGGGCATTGGAACAATGCATGTTCAGCGTTCTCCTCGACTGCTACACATCCTGGGCAGTCCGGGGAATCTTCATAATTAAACTTATAGAGATAAACCCGGAAACAGCCGCGTCCTGAGATCACTTGAGTGAGATAATAGTTGAACTCCCCGTGTAGACGGTTCACCCATATCTCCACCTTCGGGATTAGTCGATGTGGCCACCTTCCCTTGGTAGTCCCTTGGTAGCAGTTCCCTTGGTAGCATCCAATATCGTCTGCCACTGGTTGAAACTGGTTGCTCTTGCTTCTGTCCTTGCATAACTGGGGTTTCTAGCTCCCTTCTGCTGGTACATCGATCTACGCTCCTCGGCAAGCACCTCAATGGGCAGCATTCCCGCGATAACGTTGATAGCGTCCTCGGAGACAGTGCGAAACGCACAGGCTACCCTCAAGGCGCTGACGCGATACGTTGCTGCAGCCTTCTCCTCCAGTACTCCTGGATTTTCAGTGCATCAGCCCATATGGGTATGCCATAGGTGAGCACTGAGGTCGTCACTGATGACAGCAGTTTCCTCCTCTTCTGTCTGGGGCCACCAACATTAGGCATGAGTCGCGCCAGTGTGGTAGCCACCCCAGCGGCCTTTCAGCTGATCTGCTCGGTTTGCTCTTTGAAGTTCAGCCTCGCATCGAGAATCACACCCAGGTACCGAATGAACGGTTGGGATGTGATTTCGGCGTTTCCAACCCGGAGCGTCACCGTTTCCATCACCTTCCTGCTGGATACGAGGAGTACTTCTGTTTTGTGGGCTGCAAGCTGCAGTCCAACAGAAGACATCCATTCCTTTATCTTGGCGAAAGCTTCGCCGAAGAGTGCGGTGATTTGCTCCAGGAATTTGGCGATGACAATCAGCGCCCCGTCATCTGCGAACGCTACGACGGACACTCCTTTCGGCAATTGTAATAGCAGCAGATCATTGTACATGATGATCCACAGAAGCGGTCCAAGTACAGAGCCCTGAGGAACTCCTCCAGTCACCCTATACGTCTTCGGTCCATGCTCTGTGTCGTACATGAGCCACCTATTACATAGGTAACTCGCCACTATTCTCCGTAGGTACCATGGTACACCCCTAATGTTTTTAGGGCATCCATGATACACTTCCATATCGCCGAGTTGAAAGCGTTTTTGACGTCGAGAGCGACAACTGCGAAGTACTTCTTGGACCCTCTTGCCCATCGTTTCCCCGCAGTCGACTCCTGCGCCTGCTTCACCACTGTGTTAATGGCATCCAGAGTAGAGCGCTCCTTTCTGAAGCCAAACTGGCCTTCCGCCAGTAGAGGGTCCACGACTTTCTCAATCCTGTTATGGATGATGCGCTCGAAGATCTTTCCGGCGGTATCCAGCATACAGAGTGGACGATAGGATGAAGGTTCGTCCGGTGGCTTCTTCCCTTTCGGAAGGAGCACTAGCTTCTGCCACTTCCACTTGTCCGGGAAGATTCCTTCCTTGAGACACGCATTGTACATGCCCAGGAATATTGCCGGTGCCAACTAGATCGCTGCCTTGAGTGTGATGTTGGGTATCCCATCCATGCCGGGGGCTTTATTGTTGCCCACCCTGGCAATCGCCGTAAGAAGCTCTTCTTCAGTAATGGCTGGGATGTCCTCATCGACGTCCTCCTCGAGTTGGTAGTCCTCCTCGGGTTGTTCAGGGAACAGATGTGTAACAATCTTTTCCAGCAGGGCTGCGTCCACAGGCGATGGCATTGGCTGGCATTTCAGCCGAGTCATTACTACTTTGTACGGCCTGCCCCAGGGAGCATCTTCCACCTCGCTGAGCAGTTCGCCCCAGCTTTCGGCTTTACTCTGCTGGATAACCTTTTTAAGCTTCAAGCGCGCCTTCCTGTGCTGTTCTTCCAAATCGGGGAACGAGCGTTTCCCTCGAGCTCGTTGCGCTAGGCGGCGAGTTCGATGACACTCCCTTCGGAGGCCGGCAAGTTGTTCGCTCCACCAGTGTACCGCCGGTCGGAAGTCGACATTACGCTTTCGTAGCATTGTGGCATCGCATGCTTCGGTGACCCTCTGCATGACCACCTCAACCTTCTCGGTTGCACTTTCCGCTGCGAGGGGGCTGGTGTCAAAAGTTTCACGAAACAAGTCCGCGTCAAACATTTTCGCTTTCCAGCCCTTCCCGTTTGTCTTCGGTGCTTTCGCTGTTCTGCTGAAGTCTCCGCGAATCTCCCAGAGAATCGCTTGGTGATCACTGTGAGTGTAGATATCACTGACTGCCCAGTGGCACTGGTTTCCTCTGGCCAGGCTACTACTCACGAAAGTGAGGTCCACTATAGAGGAGGCTTCCCCTTTAACAAAAGTGGGCTTTGTACCTGCATTAAGAAGTACTACATCCAATAAGGACATAGCCTCAAGCAGGGCTTGGCCCTTCCTGTTCGTCACTTTACTATCCCATTCCACAGCCCACGCGTTGTACTCTCCGACTATGGCTACCGGGAAGCGTTGTTTAGCGTCTGCGACTAAGTTGGCGAGAAAATTGTCAAACTCATTAGTCATCAGGCTAGGCGGTGCGTAACAACTGTAGAAATGAACGCCTTTGGCTTTTATTCTCACAAAACCAGTTTCTATCCGACTCGCAAGATCCTGAAATGGAAGCTTTCCGCAGGACCAAATTGCGGCCTTCCCACTTGCGTCAGATTCCCAAGGTTGCGTGTCTAGATGTCTATATGGTTTCGAGAGTATCGTCAAGTCAGGCTTCAGCTCGCGCACAGTCTGCATGAGCAGGTCCTGTGCTGCTTCACAATGGTTGAGGTTGAGCTGGAGTACTCTCATTTGCATCGTTTTTGGAGTGCCTGGAGAGCCTGGAGAGCCCGCGTATACGCTGGACATCGGCTGCTACCTGCGATGTGGGGTGTGGGTGCCCCATCTCCCGCTTCTGCACATATGACACACTTTGCGCTTGTTGTGCATTCGGCAACTTTGTGGCCAGTGTTACCGCACTTGATGCAGTCTTTAGCCCGGTCGACGTTGCTCTTGCAGTTCCGTGATAAGTGTCCAAATTTCCAGCACTTGAAACACTTTAGTGGTCTCACCACCTCTCGGATTCTGCAATTACACCAGCCGACTCGGATGATTCCTGTATCCAGAAGTTTCCAGGCAGCAGGCACCATGAGTCGTATTACCGCGGTCTGAGTCCTGCCATATGCTTTACGCAGAGACTTAAGAGAGTATTCCGTGATTGAATAGTCCGGTCCCAAGACTCTCTGCAGGGCCGCCGATATCTCCTCCTTCGTCGCGTCCTCTTCATGGTCCTTGATCTCCAGATCAACTTCCTGGACTTTACTCTGGACCGTTGCTGATTCACCAAGAACCCTTCGAATTGGTTTCGCAATTCCGGTGCTTTGGCTGAGCTCTCCTTATTCAGAACGATCAGCAGATCCTCCGCGTTCGTTCTGCGTACCTTTTGGACGCATTCACCTGCATCCGTGAGCGCCGGATCCTTCTTTATACGACTCAAGATCTCCGCACAGCTCAAGTCACCCTTTTTGTGGATGACGAGAGCGTTGGGCAGAGTCGGCCGTTCGCGAGGTTTCGGCGCCTTCTTCTGAGGCTGCTTCTGTGATATCTTGTGCGATCTTTTCTTTTTTCGCACAGTCTGCCACTTCTGCTCTCATCTCTCGCCCTTATCCTCGGATTGACCAGCCAATGGCTCCACCAGCTGCTTCTTCTTCGGCTCCTTTCCTTCGGTCGACGTCGGTGTAACCCGCTTTCTCCTCTTCGCCTTGCTTACTTGCGTCGAGGTACCGCCCACGTCCATGCCTTCATCGTTCCTCTCCTTGTTAGGGAGAGTCGATTTCGCTTGGCTTATGGTCGGCGTGGTTTGCGTTCCTCCAGTCGACGTTGCCGCCTGTGGCTTTGCACTCCACGTTACCAGGTCCTCTATACCTTTCCAAGTACTGGTAAGCATAGGAACCTACCGCTGGATCTCTTTGTGGAGGTTTTTCTTCTGCTGGATAAAAGAGGCTAGGCTCTCCAGCGTCTTTCCGTGCCTCTCCACCAACTTCAAAATCTCCTTTCGGTTTCCACCTGTCTCTTCCTTTTCTTCACTTGAAACATTGTGCGCCATGGAGGCCAAGTGACCCACCTCCATGGTACTGCGGTTGTTCGATGACGACACCCGGGAGCCCGCTTGGTCACTCCCTGAAGGCGCCGGTACTGGGGTTCCGTGCCCCTGCACCCTAATCGGTATATCCTTTATTGGACTTTCCATAATCACCCGGCTGGAAATTTAGTTATGGCGCTAATCACGCTCGGATCAGGTTGCCTGACTGCCGTTATATGGCGCTAGTATGGCAACCTGATCACGGCGTGAACAAAAATGTAACGCTTTTCCCGATAACGGCTGGATCTGGCACACTGATTACGCTCAAATCTGGCAGCCTGACTACGCCCAAATCTGGCAGCCTCATTGGGCGAATATCCTGGCGCCTTATGATGGCGTGTAATACATGCCTGATCGGATGTATTACAGAAAATATACAGAACAAAAAAGATAAAACTTTTTTTGTTTATTGAATATTTAACACCACGTTACATCTGAACAGTTTGGCAACAAAACATATATTTCTGAACTTATTGACAGTGTCTTTGGTTGTTTTTTCTTTGTTCTTATGTTTTTTAATTGTTGTTATTATTCTTAGTTTTATTTTTATTAACTATTTTTGTTTATATATTCATTTCAAATATATAATTTTTTTTAATTGGTTTTTTCCTTAGGTATACGCTTTTCGCGTTTGTTACCTATTCTTCCCCTCATTATGACCGTTCTCTTTCTCTACTGTTTACTCCTTTTTTGTCCATCTTTCTCCCCCCTCTTGCGGCCGCAGCCGACTTCTCCCTCTGTATTATATTCATCATGACATTCCTGTCATGGGTATAGGGAAACTGCGGAAAACCTATACCAATACAGCCGGTCAACGAGTTCGCCCCCCAGTCGTGGAACTAGTCTTATTTCGCCGCGAAATGCCGAAGAAAAACATTTCGCGACGAAATGTACGCGACTGGGATTCGAACCCGGGACCTCCCGGTCCGCTGGTTTAGTGGCGAGCACGCTAACCACTAGACCATCGCACCGATCCATTTGAAATAGTCCTTCGCGTTGTTCAGCACCTTGCCGTCAGCTTGCTGGATTTGTTTAACTGTCGCACTTCCTTCGCTGTTGGTTTTGACAGTATGACATCTGAAATATGCAAACATTTGAAATCTATATTATTCAGGTTGCAAGAGAAATATTATTTAAGTAATGCAATATATACAATATATCTTCGCTGCCATTCGAATCCTCTCCGCTGACATAGGGATCTTCTTCGGTGTCATTAGAACCCTCTCCACTGACATGGAGATCTTCTCCGCTGAGGTTGAGATTCTCTCCACTGACATGGGGATCTTCTTCGCTGCCATTAGAACCCTCTCCGCTGACATGGAGATCTTCTTCGCTGGGGTTGAAATTCTCTCCGCTGACATGGTGATCTTCTTCGCTGCCATTAAAACCTTCTTCGCTGGCATGGAGATCTTCTTCGCTGGTGTTCGAATCCTCTCCGCTGGCATTAGGATATTGTTTGCTAGTAGCTTTATCAAGACTTTCCTGATCTTGAATTTTATTATTCGGGCCTCTTTCTGTAAATATTAAAAATTTTCGTAAACAAAACAACGTATATCATTCTCATTTTTCAAATTATATTTTATATTGATATTATACGATTTTTTTATTTCTTTAAAATAGTTAAAAAAAAAATTTATTTTGTTTTTATATTTTTTGAATTATATTTTATCTTGATATGATTCTATACCCAAGTGTATACAAATTCATAAATTTTGTAAAAGTTGAAAAAAGTAAGGTTATACATACCTGGCATTTGTACCGATGATCGGGACTCGTCAACTTTTTTCTTCGAACGACATCATCTAACACGCAGCCGTGTCAAATACCGCTCCCTCTCTTTGCGATTCATAACGTTGTCACTTTATGTGCTCCTTTTTATATTTCGTGAAAACTTTCAAGTTTTAACCCAAACACGATGTATGCAATGACACACGTGCAAGCATATAGTTTTTAAATGCAACATTAGCGCCACCACTTTAGCGCTAGCCTGGGCACAGCCATACATGGGCCTCCTAATGGAGCCATATTAGGGCACTGATAAGGCAAACCACATTATGGCCATTTTCACGTTTGCCATAAGTTTGCCTGACTTGTGGCTGCCTGTTCACGGCAGGCTCACGGCCGAATAAAAATTCCCGTAATACCGATAGCCACACAGCTCCCTCATTACGGCCCGATCATAAATCTGGCTAGCCTGAACAAATTTCCAGCCGGGCATTTGCTATCGAGGTTTGTTGGTCCACGGGAGGTATTTTAATTGCCTCCTGCCCTGTATATCTATATAGACATTTCAATACCCATATCTATATCCAGATAAATATCTCTATATGTATATCTATATCTATATAGATATTTCTACATCTATGTCTATATTTATATACGAGGGCCTCCCCCTATCCGCCGCCTGGGGACGCGCCACGTAGGGGTTTCAGACTCCCCATGTGGTCTCTGTGTGTGTGTGTGTGTGTGTGTGTGTGTGTGTGTGTGTGTGTGTGTGTGTGCGCGTGTAAACACCTGAAAAAAATCGAACGCCTTTTTAAATATTTTTTTTTATAAAATTGTCCATTTTTAATTGACGGACGGCTGTAACGCGTTTTTGAGCGTCTAAGTCTCGCAGCCCTTTGAGAAGAAGAAGTTGCGTTGGGTTGCTCATTGTTGCTCACGGCGGTATCTTTCGCGCCAGCGTTCGGATAATTGAGCGTTCGAATAAACTATGTAATCGTTCGGATAATTAAGGGTTTAGACGATCGAGGTTCGGATAATCGAAGTTCTACTGTACACACTTATCCAACCTTAAAAAAAATCGCTGCAGGACCATTTGCATATTGTTTTTATGACCCCAAAGTATTTTTGAAGCCAAAAGAAAACGATTTTTCCAAATTCCTAGCATGGTGTTATCCCTTAAAGAAAAGAAATTGATTTTTTGATCGTTGTAAATGTATATCCCCTCTTTAAGACTTTAAAAGAATCTCGTACGTGTTAGCGAAAATCGGCAGACAATTATGAAGCAACTCGTCCACTTCTTTGATGTTCGCTATTTTGGACCATCGCTCGTTTGCCTATCTGAGATCAAAACTTTCGAAGTTTGCATCCTCGATATATGGCTTTTTGCTATAGATGGTAGATGGTATGATAGACCAATATTAGATACTCACTTCTTTCTATTTCGGAGATGTGAATGTTCTAGATTGTTTAAATCTGTATTTGTATGACTCAAACTGCAGACAATCTGAATACCCGTTCTCGAATAAATGCGCTCTCACATAAATAATCCTTTGGTGTAATTTGGAGTTTATAATTCTGTCATTTCGAAATCTTTGTCGTTCTATATTTGACCTTTCAAAGTTTTGACCACCGTCCCAATGTGAAATGTGTTTTGAAAAAATGTCGACCGAGAAAGATTCAAAGTTCTCTTTGAGCTTTTCTCGATCGTTTCGCAACTTTTCTTCAACAATTTTTTCCATTAATTTTTTAAGGGAAAAAGTAAAAACTCATTTACGTTTTGGCGGAAACATTTATTTTTTTGTCATATTATCCAAGACTATTTGGACCAAAATTTGGAACGCCCGCTCGTTTTAAGCAATTTCAACGTGCGTCCGGCGGGGCGATTGACTACGGGTTCGGTCGCGTCGACTTTTCATAAGTTGGAAAAAAGTGCCAAAACAATCGAGAAAGAGAAACTTTGAGAAAAAAACGTTCCGTCTTTCTTGATCGTTTCGGCATTTTTTTCAACACATTTCACATTGGATACGTGTCTATGCCTAAGGCAGCTTTGCGGTCACAAGAGCCTCGTGGCTAAGATATCAGCGTCCGAGCTCTGAGTACGGACGGCGCGGGTTGATCCCCCCGTAGCAACATTTTTTTTGTTATACATATATGAATTAAATATAATAAATAATGCCTGGACAGGCGAGAGTAGCTGAAGCGAGAGTAAGTTCGAAATTTTCTGAATATAAAATGAAGAAAAAAATTGATTCACCGGGGATAGAACCCGGACCGTAAGCATTGTAATCCGTCACGCTGCCAACTCAGCCACGACGCTCATTGCAGATAGAGAAACATTTATAATACACCCTTATCCAAGATGTATACTGTTGAAAAAAAATGCCGAAACGATCGCGGCAAAGGCTCAAGATTTCTTTTTGAACCTTCCACGGTCGTTTCGGCGTTTTACTTTTCAACGCGGTTCGTCGTTACTTTTTTTAACCCGCATTTTCGGCATAAACGGGCAACCGAGAGAAAACAATGATCTCGATACACGTTTTTCACTTTGAAATTCATTTAATGCATATTCCAATCCGCAGTACGGCCACACATATATTAGTCCAGTCAAAAGTGGCCAAAGTCGAAAATTTTTGCGACCGCTTAGTGAAATACGTATTCCTATGTTAATCGACCCGGGGAATCTGAATTTCTAGGAATTTTAACTATTAACAGTGAAGAAAAGGGTTAAATACCGAAAAATATGCATTATTTCGAGAACGAAGAGGAAATCGCAAAAAAGTTTCGAACAAAAGTTGTAGAGGGGAAGATTTTACCCAATAGGTGTATATGATGTTTTTTCTCTATCTCCAATAGTTTAGCCGTAAAATTGAAAAACAAATTCACACCAATACTATCAACGCGCGAGGCACACGGACGTGACGAAATCGAGAGGTATGAGCACGGTCTTACATACAGGTCTGGAAACGACCGTGGTGGGGGTAGGCACCGTTAACGAACCCACGTTTGTTTCCAATTTTCGCCACTACGTGGCATTGCTATCGGCGTGTACGGTGCGACAAGGACAGAACAGCTTCCGTCCGTCTCTCTCACTCTTCTGGATGATCCGAAATACACATTAACTTTTTCGCGGGGGGGGGCGAAGGGGGAATAGAGGTAGATGAGAAATAATTGTGGAATAAGGAGGGGGGATTGTGGAAGAGAATAGAAGTGGGGCTTGTAAAAAGGGGAAGATCCTGTATGGCTGGAAGAAGACCAATATAAGCATTTTTAAAATAAATAAAAATACTTACCTTTTTCGAATGAAATGGATTTTCATTCGCATTTTATTCCGAGTTTCTTTTGATGATCGATATACAAATACCTTTATTGAACACCCGGTGTGACACGTGCGTACCGCACACACCTTCGGCATGTCGACAAGTTTTCAATAATACCCTGAAACAACGGTCCACCTTCCCAAGCTTTATGAATATTTTAAACTACAAATGCTCGTTGACGCGACGCAAACAGAGGTTATCGAGAACGTGTAATCAAAAAGTTATGACATGGCAAGGGGCGAAGGGAGAGATCACAGAAGACCGTGGGTGGGAGGTACTCGCCGATAGTAGCGACGGCGGTGGCGACGAGCGGAATGAAAAGTGAAGCTCGTAACGGTGCCTCACGACTCCATTGAAATCTGGCTTCGTTTCCAGACCTGTATGTAAGACCGTGGGTATGAGCATCGCTGGGACGTCCTCTCTCTCTCTCGCTCTCGTACGGCCGCTACCGGTCCCCTGACACTGGCCGCTGAAATCGGCTCGGGAAATGTAGCTCGGAATTGTCGCCGAGTTTTGCCGCTTATAGCGCTGGCAGGTACAAGACTGCTGTAACGGGATCTGGAGAGGGGACGGGTTTGCCTGTAGGGTGTAGGGGGTGTAAGGCAACACAAGAATATGAATAATTTACAATATTTAGAACCGCTGTAATGAGAGGAAGGGGGGTAGGTTAGTCACATTACCTGCCTATGACTTTTCGAAGATTTACAACATATTTGGTGATAGTAAGCATGCAAGTTAATACGAAGGTGTCAAAAATAACAACGGTGCAGGGCAATATGGACAATCTGAATAAATACCATTGTAATTACTGCACGAAAAAACCACTAAGCACACCGAATACTAAACTATATTTATAATTTATTGTTTGACAAGGTTTACACGGTTTACACGAATTCGTTTACGCAAAGATAACCTGGAACGCTCAGATGAAACAACAACAATGACTGTATGACGTATAGCGCCGGCGAAGGGGAAATCTCAGGCAGTCACGTCAGTGCCAGCGCCACGTACAGGGCGCTAGCAGAATTAAGAAACGGCTACAAATCGAGGATCGTTTCATCGTATGGGAAAAGCGGCCAGTGTCAGGGGGCTGGCCGCTACCGCGCTTCGTTCGGGGGTCCCCGACGTTCGATCGGGTATTTTCGGCAGCCCATAGGTACGTCCGCGGCTTCCCCTCTTGACGGCACAGCGCGCCAACCGGCAGCTCGGCTCGAGAGTCGCCGGGACCAATCAGGTGTTTTCGCGGGAGTTAGATAGGACATTTAAAAAGACAAATCCGTTACCTGCTAATATTTCGTACACTGAAATAAAAAGCGCGAGAATAGAGCATTTCGTTGAAACGACGTACAGAAAAGAGTAGTATAACTGTGACAGTTCTAACCCAGGTCCTCTGAGGGGGGTGCGGGGCGGGGGGTTTACGCGGGGCGGGGTATGACGTCACGCGGGGAGGGGGACTCGGTGGAGAGGCTGACGTCACGCGGGGAGGGGGACTCGGCGGAGAGGCTGACGTCACGCGGGAAGGGGGAAATCGTTGGAGTGGAGGAGGGGGGTGTATATCGATTCTCGATTAATTGATCATTGATTATTGACCTTTATATATTTAAAATTTATTGTTGATTTATTTTGTCTTATATTGTTTACTTCATGGATTTTATTATTTAGCGAATGTCGCCAGAGAGCCAAGTTGGTTGACCCGTGTCGCTGAGGAAAGCGATCGGATTACACGTATGCATGAGAGAGAGCGAGAATGTGAGATGGAGCGACCGCATCGCATGCATGTGAGATAGAGCGAGATATACGTTTACCTTTAGACATCCACTAAAGCAGTTGGGTTTGTTTGGGTGAGATCCCAAACAAACCCAAGCAAACCCACGAACGTCTTCCAACATCTATTGAACGTCTTCGAACATCTATTGAACGCTTTCGAACGTCTCACGAACGTCTCTTGAACGTCTTACGAACGTCGCCAAACGTCTCCGAACGTCTTCCGAACGTCTCTTGAACGTCTCACGAACGTCTCCGAACGTCTCACGAACGTCTCCCAACGTCTCCGAACGTCTCCGAACGTCTCACGAACGTCTCCGAACGTCTCTTGAACGTCTCACGAACGTCTCACGAACGTCTCTTGAACGTCTCACGAACGTCTCCGAACATCTCACGAACGTCTCATGAACGTCTCCGAACGTCTCACGAACGTCTCACGAACGTCTCCGAACGTCTCTTGAACGTCTCTGAACGTCTCACGAACGTCTCTCGAACGTCTCCGGACGTCTCACGAACGTCTCACGAACGTCTCCGAACGTCTTACGAACGTCTCTTAAACGTCTCCGAACGTCTCATGAACGTCTCCGAACGTCTCACGAACGTCTCCGAACGTCTCCGAACGTCTCATGAACGTCTCACGAACGTCTCACGTACGTCTCTCGAACGTATGAGAGCAATATTTTATACAACTGTGTAATCTCATAACAGATAATGTAAGAAAGAAAGGGGTGAGGAGAATTAAAAATCGCATAATGTCACATTTCGTTTATTTGCATGAATCTTTATGATTCAACCATCAATTAAACATTTTAAATACATTTTGTAATGCACAATTTTTTTCATGCTTTTCGCATCGTAGACTATAGCTAACGCCTAATTTACTTAAGGTATCCATATCGCCAAAGTCCACGTCCAACGTTTCAATATCTAGATCATTTTTCATATTTAATATATCAGCTAGCCATTCTCGTTTTTCATGGCCGTCAACATATACGATAGGATACATATCGTCTTCCGTTGGCCCACAACTGCAGCCGTTATTAAACCTTGAGCCATGCTATATGGAACGTTTCCATAGGCCCACTTTAGACCATGATGATTCCGAATCAGCCATGACGCTTCGTATCTCTCAGATTTTGTGAGAAGTCTCCATGGTATGATACTCGCGAAAATGTAATGAGAGAGCACACATTCCGCTCTCAGAATCGCTACTTCCTTCACAACAAAGTTTCTCCCAACAATGAATCCTTGTAGATCGACAAATGTAGGTATAGACATAACGAAGATGTATTGGCTCGATCAAGTCGATAGCAAGATCAATTGATGACTGACGTCAATATTTAAGAAACTCGTCTTTAAATTATTTATTTATCAAGCGGGGGTTACTTGCTGATCTATACAATTTTACGAACCATGTTTGTCAATGGACAATATTCAACAACGCGATCGTGCAAGATCAAACAATAGGCAGTAGTATTTGGTGGCAAATCTTCCTTACATTCAAACTCTATTCGCACGTCCACGGTAGCATTTTTCACAGACTCGTTCTGACGCGAGCAATCGATAACCGTGAGAGGGCCGTTATATTGAAATTTTGCGATAGTGAGCAACGAATTATCACTATTACAGCCGTAATAAGATTTACGGAATCGAGAGTACATATTGAACAAAATGGCGAATCTGTTTTTGTCAAAGTCCAAATTCAAATCATCGTAAGGATAGGATTCCGAGTTGAGATAAAGTTTAACATTGGCGAGCTTGCAGTCGTCAAATAGTGTAATGTCCTTTGCCATAGAATTTTTTTTGCCAGTCTGCAGCGCAAATATTACATATCTTGGTTTCTCTAGCTGGGAGGCAGCTTTCACAGTCCATGAGTGTTTCGTTGTGCTTTGAAGCAGTGGATACTCGTATAGATCCCAAGAGCGAAAGCTCATATTCAAGTATCGCCCACTCTCCAATGTTCGAAGTAATGACAATTTAGTTATCTCATTTAATATTACGTGAGGCATACGCCATTGTATTTTGAGCAATTCAACTTCTGCCTCTACTAATGGATGCTGACTGAATACGCAATTGTTATCATTGCGAGAACGTATCAGAATTAGCTCATGACGAGCATTGATTACAACGCGCTTGTAATCTTCGCAGAATCCTAGCAATATGTTGAGAGGTACACAAAAATTGAAGTATTTTCCCCCATTATTATGTGCTACATCCCACGCAGCATTTTTCAAAGTATGACTCCTCTCAGGGCTTAGAGAGATGTAGTTTTTAATCGTGGTTGTTATTCCAACGTTTCGATTGCGATCAATCTCCACACCATCGAGCTCATAACGAACTTCATCAAACATGAATGCAACGCAATTGTTTCCCAATACTACTATTGCTTGATCATCAGGTTTTTTAAGCACCGTGAACTTTCCTTCAACGTAGAGAAAACTTTCAGATGGTAGGGTGTACAGGTCTTGGGTCTTGTATAGGAATTCGTATTTCATCACTGTGTCCAAACGTTGAGTTGGCATACGGATTGTACGTATGAGTCTCAATTTTGATGATACGATCGTCAAAGATTGGCTCCCCACTGATATTCAAAACGTCAGTCATTCTTTTGCCTCAAGTATGTCGTACAATAAATCCCAGAGATTCCAAAAATTCACGATTCGCTGCACGGAGTTTCTTCTTTGCGGGTAATTTAACACTCAATGCCGCTTGTCTTCTTGCAAGAGTATTATCGTGTGGGGTCGTATTATCTCGCGTAGAAATATTGTCTCTGGCGTATTCCGTGTCGTACAGAACGAGCATCACAAGCGTCGCTTTCGTATGTGCAATCTCACCGTAATTTCTTCTCCTCGAAAATCGAGTAGTTTTCCCTTTTGATCCACGATACGTATCGTTAGATCCGTAATGCTCCGCACAACGATCGGAAGATAAATGATTTGCGCAGGCGTTTCCGATATCTTATATCCTGGTGGTACGCTCGGCGAAAATTCATGTATCGTGTGTACACGCTCGCCATTGCAGTACGCACCAGTAGTGACACTACATTCTATGCGGATAATGTTGACATTCATTATGTTTATCGGTACATCAGATTCCTGCCATTTCCAGGGATGCAGTATTCGATTTGATGAAAATCCCAACAGGGATCCTACGTTGTCGGGTTTAGTGAAATTTATTCTGTACGCACATTTGATTTCGCTCTTTAGTGTATTATGATTAGCGCGTAGCACGATTGGGTATTCGCCATTTTCATCGAGGTCATCGTTATCAACCTTTCGAGGAACAATTTCATTTTCAACATCATCACCGCTATCAACACCTTTGAGTAAAATTGCATGATTCAGATACGCATTTATGGCTCTCAGTTCATACGATCCTTCAGGGATTATAATTTCCTTATCATCATTGTCAAAGTAAAATTTGTTGTTTGATGAATTCACATTTGGTATTGTGTGATAAGTTTCGAAATCGGTCAAACCGAGCTCATAACAGTCATCATTGAAATCTATGGCGGGAAAATAATTTGCGGTTAAAAGGCTACTCTTGCCGGTCAACGTAAGCGTCAGTGACATGCTTCCCTCGAATACTGAGTTGATTGACACATTGTCACGGCTTAAATACATATTGATCATCGACGTTTTGGAGAAATTGCAAGCACAATTGCCCGCAAATACTCTGATTATAATTCTGATAAGATGTTCGATTGTATTGTATTTTTGTGGTATTTGGTCCAAAAT
This sequence comes from Ophion slaviceki, assembly GCA_944452715.1. Taxonomy (NCBI): domain Eukaryota; kingdom Metazoa; phylum Arthropoda; class Insecta; order Hymenoptera; family Ichneumonidae; genus Ophion; species Ophion slaviceki. The sequence goes on from OX101784.1 coordinate 27,180,476, forward strand.
ATCGCACCAACTCCTTGGGCCGTCGAAGATTTCCAAAACTATCAAAATATATTATATGACTCCCCCTCTTGGCATAGGCTACCCAATGCGTACCGGGGCCATCGGCATCATCCAAATTTACTATACCGCTCTCATCTAGTTGCATGCCACCATAAACTGGTAAATTATTGCGCATGAAGACCCCTCTGAAGAATGGTATGCGCATGCGCCTGGCTAAGCATTCCAATTGTACATTAGTTGTTACACCCATGGGCATTTTCACCGTGTTTTGGCGTTTTTTTTTTCTTAGTTGAACATCCTTGTCCACGCTTGTAGGGAGCGAGATAGAGCCCATAGCCTTCTATAGCTCGATTATGACGTTGTATTTCTTCAAGTTGACGGTGCGCCGCTTTGCTATCATTCACAGCCTTTGCTATCCCAGCTGCCCCACCAGCCAGTGAACCAAGAACTCCCAGCAATGGTAACATTGGCAAAATTCCGCCACGCTTTACTATCGGCAGTATTCTCTGCTTAAAGGGTTTTTTTTTCTTTGTCGACGAGTTCTTTGTCTTCATTCCCATGCCGAATTTCGTTTTTGCTTTCATAGCTGCCCAAACAGCGGTCGCTGCGGTTTTCTCGCCAAAAGTCGAATCTCTCGCAGTAATACGTTTTCGTGCCGTTGTTGCAAGTATATTATCAGCAACGTGTCTTTCGCCTAAATGATTGCTTCGAGAATAGGCTATATCGTGGTCGCGACAAGCGGCATCCAATGGATTTATACCACGATCACCCCGTGCCAATCTCTGCTCTAACTGAGTGCCTGGTCCACAAAATTGGTATCCGGGAATATGTAACTCGATCGGAAGTGCATTTATTGCACGATTCAACAAACCGTTGCCTTTTCTCTTTGACCTTCGGTACAATTATTTATAAACGGTGCTGGACCGTCAATGTGTATTAACTGTCCCGGTAAATTCCAATGGCGCGTGCATCGGCGATATTGCTGTACTTCCGAATCAGCCTTTAAATGTTCGGGAAGCCTCTCCCACAAAATGTCAACGAAGTGATGAAAATTTTGTAACAAAACAATTTTTGGAATAAACTGTAATTGATGAGCCGTTAAGCGGAGAATACTGCAGTCGTCCGATAGGTACAAAAACATTCTCAATACTGAGCAGATTTGGCTCGGTGCACTCCTATAAATACTCCTCACACGACGCATTTTGGGCGAATGTGTGTTTGGATTCGAGAGAGAAAACATGCGTTTCGTGCAACAAGCGACGGTGATTCAAGTGACCAATTTCGACGATAGAGTAATGGAGGGCCAACAAGTACGCAAGCATGGAGACATGCTGCCACTAACGATACGCAGCATTATTTGCGGTCCTTCAAATTGTGGGAAAACCAATGTTTTGTTAAGTTTAATAGAAAGTCCGAATGGTGTACGTTTTGAAAACCTATATGTATACTCGAAATCGCTTCAACAGCCAAAATATCAATATTTGGAAAATCTGCTGACATCGATTAACGAAATTGGCTATTTTAAATTCTCAAATAATAGTGATGTTATCCCACCGCACGAAGCGCTTCCGAACTCCATTTTTCTTTTCGATGACGTAGCATGTGACAAGCAAAATACAGTAAGAGAGTACTTTGCGATGGGCAGACACTCGAGCGTTGATTGTTTCTACCTTTGCCAAACATATGCCAAGGTTCCCAAGCATCTTATACGCGACAATGTGAATCTGCTTATTTTATTTAAACAAGATCGTACAAACTTGAAACATGGTTACAATGAACATGTAAATACGGACATGTCGTATGAAGATTTTCTGGTGTTATGTCAAAAATGTTGGCAACACAAATATGGCTTCATGGTGATTGACAAAGATAGCTCATTGTCCGGTGGTCGATATAGAAATGGATTTAACGAGTTTGCAATACCGTAATGTAGTCAGTCGGCATTGAGACATCAGCTGTGCAACGACCGACAAATAATTTCGTGTGGGCATGATGATGACAATTGATACTGATGAAAAGATTGCCAGGGAAATTGCGAAAACAAGCGACTCAATACGCAAAAAATATCAAGCTTTGAAGACTGGAAAAATGGAAGATCTTGCATTGGAGAGACACTTCAAGCCAATCACCGAACCTCTCAAGCAGATTGTTGAGCAATCAGCTGCTGTTGAATCTCTTGGGCCGAAAATTGAATCGTTGAGTATGTCGGAAACAAAGGACTTAGAGAAGGATGTGAAACAAGGAACAAAGCGCACATGTTCGTTATTTCAAGATTCGCTGGTAACTTCTACACCGAATCAGTTGAAACGCAAGCGACGAAAGGAATCTCTGGATGATACGTCGATGGCTGCTGTACCCTTGCAACCAGCCACCATTGTTGAAGAAGACGTTTTTGAGACTACGCCCGAATCATTCATGTCTACAGTTCAACGTCAATTACAAACGGCTGAAGGTCAAAATACATTGCGCGAACATTTCGGTCCACTCGGTCAACAATATATTTCATCTATTCTTTCACAAGACAAAAATTCCAGCATGGATTACGTGTATGGCGTCAAATTTACCAATGAAGGAATGATGTTAGGCGATAAGCGTTTCGATGTGGATAATGATGATAATATATTCATCGATGGCATAAAATACTTGGGAACCCCTGGACTCTATGAGCTAATCTTCAAGAGAATTCCTGACGATGCAATATACACCGAGGAAGACAAAAACAAGTATAAAAGTATATTGTTAGCAACAAATGCACATCGACGTGGTAGCAATATACTCAATCCTGTATTGGGAAACAAAGGCTTTAAGTATAAATATATAATTGGACCATTAACTTTCGACCGAAAAACTGGAAGAGGTATAGAAATACCGCTCGCCATGACGTTAAATAACAACAAAATCGATTACGTGCATTGGAATGATCCCAATGAGTTGGTTGATCGTTTGCGCTTGTTGGAAGCTTCACGACATGCGGGTAACAACGCTCACGACAATGAGATAATGTCGATTATTGAGGAACTTCGCGAAGCGGGTCTCATTATAAATTAACCTACGCATCGGTGATAATGATCATTCTTTCATCACTATTGATACCGAGATGTCGATCAATAAATTCGGATCATCGCTTGGAGCGCAGGATAATTCATACTATCAGTGGACTGGGCTAATAAGAAATTATACACGTGATAATGCTCTCTGTCTAACCTCTAGTGGCTTCAATGCAAAATCACGTAAAATACGAGGCGTAGCCCTACCTGAAGGGGATTACGATGCTGCTAATAAACGTTACGTGGAAATGAAGATCAAGCTGTTAACAGAACGCCTGGATGAGTTTGAGAAGAAATTCATCGCACTAGAGGATACGCTTCGAATAACTATGAACGATACGTCTAAAGCGATTCAGTATGCAACTGACGCTGTAGCTGACACAACGCAGGAAGATTTGTAAACATCGTCAGGTCAAACACACGATATGCTCGGAGAAGAAAAAACGTCTGAAAAAAAGCAGCTCGTGGAGGAATTACATGCACCAGCAAGAAAAAACTTTCTGCGAAGACGTGTCATCGTACGTGGGTATGATGATTTGTGGCAGGCTGACGTAGTCGAAATGCGGCCGTATTCGCGTTTTAACAAAGGCTACAATTACATCCTCACCGTCATCGATGTGTTGAGCAAGTATGCATGGGCCGTACCCTTGAAAAGTAAAACTGGCAACGAAATGGGTACAACGATCGCGAAAATCATACACGATCATAGCAGATATCCGAAAAATCTTCAGACCGACAAAGGAAGAGAATTTTACAATGTAAACGTGCAAGGACTCATGGAGAAATACAACATCAATCATTATTCGACGTATTCTATTATGAAGGCCTCGGTCGTTGAACGATTCAATCGCACTCTCAAAAATAATATGTGGAAAATGTTTACACTCAATGGTAATTACAAGTGGATCGATGCGTTACCGCAACTCGTTATGAAGTACAATGCTCGAAAGCATCGCACGATTGGCATGAGGCCCATCGACGTTACTCCTGCGATCGCGGAAAAACTCTTAACGACCGTATACAGCAATGTAAAAATTGCGCCTCCTGCAAGATTCAAAGTCAATGATTTTGTGCGCGTGAGCAAATTCAAGACAATATTTGAAAAAGGTTTCACACCAAATTGGACCACCGAAGTGTTTAAAATCGCCAAGGCGCAACAAACTTATCCTGTAACGTACCTAGTCGAGGACTCAAGTGGAAATCCAATAGCCGGAGGATTCTACGAATACGAACTGCAACGTGTTGCCAATCCAAACATATATCTCGTGGAGAAGATAATACGCAAAAAGGGCAATGATGTTTATGTTAAATGGTTGGGAATGGATAAATCTCAAAACTCGTGGATACACAAAAATAACATATTGTAATAACTTTTATAAAGTATATGAAAAATTAAATAAAGTTTATTTACAATAGGCATACCATTTTATTTATGTATACATTCACCATTCCTTATAAAAATAAATTACTATATCCTGTAAACATTAACATACTCGCATTATATATAACATGAATATTTTCCAATATAGATCAAATTTACATTACTACATTCATTATAACTATCCATTTTTATTTTTATAACAATATATACAATGTAGCCTAACAAACACATTTACAATGCTATTTTATAATGACCCCAGGGTAGAGTGTCCGTACTTTTCGGCACGATATACCGCTTGTCATCGTGTGGACTTAGAGCAATTTTTGACTCTGAAATAGTGTAAACTTCGTGCAGCTTCGATCTTATGCAAGACTGCTGACGAGTCATCTCAATTTCTTCCCGTAAACAGCGGGTGTAGTCATTGAAATTTATTGTTCGCGCGGCGACATTACTTTTCACACCTTTCACCTTTTTCGTGTCTTTTTTACCATCGACTCGCAAAGCGTACATTTTTGCTCTCAATCCCACAAATTCCGTCATTACCATACCATTATTTTCATCTTTCATGAGACCGGGCACTTTCTTGTTGACTAACGGTAAACCGTACACGTTTTCCATCGGGTAATCGCTTGTATCAAATTTGTCAACGTTACGCTTCATATCGTTGTAAACGTCGTCAGACTTGATGTGGTAGATGAGACTATCGGTGTCGGTATACATGACCTTGCAGTTTTGCTGATACAGCGGAATCATGAATTCGTGGTGAAACTCATATAAACATGTTTTCGAAATGTCGAGTATACACATACCCACATAAATCGGCTTGTTAAATTTTACCTCCAGATTTCGCAATTCGACGGCAATAAGATTTTCCGAAAAGATACTTCGACTGTGAAAATTTGGTTTAGCGATCATTGCCTCTGCCCCATACCGTCCCACAGTAGGAGAAAAGCCCAAAAACCTGGCCAAAACCCCAAAAAATAAATTTTCGAAATAGGGTCAGTTGAGTAGTCATTCAGGTAGAGGACTAGTAACTGCATTCTATTGTGGAAGGGAAAGCCCTTTAAGTGTATACCTGCGCCGCAGCGTCAGTTGGCAGTTAGTGTTCGTGAAGAGTGTACGTGTCACGCGCTGAACAGACGAAAATAACGCTGACTTCAAAAACCCATAACTTTAAAGTGACGGGTTTAATTTCAATTCTGCAACATGGATACGATTTCTGGAGGTATGTAGAACATGTTTTTACATCGGTTGAATCTAAAGTTTATGTATAAATGATTGAAATGTAGTATAGCCTTCGGCATAAATAAAATTGAATAATTTTGAAAACTTATATTTTCAACGGTCCGAAAAGTTATATATTTTGTCACATTTTGCAAAGCTCCTAGTCTCGGCCTTTAATTTAATGTATAAGCTTTCGAAATTTACAAGAGTTACCTGCGGAAAACGTGCGTCTTGTCCGTTATGATTTTTTTCGCATCGTGCGGTAGCCGAGCGTGCACGCGGCACTATTGAGCAGCCTCTGCGCCTCTACCTGAGAATGGGTGAAGTAGCATCATAACGGACAAGACGGCTGTTATACGCTTGAAATAAATTATTTTAATATATATGTATGTGTATATATATATATATAAATTTTCTGTGATTTAATTATGATATATACATATGCATATATATATATATATACATATTAAAATCAACCACATAAAAATTTCTTAAATATGAATGAAATGTTATAACATTCAAATAAAATATTTGAATATATATATATATATATATATATATATATATATATATATATATATAGACGAATTTTGCGCCGAGATTGAAGCCGTGCCGGGAGTTGTAATAGATACAAACTCGGATAATGATTCTGACTCCGACTCCGACTCCGATTACGATTTTGATTAAGAATAAAATTTTCTATTTTTGAAACGTTCCGTATGTATTTTGGAAATAAAAATAATAATTGCGTAGAATACACTGTTCACGTTTATTTTATTATGATGATTTTTTAAAATATATTAATTTATCTATTTAGCAGGATACTCGGTCATTTTGTTTATAACAATTTGCTGTAAGCTCTTTGTTGCAAGTTATAAACGATAGATATCGGATTGGTAATCAGCGACCTTGAAAACCCGTATATACCAATTTTTGTCAACATCTGGTAACTTTTTAACGTTCATGTCGGCCATATTGGATCGGCCATTTTTTTTACGATAATTTGGCTTGCGGATTCGTAATCAGCGACCTTGAAAACCCGTAAATACCAATTTTTGTCGACATCTGGCAACTTTTTAACATTCATGTCAGCCATATTGGATCGGCCATTTTGTTTACGATAATTTGGCTTTCAGATTCGTAATCAGCGACCTTGAAAACCCCTGTAAGCCAATTTTCATTCCCGTCAAAGGTCATTTGAGGTTTTGGCCAGGTTTTTGGGCTTTTCTCCTACTGTGCGTGGGTGGGAGGTACTCGCCGATAGTAGCGACGGTGGTGGCGGCGAGCGGAATGAAAAGTGAAGCTCGTAACGCTGCCTTACGACTCCATTGAAATCTGGCTTCGTTTCCAGACCTGTATGTAAGACCGTGAAGGAGACTATAGGGAAGGAGTCCAATCTTCGTACGGTGAGCAGAGTTGCCAGACGTGTAGTGAGCGAAACCGCCGCCAGACGTCGCTTGTGTAGCCCAAAAACCGCGGGACTTTACGAAACCCAAATAGCGCGGTAAAAGCTCGCATATAGCCCAAATTCGTGGTTTTGGTAGGCCATGAAGGAAAAGCACCGATATAAGTTAGAAATTGAATCATTTCTTTAATTATTTTTAAAACAAACATAATCAAATATCTGTATTTTGTGGCAGGCTAAAACAATCACATAAATAAACAAATATTTATTCTTTGAGATTACACTAGTACAAAAATCACCCAGTTTCAATCACAGTCTCATATATGATATATGAACAAGAATATGAAAGTAAATATCTTTACGTTCGCTAGAAATCCAAATCAACTATGTCCATCAGAGAAACATAAAATACGTTTAGCAGGTCCTCTGCATTCGAAATTTTAACCTCTGGTACATCAGTATTCTTTGGCACATTCTCTTGGGTAGGGACAGGGCCGGGTCCGGATCATCCGGATTCAAGTTGAACTCAGCTTCCCTTGTCGGCTGAGAAGAAGACACGAGGGTATATGAGTATATCGGGCTGAAGGAAAATGCTTTTTTATGTTGGTCGTTCGTTATGTATTTTTATTTTATGATACGTAAGGGGGCATCCATTAATTACGTGAGGTGATTTTGGCGATTTTTCGACCCCCCCTGTCCCCCTGGTGAGATGTCGTGAGATTTTGCTCGACCCCTCCCCCCTCCCCTAATCTCACGTGAGATTTTTCAAAATGCATACGTTCACGGAAAATAAATTGTAGTAGAAGTAACTGCGGTTGTAGTGCCATTAAGTCCACCATGTAAAATAGTAGGGAGACTCTCCCTACGTGATAAAAATTACGTGATTACTAAAATTACTAAAATTACTAAAATTACGTAATATTTGCCGAAGCCCCCCTCTCCCCCACGTGAGATTGGGTGAGATTTCGCTCGACCCCCTCCCTCCCCCCTAAACACCTCACGTAATTAATCGACGCCCCCTAATTAATAAACATATTTTTTTACATTTAAAGTTTACTTTTCCTCTAATTCATAATCATACATTTAAAATTCGTGTTGTCTGTGACCATGGATTCAAGCGGGAGAATAATAGGCTTTTTGTGTCCATGACGCAATTTTATACAAACTTTAAATCACACCATGTGAATCACACAACAATGACTCGATAGCTGTATAATTGTATATTTTTATTTAAGGTTTAATAAATATGAATTCACTACGTTCAATTATTTGTAGGTATAAAATGTAGTACTCTAAAACCCATAATGAAAGTTACTTTCATAAAATAGTTGTTAACGATTGCGTTATCGACTTGGGTGCTCGTCTATTCTTCTATTTTGGCGCACACATACGTCTTTAGCGGATTGGGAGACCGAAAAAAACCTTTGTCATCGGTCACGGTCATTTTCTGCCGTTTTTGAACCGAAAAAAGTGACCGAGCAGTGACAGAACCACGGTCTTACATACAGGTCTGGAAACTCCGTTAGTTCACATGGTTCCTTTGCTGAAGTTCGCCGCGAGAGGCGCTGCAATCGAGGAGTCAGTTTGCGAGAGAGACAACAATACTCACTCTCACTCACCAATGCTTGCAGCAGTACTTATCGGAGTTACTACTTGCAAATATTTCTACGTATACGTGTTCATCATCTGTTGTTTTTCCTAACGCTATACCAGGTGTACCGGAAAGTTTTTACCGGTTTTTCTGACAGATGCCGCTAGCCGTCAGTATGGAATAAAATAATTTGGCATATATGTCATTTTATTCTACTGTCATTAACCTTCAAAAACTACTCATTTTCATTCTGACTAAATAATAGTGTCATAGTGTTGTAGCTCTGTGAATATGTCGAATTTCGTACCTGACAAAGAGCATTTGCGGCATGCATTGCTTTTCTTATTTCATCAAAAGAAAAAGGCCATTAAAACTCATCGTTTGCTGGTAGAAACTTACGGATATCATTCTCCAAGCGTAAAAACGTGTGAGACGTGGTTTCGAAAATTTAAAAGTGGGGATTTTGATTTAACAGACAATAGACGTTCGGGTAGACCAAAAAAATTTGTGGACGCGGAATTGCAGGAGTTATTGGACGAAGACCCAACCCAAACTCAAAAACAATTGGCAGAACGGTTAAATGTGGCACAAGAAACGATTAGCGACCGCTTACGAGCAATGGGAAAGATTTTAAAACTACGAAGATGGGTGCCACATGAACTGAATGATAGGCAAATGGAAAATTGAAAAACCATTTATGAAATGCTGCTTCAACGGTACGAAAGAAAGTCATTTTTGCATCGGATTGTGACGGGTGATGAAAAATGGATTTTTTTCGTAAATTCAAAACGTAAAAAATCGTGGTTATCGCCTGGCCAACCTGGCCCATCAACTCCAAGGCCGGATCGCTTCGGAAAGAAGACAATGCTCTATGTTTGGTGGGACCAGGGTGGTGTGGTGTATTACGAACTTCTAAAAACTGGTAAAACAGTAAATACTGATCGCTACAAACAACAAATAATCAATTTGAATTATGCATTGATTAAAAAACGTCCAGAATGAGCCCGAAGACACGGTAAAGTGATTTTGTTGCATGATAATGCACCATCACACACAGCAAAACCGGTGAAAGACGTATTAAAATCGCTTGGATGGGACGTATTATCACACCCGCCGTACTCTCCGGACCTGTCTCCGTCCGATTATCACCTTTTCGCATCAATGGGGCACGCACTGGCTGAGCAGCACTTTGCAAATTTCGAAGAAGTCGAAAAATGGGTCGTTGAATGGTTCCGCTCAAAGGACAAGCAGTTCTTTTGGGATGGCATTCATTATTTGCCAGAAAGATGGACAAAGTGTGTAGAATCGAATGGCCAATACTTTGAATAAATACCATTTTTAATTTTTTTTTAAATTATGTGTCTTTTCATTTAAAAATCCGGTAAAAACTTTCCGGTACGCCTGGTATATGGAGATAGCATTTTATATTACAGCGCAAATGTAATTTCGCATTTATCAATCATATAATAACAATTATTTATCCTTTAGAATTCAAATAATGGCGTCTTATAATGGCAATAAGGAAGATTTTTAGTCATTATCGCTCTGCAGGGAGGGGGGGGGGGTGAAATGTACAAAATAACGAGAAAACCAAACCTTTATTTACTTTTTGTTGATCGTTCGTTCATTGGTTTGTCAATTTAGACATCTTTTTTTTACGACAAATTTTTTTTTATTTCATATTTTCTTGAAAGGCGTTTTGCTTCATGCGCTACCTAATGCAATAAATTATCGCGTATAAGATATCCTAACCATGTTTTTCACATGGAAAGGAAAACTTTATCCCGTTAATACATCTTCGAGTGTTAAATCAAACACGTTAACCTTTGAGGAATGCTTCGCAAAACCCGTTTCGAGGCAGTGTATTAGATTAAAGAATTTTGAATTGACATGGATTAACCCGCCAGGAGATTTCATATCCACCAATTAAGAAAGAGCAGGTGAGCTATTAGAACTCAAGCAGACCCCTTCGCGACAGATGACACACGCATCATATCTCTTCAGAACTTGCTTGCATAAGTACCCTGAAAGTATGCACGTTATGATTTTATTAATTTATTGACAAACACAGAACATAAACACTGCGAAGTGCAAAAAATTGCATTCAAATCTAAGATTCTATTTAAATTTAACTTACGTCCCAGTAAAAAGGAACGCATCAAACGTGATAGACATAAACCCGATAATGTTAGATAAATATATATTATTTAAATTATCACCTGTAATTAATAGTAGCGAAAGAATTGAAAACAATTCTTTGTACTGGGATGATGATTTCGATGATTCTACCATCGTGCTATGAGAGTTGTTCGTTTATTCTACGGCTACCTACGTTGAGTTAATAAGAAGCCTGCTTCATGAAAAACTAGTTAAAATAAAAAAACCTGTCGCGTAATAAACTATACAGTCTATCGCCAGAGGAAGGGTATAATCGTGATCGACAGGGTACTCGATGACATCGTCGGTGTCCCATTCTCCTTTATCTGAAACAGCGTCTAATTTTCGTCGAACTTTGTCACGATACTTGACTATTTTGGGTTCCGATTTTTCGCCACTCAAAGCTTTCAGATCGCTTAGCGATATCAAAATCTGCGGCTCAGGCCGTTCTGCAATGATACAATTACCATATTTTGGAGGCTTTATCACGCTATATACTGACAGCAGTTTATATAGCTGCAAAACATTGACAGTTTCACTTTTAGGCTTCTGTAAGCCTTATTGCACTCCGGTACTACGTAGGACTTCGGCATTACTTCGCGGTTACTCGACGACCATATTCAGGTAATGTGTGCGCTGTCAAAACTGACTCCTCGATACTAGCGACACCACGATTTCTGTTTCAATAATGGAACCACCCCCACCGCCCGAATTTCATCGAGTTTCCAGACCTGTATGTAAGACCGTGGACAGAACAACGTTTTTTTGAGGTTAGTCACTTGACCGGTTTTTTTCGGTTTTCGGTCACTATAATAAAAGTAAGGTTAGTCACTTGACCGGTCTTCGGTCACTGCGGTGTTTCTTTCGCCCTTTAATTCGATGGATAATCACTCGCGTACTTTGGCTGCCGTTAGCCTCTCCTGATGATTTAGACGACGGCAATGTTGGAGTTTCCGGCATGCAACTGTAACATAAACACGGCATTGATATTTTTTTGTAACAAGGTAAATGGTAGCCCATTTAGAAATGTAACCTGCTACGCTCGAATTGTTCATTATTTGAGATCATTTACCGTATAGACCCTCTATTTCTCTGTCGCTCACAACCGGATAGCCCTCGCGTCCCAACGTCCGTTTAACTACGAGTTTTAATCGTTGATTCTGGGACCACACCCTTCTACCAGCGCACACGACATATAAACGTCGATATTGGTAAGAACTCGTCAAATGTGTCGCTCAGCATCGCGTTGCTGCGTCAGGCAGCGTTCAATATGGCTGCGCATGAAGAGACGTGTTGCGCCTGCGTGTACGTTGAGCGACCATCTACTCTATCGAGGACTCCTCGGCGGGGAGAGGAGGATTGCCGAGAACCGTGAGTACACCACGTGGAATATGCTTATCTATTATTTATATGAAGTGAATACTCAGTGCATAGGATATTATAACGTATATGTATAATGCAGTACACATGCCAGTACTTTTTTCTTTACAATATTTTAATTTCATTTTGTTTACAAAGCAGCAGCAGCAGCAGCGTGGAAAATATATGTGGCATACATACATACGTAACGTGCTGCACGAAATAGCAATAATTGCAAGAAAAGAATGTATATTTCTTTTCATTCTTGTCAACATATAATAATTATTTCCTTTCTCATTTACAGATGGAAAATCGGATGAAACACCTCAAGTGTTAAGTGACTAACCTCACTTTTATTACAGTGATCGAAAACCGAAAATAAACGGCCAAGTGACTAACCTAATTTTTATTTCAGTGACCAAAAACCGAAAAATAACGTTCAAGTGACTAACCTAAAAAAAAACAGTGTTCGGTCACTGTTCAGTCACTTTTTCGGTTCAAAAAGGGCAGACAATGACCGTGACCGAAATAGGGTCATTTTGACCAATTTTTGGTCTTTTTTTTTAGGTCTCCCAATCCACTAGGGGTATAGTGTGTAAAAAAGAACACGATTTTTGTATAATCGTTTTATTAGCGTGCTGTATTATGTTATGTGATGATATGTTTTTTATGTGCGTGAGTAAATACGAGATGATAATTTGTGATCGTAGTAAATTGTGTGTATGTGCGTATTTCCTCACTCCCTGTAAAAATGTGCGGATGGTTTTGTTTGAAGCGAACTATGCAAGGCGCGTCCTGTAGTTACATGGTCTAAGAGCCCAATGAAAGCCATTTTATTTTCGCATATAGCCGAAATCGCGCTTTAGCGCGTTTCAAAAATTTGGGCCGCGAAATGGCTTCCCAAGATAGTCCAAATCGCGGTTTATAGCCCAATCTGGCAACTCTGATGGTGTGACGGTATAAGAAACGTCCGTAAATTTGACCCAAGAGCGTGGTGTTAAATATGGCCTGTAGGCGTCGTCCGTGTGCTTAGTGTATCAAAAATATAGTAATACAGCCAGTGCACAGGGTGAAACTGACTGTCATGGCGGCTTACTGTTGACGCTTGTCAAAAAAACACCTATTGTGCACTAAGATTGTTTGTTTGCGATCTAGTTCGTCTATTTAGTTTAATGCAATAATTGGTATAACAATTTTTACAAAGTTCTTACATTTTTGTTTAATTACGAAAAAAGTATTATGATTTTGTAAATAATTTTTATAATGCATTTTTGGATAGTTACAAAAAACCATTAACCATCAATAAACACATTAACGTTAATAGCTTTTAGGAATTATTACTATTTTATTTGCGTTATTATGATTCTTATAACAAATGTAATCAATGATCAAACTAATTTACCGATAAAGGGCATAACAAATAATTTCAATTTAAAAAAAATCAAATAATTTCAATTTAAAAAAAATCATTTCAGTTATAATAAAACTTTACGAGGAGAGAATCGAAAACAGTACCTCGCGCGGTGCCATACAGTTTTTTGATATTGTGCGTGAAATTGAATTTAACAAAGAAACGCATCTTAGTAGTAGTTAGATTGTAGACTTTGGACTATTGTTATTAGCATCCTTAAGTATTGATATTATTTCAATAAATGTAAAATGTAAAATGATGGCTCATGGTAGCGGTGAGTCTCCTGATCCTGTGGATGATGCTTGCTACTGCGTAGTGAGTCTCTGTGTTGCTACTGTCGCTGTGGGTGGTGCCATAGCTTATGCAAAAGATATTTCTGATGTGACTTTCGGGTGTATCGCTTCAATTCTTTCGATGAGTTGTCGTTGTCTAATGTCTGTCACTTTATGAGCGTTTGTATATGAACTTGTAGTATAGGCAACACTTATAGTTCACTGGGTGATCTGGGTTATTGCAATTTGCACAGCGAGAACGAACGCGAGTCTTGTGATGCTGCAGATGATGCTCGCTACTGCGTAACGAATCTCTGTGTTGCTACTGTCGCTGTCGGCAGTGCCATAGCTTATTCTGAGGATATTTCCAATGTGGCTTTTGGGTGTATCACTTCAATTCTTTCGATGAGTTGTCGTTGTCTAATGTATAGGCATCACTTATACTTCACTGGGTGATCTAGGTTGTTGCAATTAGCACAGCGGAGGACGTTTATCTGATGAGTCATTTAAAGTGCGTTATCCGTTTTCGTGTGAAGCACTACACTTGACGCAGTGGTATGTGAGGTTGCTATTTACACTCGCATTTCCCAGTCGCTGACATTTTCTACGTACTTTACACCCTATAATCTCAGCCACCTAACCACATTTGAATGGAATTTATATTTATGTCGGATATAAATTGTTATCGTATTTTTTAGGTGTTTTTTTCCCGTAATTATGTAGGTAATTGCACTACGTCGTAATGTAGAAACATCTTGAGGCACTACTACAGCTACACGAAATTTATTTATAAAAAGAATGAAGGTTAAGAAAATAAAAATTTTCAGCTCATGTGGCAGCCCAGGTAGCAATATTCAAAAAGTTGTCCAAAAGTCGGCTAAAAGGTTGCCAAATGTCCGCCCGGAAGTTATGTTAAAGTCAACAACCATCCAAAAAGATAACTGTTGGACACATGATAACTTATAGGTAACTTCCAAGTGGACATTTGGTACCCATTTGGACAATAGACAACTATTTTGAAATTGCTACCTGGGAGCTAATAACAACACAGACAGCTGATCACAACGCATGACAGATCATGTATGCTTATATCTGAGCATGTATGAGCGTGTGAGTAATTATGCTTTATCTGATTATACGCATCTGTATGCGTATCAATCAATCCCCGTATTCGGTCACATAATAAAAGAAAATCACTTCATCTTAAATTTTATTACAACTCTGACACTAAAATCGATTTCGTTTTTTTTTCTTTAAACGCTAGATCGATATATGTAGAACATTTTCCTGAAGTTTCAAACCAAAATTCCCTCATCGTCTAACGTTACAGTCCGTCAACGCTGGGCCTACCGCTCAGATTTGGAGCGGGCAAAAACTTCAAACGCCTTTTTCTCAAAACTGTATTTTCGAAATTAGAGTGCAGAATTACTCAAAAACTATTAAGTCCATTGAGTTGAAACTTGGTAAAAATGTTGATAATATTGCTACCTTCTGCTTGAAGAGAATTGTTTTTGAAATATTTGAAAAAAAAACTACGTTCTTAATACAAATTTTACAAAAATTTTACGTGAAATGGTGATTTTTTTGTGAATGCGTGCCATTCTCTTCAATTTGAATTTTCTTCATTTTAAGGGATTATCAGAGTAAAATGTTCAAAAAATCGATTTTTTCGCATTGTCCGATAGTTAGGCGGTTGTAAAAATGCTGTTCAATTTGTGGGGCGAAATTCGAATAATTTCGGCCGCTACAGCCTTAGAGAAAGTTGTAAAAACGCTGTTCAATTTGTGGGGCGAAATTCGAATAATTTCGGCCGCTACAGCCTTAGAGAAAGTGATTCGAGCAGCGGCGTGAGACGTCAAAACTTTAAATGCGTTTTCCTCGAAATGTCGTTTTTCAAAACGCTGTACACTCCGAAAGGAAGAGTTTTAAAGCTATTTGTCTCAAATTCTGACATAATATTCTTCACGCCATTCTTTATCTTGCTATGCAAGCTTTTTTTAATCTTCATATTTTTTTAACGAAAAACTGTCGAAAAAATGGGCTGAAAATGATACTTTTTTTCAAACCGCCACGATTTTGTCCATTTTGATTAAAAAAAAACCTCCATAGTAAGATAGCCGCTTTCATACTGATAAATCATCTTTTTACCAATTTTGTTTCAAATAATATTTACGGCTACAACCGTGTACACCGTGAGGACTCCGTTTTTTCGAAGACTTTTTCAACCGATAATAAAATGTAAAAAAATATAAATAAACGTTGAAAACTTTAATTTCTGTTCTTCATGAGTGCTTTGATTTGACATAAAAAAATCAGACTGATTAACGTGATTTAACAATCGAAAAAAATCGCGAAAATCTATTTTTCGACCCTTTACACAGCGATGATCCCTTATTTACTGTCAAATAGAAACTATACTAACTGAAAAAATGTTTTTGCAAATCAAAGTCTACGGGAAGCTAGACTGCACGCCGATTCGCAACTCCCACGGCAACCTTGCTGTAACATGCTACCGCAGCTTCGACTTTGATGATAAATGAATTAAAAAAAATTGTTTTGTATATTTAAAAAAGTAAAAACAGAACGCCAAGTAACAAAATGCCCCGAAAACATTATTGCTTGTTTGACCATATACAAAATTCTGATTTGTCTTGAAATATTTTTTAATCTTATTTAACGAATTCTTTTATTATATTTTTTCAATTGAAATGTACAAAAAAAGTTAAGTAACTTTTTATAAAATAACCAAGCAAGTTTACTAAAAACGTAAACAAAATTGTTAAACCTTAGAACTAATATTTTCCTAAATATTTCATTTTTATTTTAAAAATCACATTACTATTATAACAAAAAATTGGTATTACCATTATATAAAAATACAACGTATTTACCACATAAGTACACTGGAAATGATGTGCGACGACTTGGCGTGCACATCATTTCAGGTTAAGAGAAAAAGCTCGGGAAGATACACAATATATATATATATATATATATATATATATATATATATATATATATATATATATATATATATAACCTGTAACAACGCATCAAGTGCCAGTGTTAGTAGCAATGCGACTCCTGCACCTTGCGCTAGTCCACACAATTCACATGACCGTGTCAG
The DNA here is from genome assembly GCA_944452715.1 of Ophion slaviceki. Lineage (NCBI taxonomy): Eukaryota > Metazoa > Arthropoda > Insecta > Hymenoptera > Ichneumonidae > Ophion > Ophion slaviceki. Next base: position 27,197,450 of record OX101784.1, read on the forward strand.
AGCTACGTTATATCCACTATTCACAAATATTCGACTGTACTCGGAAAAACCATCGAATTTAGCGCAATGTGTATCAAGAGAGATACTCAGATATTTCGTTTTTCACCAGCAAGACGACGGCACCGTAATTCGACCTTTAGGCTGGGAATAGATGTCCGATTTTTTCTTTCCGACGATCCGATCCGACAGTCGGATCCGACTATCGGAAGGCACTCGTGCCATACATTTGTTTCAGCACCCGGGAAAAAAATTTCATGTCTGAGTGGATATGTTCATATATGTTTCAGATATTGTCATATATGTATCAGATATATTCATATCTGACATTTTACAGTATCATATACGATTAGGTCTGATCATATTCCACATCATATATGCATATATAAGAGCATATCTGATCAAATACGGTATCTGGCCTGACCATATATGAACTCATATCTGTTTATATCTGACTAAGTACCAAGGAGAGTTGGTACCGTAAATTCGTATCTGAACATAAATTATGTGATATCTGAACGTATCTGTTCGTATAAGATCATATCCGATCAAATACGGTACCAGACTCTGCTATATAGATCTCATATATGTTTTTATTTGGTCAAGTACCAAGGCGAGTTGGCAGCGCGAAACCATATCTGAACATATATGATGTGATATATGAGCAGGTACGTTCATATAAAATTCTATTCCATTAGATACGATACCAAACCTGGAAAATATACGAAGTTTTATACACCCATACCTTATCGTATATGCAGTTCAGTTGTTCACACATGAAAACGTCTAAATATATGAAACCAGGGGCGTAGCGTCGGGGAGCGGAGGGAGCATTCGCTCCAGGGCGCCGAGGTCTAGGGGGCGCCCCCGCGATGATCTTTTTCATCTAAGTTTGTGTCAAAACCATATCAATGATCCCTACCAAATTATGAATATTCATAATGCACTTTTTCAGATGATTTCAGCATTAAACAATATCAAACATTGTAATTCGCGTTTCTACTTATGAAAGTAAAAACACGTATTACATTGTTATATCGGAAGACTTTCGCTACCCATTCGATGCCTGTTTATGCTTGCACGAACTCGCTCAAGCGGAAGGAACGTCAACACCACCCGACTAGCGCGCCACCCAGTCGCCCATAGCCACCCGTATTCACTCCACCGTCTTAGTACATAGCTTTTACGTTGCACATTTTCAACGGTTTATAGGAGATACCCCGATGTTGATATCACTTTAAAAAAACATCAAAGTCCCACTATAATGTCAGAAACAGTTCTCAACAAGAAAAAAGCCAGTGGTGCCAAAAATCGGAAAAGAAAAGCAGAAAAACATGAGGCGGAAGTCGAACTTTTGAAGAAAGTGCCAAAGCTATCTACGTTTTTTGGGAACGTCACGACTCCTATCAGCAACATTAGCACCGAAATTCTTCCCTGTTCGAGCTGTGATAGTGTTTCTCCACGTTCTGCAAGATCGGATTTGAAACAGTCAGAAGCAGATAATGCTGGCGATACTTCGACCACGGTAGCGGAACATCGAAGAATCATTAACTCTTCTGACAAATCCGACTGGCCTGATAATCCAACAGCCGATGAAAAGCGAGAAATAATCAAGATTGGCCCATGTCAACCTAACGGTCCATTTCCAGTGGAAAAAGAAGGTCGCAATCGCAATCGAAGTTTCGATCAACGGTTCTACGTGAAGAAAAACGAAAAAACATCTTTGACATTCAGGAGACATTGGCTGTGTTATTCACCGAAACTCAACGTTGCTTATTGTCTCCCATGCTGGTTGTTCGACAAGGCGCAAGATCATCAATGCCTTGTGAACGGTACTGCTGATTGGGCCCACTTAGGCCGCAACATCGATAGACACGAAAATTCGACACAACACGCAATATCATGTGGAACATACGACCTCTGGAAAGCAGAGAAGACCATTGAATGCCTGCAACGTGGCCAATCCCGAGACGCTTCAAATTATTGGCGTCTAGTTTTGCGACGAATTTTCGATGTAATATTAACGCTTGCCACAAACGACCTTCCGTTTCGAGCTCATAGAACTGAAGACAATTCGACAACTACGAAAGGTAATTTTCTGGAATTTATTAATCTATTGTCCCGATACGATCCGATCCTGGAAGAACTACTCAAGCGCCCAAAGGGAACGGTGAATTACTTAAGCCCGCAAATTCAAAACGAAGTGTTAGATATTCTCGCAAAGAAAATAAACACGCAGATCAAACAAGAAATAAAAGATGCTGCATTCGTATCGGTTATAACAGATTCGACACAAGATCTGTCTAAGGTAGATCAACTTAGCACCGTGTTTCGATATGTGTCATACAAAAAAGATGAGAATGGCAATATCGTTGGAATCGACATAAAGGAGTCTTTCGTTGGGTTCACCGAAGTTAAGAGTCAGACGTCGGCTGCACTAGAAGATACATTACTCAAAGTCATCGAAAATTTTACCGATTGTACAAAACTACGCGGTCAGGGATACGACGGCGCTGCCAACATGAGTGGTCTGTACAATGGTCTCCAAGCACGATTGAATCGAAAAAATCCGTATGCTCGATACATTCACTGTTGTGCGCACAACTTAAATCTTGTTATCAACGACACTGTTCGAGACATTCCGGCGGTCCGCAATTTCTTTGATAATCTGGAGACGCTATACGCATTTTTCCATCACGCTTCCGCATCTCCATTCCGCTATACGCGCCATTACTAGGTGGTCGATGCTCATGGAAGGGCCGATGAAACAAACTTTAAAAAAAGTCTGCCCTACGAGATGGTCTTCGCGCATTCAAGCTATCGATTCGCTACGTTGCCGATATTTTGACGTCATGAAAATCTTGACGTATTTATCGCTGCAAGGGAAAAATAATGCCGAAAAGACGCAAGCCAATGGGTTAATGAAATATTTCGGGGAGTTTTCGACCGTGGTGTTGATCGTGCTACAAAGCAAAATTCTCGGTGCCGTCGATATCGTATCAAAATCACTCCAGGCGAAACAAGAGGATATAGGAAAAGCAGCTGCAATGCTATCCTCGCTTGTGGCAGAATTCAGCGAAATGCGAAGAAACTGGCACATTGTGAAAAACGAGGCGAAAAAGATGAGTGAAGAGTGGAAGATTGATCCAAAATTTTCGGACAAGAGAATCCGCTATACTCGTAAAATGTTTGGTGAACTCCATTCGGATGAACGATTGCAAGACGCAGAAAAAAGGTTTGAAACCGAAGTCTTCAACTGTAACCTTGACATCGTAACCACTCAATTAAGGATTCGTTTTAAGGCACTGAAGGAAATCTCGAAGACGTTCAGCTGTCTATCACCGCGAAATTTGCTCGAAACATCGGATCAAGACATAATCACTAGTGCGAAAGCACTGATTGATGCGTATCCAGAAGATATCTCTCTGAACGTCGGGGCACAGTTAATGCGCCTAAAGACATGCTTTTCTAACCAATTCGGAAAGATTAGAACTATTCAAGAACTCACGCAATTCCTTCTTATTAATTGTCAAGCGTCGAGCAGTTTCTCTGATGTTATCACAGCCTGCTTCCTATTTCTCACTTTACCGGTAAGCGTCGCCACAGCAGAGAGAAGTTTTTCGAAACTTAAACTTATTAAAACATACCTGAGAACCTCTATGTCACAAAGTCGTTTGAATGCGCTGGCGACTATCTCGATCGAACGACAAAGAGTCAAAGAACTTGACTTGGATCCTCTGATCGATGAATTCGCGGAAATCAAAGCAAGAAGATCCAATATATAATAAAAAAGCAACTGTATACTCCTGGGTTGACAAACCGTGCAATAAAAAGTTATCGGAAAGTCTATTTTTATTGTGTACCTGGTTAGGATTCTGCGTAGATGTCATCGTTACCAAATTATTTACGATTTTTTTCATTAAGTATAATTTATAATCATATTAGGTGATTATAATGACGGGAAAAAAATCAGACACTAACTTCCAGATGGATTCCACCTGGAGGTTTGTGTATGTTTCTTTGAGCGCCCAAATGAGGGGGCGCTTGAAGAATTTTGCTCCGGGGCGCTGGAAGTGTAGCTACGCCACTGTATGAAACGATATCCCATCAGATACGGCATCTCACCTGACTGTATTATATGGGATCATGTGAGTTACTATAATATTGGTAATTATTAACACGTCGAGTGATGACGTGTAAACCCGCTCTATATATGTGAACATTTTAATATCTTCAGGACTGCTCTAATAAGGTTTGCTCTGTTTCAACAGGGTAAGATTTGCTCTGATATAGTCGGAGTCATACCTGGTCTGATAGTTCAGATAAACTATGATTCTATCATATGGGCAGGTCTATTGTTCATAGATGTCCAGGTCTACTGGGATCCACGGTATTTTATTCTTATATATTCAGATCTGGTCCGGTAGGATCAAATCTGTCTGACAAGATCAGATTTGGTCTAATAAGATTAGATCTGTCCGACATGATCAGATCTGGTCCAACAAGATCAGATCTTGCCTACGGATTGAAACTGGTCAGACCTGCTGCAATATGAACGGGTCTGCTCTCGAAATTATAAAAATGGCTCTGATATGATCATACATGCTCAGATATAAGCATACATGATCTGTCATGCGTTGTGATCAGCTGTCTGCGTTCTTATTAGCTCCCAGGTAGCAATTTCAAAATAGTTGTCTATTGTCCAAATGGGTACCAAATGTCCACTTGGAAGTTACCTATAAGTTATCATGTGTCCAACAGTTATCTTTTTGGATGGTTGATGACTTTAACATAACTTCCGGGCGGACATTTGGTACCCATTTGGACAATAGACAACTATTTTGAAATTGCTACCTGGGAGCTAATAACAACACAGACAGCTGATCACAACGCATGACAGATCATGTATGCTTATATCTGAGCATGTATGATCATCTCAGAGCCATTTTTATAATTTCGAGAGCAGACCCGTTCATATTGCAGCAGGTCTGACCAGTTTCAATCCGTAGGCAAGATCTGATCTTGTTGGACCAGATCTGATCATGTCGGACAGATCTAATCTTATTAGACCAAATCTGATCTTGTCAGACAGATTTGATCCTACCGGACCAGATCTGAATATATAAGAATAAAATACCGTGGATCCCAGTAGACCTGGACATCTATGAACAATAGACCTGCCCATATGATAGAATCATAGTTTATCTGAACTATCAGACCAGGTATGACTCCGACTATATCAGAGCAAATCTTACCCTGTTGAAACAGAGCAAACCTTATTGGAGCAGTCCTGAAGATATTAAAATGTTCACATATATAGAGCGGGTTTACACGTCATCACTCGACGTGTTAATAATTAACAATATTATAGTACGTGGGTCATTTGATAAGTACCTAGCCTACAAATGAAAACACCAAAATTTTGCTAAAAATAAAATTTATTTTTTAATGTAGTCTCCTTTTAGTCGAATACACTTGGCCCAGCGGTGTTCCAATCTTTTTAACCCCGTTGAAAAAAATGTTATCTCTTGGTCTGCAAAATAGGCCTCCGTGGCGGCGATTATTTCGTTATTGGAGTGCAATTTCTTCCCGGCGAGTGAATTTTTTAGATTCGGAAACAAAAAAAAGTCGCACGGAGCCAAATCTGGAGAATACGGTGGATGGGGCAGCAGTTCATAGCGTAATTCGACCAATTTAGCCGTGGCAAGCGCGGGGGTGTGAGCAGGTGCATTATCATGGTGGAAAAGCACTTTCTTTCTCGACAAATGGGGCCGTTTTTCTTTTAACACGGCGTTAAATCGGCTCAATAGTTCGGCGTAGTACTGTCCCGTGACCGTCTTGCCCTTCTCCAGGTAGTCAATAAAAATCACACCTTGAGAATCCCAGAAAACAGTGGCCATCACCTTTCCAGCCGACGGGACCGTCTTCGCCTTCTTTGGAGCAGGTTCACCGGGTAAGGTCCACTGTTTTGACTGCTCCTTGGTCTCTGGAGTATACCAGTGAATCCATGTTTCGTCGACGGTCACGTAACGACGCAAAAACTCTTTTGGATTGCGATTAAACAGCTCCAAACACTGCTCTGAAGTGGTCACACGAATGCGCTTGTTGTCTGCAGTCAGCAAACGCGGCACCCACCTTGCCGACAGCTTCCTCATGCCCAAAGTCTCATGTAGGATATGCCACACGCGTTCTTCTGAGATGCCTACTATCACAGCTATCTCGTGCACCTTTAATCGGCGGTCTGACAAAACGATATCGTGTATTTTTGTCACGTTCTCCTCCGTAGTGGCTGTTTTTGGAGCACCTGGGCGTGGATCATCAAAAACCGACGTACGACCACGTTGAAACTCGTTATACCAAAATTTAACGGTCGCCATCGAAGGAGAAGCATCCCCATACACTGCATCCAAGCGTTCTTTAATTTCACTGCGCGATTTCCCTTCCAAAAACAAGAATCGAATCACCGACCGATATTGTTCTTTCTCCATTCTTTCAAAAATCAACGGACACACTTGCTTTCACACGCTCTCAAAAGAGAACTACAAGTCCGATCCGGCTGAAATTTTGTCAGTAGCCGTCTACAAGACGGTACTACACTATAGTGTATTTCTCTTGCAATAGTGGCACCATCTAGCGGTGAGGCTAGGTACTTGTCAAATGACCCACGTAACTCACATGATCCCATATAATACAGTCAGGTGAGATGCCGTATCTGATGGGATATCGTTTCATATATTTAGACGTTTTCATGTGTGAACAACTGAACTGCATATACGATAAGGTATGGGTGTATAAAACTTCGTATATTTTCCAGGTTTGGTATCGTATCTAATGGAATAGAATTTTATATGAACGTACCTGCTCATATATCACATCATATATGATAATCATATATAAAACATATATGAGATCTATATAGCAGAGTCTGGTACCGTATTTGATCGGATATGATCTTATACGAACAGATACGTTCAGATATCACATAATTTATGTTCAGATACGAATTTACGGTACCAACTCTCCTTGGTACTTAGTCAGATATAAACAGATATGAGTTCATATATGGTCAGGCCAGATACCGTATTTGATCAGATATGCTCTTATATATGCATATATGATGTGGAATATGATCAGACCTAATCGTATATGATACTGTAAAATGTCAGATATGAATATATCTGATACATATATGACAATATCTGAAACATATATGAACATATCCACTCAGACATGAAATTTTTTTCCCGGGTGCTGAAACAAATGTATGGCACGAGTGCCTTCCGATAGTCGGATCCGACTGTCGGATCGGATCGTCGGAAAGAAAAAATCGGACATCTATTCCCAGCCTAAAGGTCGAATTACGGTGCCGTCGTCTTGCTGGTGAAAAACGAAATATCTGAGTATCTCTCTTGATACACATTGCGCTAAATTCGATGGTTTTTCCGAGTACAGTCGAATATTTGTGAATAGTGGATATAACGTAGCTCTGACACGGTCATGTGAATTGTGTGGACTAGCGCAAGGTGCAGGAGTCGCATTGCTACTAACACTGGCACTTGATGCGTTGTTACAGGTTATATATATATATATATATTGTGTATCTTCCCGAGCTTTTTCTCTTAACCTGAAATGATGTGCACGCCAAGTCGTTGCACATCATTTCCAGTGTACTTATGTGGTAAATACGTTGTATTTTTATATAATGGTAATACCAATTTTTTGTTATAATAGTAATGTGATTTTTAAAATAAAAATGAAATATTTAGGAAAATATTAGTTCTAAGGTTTAACAATTTTGTTTACGTTTTTAGTAAACTTGCTTGGTTATTTTATAAAAAGTTACTTAACTTTTTTTGTACATTTCAATTGAAAAAATATAATAAAAGAATTCGTTAAATAAAATTAAAAAATATTTCAAGACAAATCAGAATTTTGTATATGGTCAAACAAGCAATAATGTTTTCGGGGCATTTTGTTACTTGGCGTTCTGTTTTTACTTTTTTAAATATACAAAACAATTTTTTTTAATTCATTTATCATCAAAGTCGAAGCTGCGGTAGCATGTTACAGCAAGGTTGCCGTGGGAGTTGCGAATCGGCGTGCAGTCTAGCTTCCCGTAGACTTTGATTTGCAAAAACATTTTTTCAGTTAGTATAGTTTCTATTTGACAGTAAATAAGGGATCATCGCTGTGTAAAGGGTCGAAAAATAGATTTTCGCGATTTTTTTCGATTGTTAAATCACGTTAATCAGTCTGATTTTTTTATGTCAAATCAAAGCACTCATGAAGAACAGAAATTAAAGTTTTCAACGTTTATTTATATTTTTTTACATTTTATTATCGGTTGAAAAAGTCTTCGAAAAAACGGAGTCCTCACGGTGTACACGGTTGTAGCCGTAAATATTATTTGAAACAAAATTGGTAAAAAGATGATTTATCAGTATGAAAGCGGCTATCTTACTATGGAGGTTTTTTTTTAATCAAAATGGACAAAATCGCGGCGGTTTGAAAAAAAGTATCATTTTCAGCCCATTTTTTCGACAGTTTTTCGTTAAAAAAATATGAAGTGTCACGTACGACGTTTTCTGTGATTTCTTTTTGACTAGCACACACATAATTGTACACGTGCGAGAAGCAATAGAGTCAGCTATTTTTATTTTTCAACGCAACCAAAAATATAAGCGTTCGAGATACCTATCACAATTGTATTGCTTCTCACACGCCATAGATGCGTGCATCACAGACCATAGCGAAGATATACGCTTTCCTTGTTCATCAACTGGGCACAATACCTAATGCATGTATTTTCGTGTAGCGAGCCGCTCTGCTATTTTTTCCCGCTCTGCATGAGAGCAGTAATAAAAGTTTTCCGGCCGGAGCCTCAAAGCCCTATGATAGGGACGAGCGAAGCAACACTTGAAAATTCCAAAATATCCAACCTTTATTGCATCTCCGAGGAGGTCGAACTCTCGGGTATTAGACGAAAAATAGTTCTTCTCTGTGCCCAAATTAAGAGAGTAGCCCTTCTGGCAAAGTCATCTCGCTCTTATAAAACCTCCTCGTCTCGACGACAAGAGCGCAGTATAGCCGAAGTTTTTAACGCCGATACACTGTTCGTAATCCAGGTCTTCCGTAGAAGAGAGTGATCCGACAGTAGTATCGGACGTATATTATAATAAGTTAGTTCCAACCAGAATTTTCACGCGTCGTTACGCTGTCCGAAATCCGGGTCTTCTGTAGAAGAGTGTGATTCGGCGTAATTATAAAAATCAATTTATATCGTTTTATAATCAAAAGGGTCAAACGACCAAATATTTCAAGTACAAGTTATTGTTAATCCGCGACCAGATCTCTAGAAGATTGTGAGAGTACGCGTGTGTGTTTGAAGAAATATTCAACGAAAGCAAGAATACGTTATTGTAAAGCGACGACACCGCTCCTGATTGTCGAAGGTATTTATCACATTATAATTTCACTTGGAATGTACCAAATTATTATTTCATCGCGTGTTTATTAAAACTATTGTGTGACTCAAGACATGGAAGTCCCTTTATTATCAATCCCCTAAATCCATAAAAGAAACAAGATCTCTCGAGGTCTCACAGCAAACGTTCCCACATAATTATTATCCCGAAGAGCACTCGTGACTCATTAGGGTAGTAATCGGAGTAAAGCGTTTACCGCTCGACGCTTATAACTCTAGAAATATATATCTTTTCTAAACGGCTTCGGACGTAACGGAAAATTTTGGTGACAGCGGTGGGATATGCTGAACGTTTCTTTTAATTTGTGAAATTTATTTGAAAATAAAAATAAAAATAAAAATTGATGCAAAATAAATGAATAAAATAAATAAATAATCGAATCCTTAATTACATTTATATTTTTAAAAGAAAAAAAAATAATAAGAAGAAAAATGGCAAACGCCGAAATAATTGCAAATCTCACTCACCATCAAAACATCACTGATGCAATGTTAATAAGTATGGGTGAATGTATGGCACTCCAACAAGCATTGCTTCACGTGCCAAATTTTAATGGCAAAAATATGCCTTTAAAAGCTTTTATTCAAGATGTTGAAAATGGTCTTACGTTTGTACCTGATGGCTTACGTAACGCCTTCTTTAAAGCCGTTTGTTCGAAATTGAAGGAAACCGCTCGCGATGCAATCGCTGATAAAGAAATTAATTCGATTCAAAGTCTATCGGACGCATTAAAAGAATATTTTTCGCCAAAAAAATCATACCCCTTCTATTGTGCGGAAATTCAAGCTGTCAGACTAAGACGCGACGAAACAGTCCTTGACTATTACACGAGAATCAAACAATTGCGAACGAGTGCGATAGCTGCCCTGAAGGATAAATTTACTGAAGAACAATCAAACCAAATGTTACCTATGCTCGACGGATTGGCCTTAGAATCTTTTAAAAGAGGATTATCCGACGATCTGTTATACGCAATTAGCGTTCAAGATCCACAAACACTAGAAGAAGCTTTTCGAGTAGTTCAACGCGTTGAGCGAGATATGCAGGGCGCAAATGCAAGAAATTCAAATTCATTGCGTTTCACCCAAACTCAGCCATCATACCAGAGCCCGCGAAACGTAGACTCACGTCATGTATCTTTTTACCCTTGGGAAGAAAGAGATCCTAACGATAAAAGTTCCAATTTTAGAGGTAACTTCCAGTCAAACTTTCGGTCTCCAAATAATCGAACATTCGAAAAGAATTCAGATCTCTTTCAACAGCGGCCATTCATAAAAAGGCCTTTACACAGAAATTTCCCGAACTTCCCCCAGAATCATTTCTACGCACCACAAGCGTACCCCCCTATGCCTTACATGCCGCCTATGTATTCACCTTGGCCGGGCTATCCTCCTAATCATTATCCACCTTCCTATCCTATGTACCAAAATCAGCCTCTTAAAGACGAAAGATTCTCTCGTGGAGAATCCGACGAAACGAAGACAACCTCCTTCCAACGCACTAACTCAAGCGAGAATTTAAACTTGAAACCCGCCCGTCGAATGGACGCATCGACGAGCGAATCACGAACTCAGCGTCCCTCGACTGTGAAATTCCTTACGGTAGACGATACGTTAGATGGACCGACGGACAAAGACGGTCACCAATAATAACGCTACGTGCCCCCGAACTCGAAAATGGTTACGGCCGTTTTCTTATTGATACTGGTGCCGATATAAATATAATTAAACTGAGATCGCTAAAACGACGGTGCATAATTGCAACACACGAATCGCTTACGTTATCAGGTATAACACCCGATAAAATATATACGCTAGGGTCGACTGAAATAACCTTTTTCGAAAAACCAGAAAAATTTCAAGTTCTCGATGAAAATTCTGCTATTCCCGCGGACGGAATAATTGGGATCGATTTCCTTCAAAATGAAGAAGCAGAAATATCTTTCCACCATAACGCACTTGTTACTTCTTCAAAGCCAATTACACCTATTCCTTTTGAACCAGTCGAAGGAAATCAACCTCGAATTTATCATTCACCAATCGAGTTACCTAAGGAAAATAATAATACCATTCTTAATCTCAAGGCCCGCAGTCGTACCCAAGTGTCGATAAAACTATTAAAAACAGATTTGAAAACAGGTTTTCTACCCCGAGTACCGACATTAGATCACGTTTTTATTGGAAATGCAGTTGTTTCAAATAACAATAACACATGCTATGTGTATGCAATTAGTGCATACGAAGACGATTTACAAATTGAGCTACCGCCACAAGAAATATTGCCATTCGATTATTACGAAAGTGAAGAAGACTTTTTCGACCACGACATTAACGACGATATTGCCGCTCATACGCATAAAACGTACGATGAAAGAATTAAAATCATTCAAGAATCTCTTCGCTTGGATCATCTCAATACAGAAGAACGACAGCACGTTTTCGATCTTGTTAACGATTTTTCACACCTATTTTATCTGCCTGGTGATAAACTACCGGCCACGTCAGAAATCAAACACAGCATACCTACGACGGACGAATTACCTGTGACAATCCGACAATACCGATACCCTCCGGTACATAAAGAAGAAATTAATAAACAAGTGAAGAAACTTATCGAAAATAATATAATTATCGACTCGGTTTCTCCGTATAATTCGCCTCTATGGATTGTTCCCAAGAAACCAGATTCAAAAGGGAATAAACGATGGAGGATGGTAATCGATTTCCGCGCATTAAATGAAAAGACAATAAGCGATGCTTACCCTTTGCCTAACATCGTTGAAATCCTTGACCGGCTCGGTGGAGCAAAATATTTCTCGACCTTTGATTTAGCCTCAGGCTTTCACCAAATCGAAATGGATCCCAAGGACCGACAGAAAACAGCCTTTAGCACCCCTAACGGACACTACGAGTATGTTAGAATGCCTTTTGGTCTTAAGAACGCACCTGCTACTTTTCAAAGATTAATGGACAGAGTATTACTCGGTTTACAAGACACTGAACTATTTGTTTACCTTGACGACATAGTAGTTTTCGCTTCTTCCCTAGAGGAACACGGTACAAAGGTCCGCCGACTTTTTGCTAAACTCAGTAACGCCAATCTTTCATTACAACCAGATAAATGCGAATTTCTTAATACTGAAGTTATCTATCTCGGACACGTGATCAGTGACGGAGGCGTTCGTCCTGATCCTAAAAAGACAGAAGCGGTCGATAAATTTCCAATCCCTAGGACGGTAACGAACATCAGACAATTCCTTGGCCTAGCGGGTTATTACAGAAGATTTATAGAGAATTTCTCGGGACAAGCTAAGCCGTTGACAGATTTATTGAAAAAGGGTGTAGAATTTAAATGGGGACCAGAACAACAGAAAAGTTTCGACTACTTAAAAAGAGCTTTATGCTCCACTCCAATTTTGCAATATCCGAATTTTGAAGAACCTTTTATTTTAACGACTGACGCATCAAATTATGCAATCGGTGCAGTATTGAGTCAAGGAAAAATCGGCGAAGACAAACCCATAGCGTACATGTCAAGACTATTAAATCCAGCCGAGAAAAATTACGGAACAACTGAAAAAGAATGTCTAGCCGTGGTATACGCAATATTACATTTCAGACCTTACTTGTACGGACGAAACTTTACGCTCGTAAGTGATCACGAACCGTTGAGATGGATTGATTCAGTAAAAATGCCAGTTCAGCGATTGATCCGCTGGAGAATAAGATTACGCGAATACGAGTACACATTTGTATACAAACCAGGGCGACTTAATTCAAACGCCGACGCCCTTTCCCGAAATCCCGTTACCACCGATACGATTATATTACCAATTTCATCTTCCGCTAAGAAAACATCAATGACAGTAAGCCCACGGATTGCAACTTCTTCTAATCCAATAATTAAGCGTGGCCGACCATTGGGCAGTAAAAACAAACCGTTACCCACCCTTTTTGAGGAACCAAGCATTTCTGGTGCAACAATCGGAGAAAGAGTACGAAATCGTAAAACTACCCCCAATGTTCCAGCAGTACCTATCAAAACCTCGCGAATCACGCAAAAACAACATTTCTCTGCAATCCCATCAAACACTGAAAGGGCACCTCCTACCGCACGGGCCCGACACAGCGCATTTCCTAGCCTTGCCCCTAAACGAACATTGCCACAAGTACGTTCAAACGAGCCATCATCCCGACCGATGAAACGGATTACAGACGCTTTAAAATTTGCTTTTGACATCGACGAAAGCCTTCAGACTGACGAACCTTCCGAAAACGAAAACTTACCCAAGGTCTCAAAGAATAAAAATATAGTTGAAATAAATGACAATGAAAGCCCGAATTCAGATAATAGAGATAAATATTGGTGGGATCATACCCACGGAAATTCAGGCGCGAATAAAACATGTGCCACCCAAACCGACGAACATACTGACTCCGATGACGCTGACGATGAAGTAGCGAACTTTGGTGAATCCGCAATTACGTTTCGACATCCCACGGGTAGATCGACTCCCGCAATAAATAATAACACACAAACCAGTACCGATGAAGACGAAACTAATTCACAAAGACGACCTCACTTCAATAAATTAATATCAAATCCCGATTCTGCAGATAGTGATAGCGAAATCGAAATTGAAAACGCGGAAATTGACGAACCTCCGGATACAAGGCTCAACAAAACAGTTTCAAGTACAATTCCACCTGCATTGTTTTACCCTAATATGGAAAAGGATAAAAAGAAAATACAAATAAGTATTACTAATGAAAACTTAACTTATCACAAAGGAAATTATTTGCACTTTATTTCGGCCGATTGTGAGTTTACAACTATGATTTCACGATTGCTTATTGAAACGGATAAAATTTGCCCACAAGACATCAAATGGAAAAAGCCTAAATGCAATCAAGTCTTAGTTACGACAAAAGGCAACAACAAAATTTTTAATGCTGTACTGAAAAGTAAACACTTTGAAACTTTTTCAATCCAAGACCTGAAAAACGTGCTCCATACTGTAAAAGACGTGATAACCGAGTATCAAATCAAATCATTACGGATATCAAAACCGGGAGACATGCTAGAAACTTACAGTCACGCTTTTATAACGGAAATACTCGAAGAATGTTTAAACGATTGCGATTGTTCTATTGCCCTTTGCCAAGGTAACGTTGTAATACCGGACGAAGAAATAAGACGCGAAATAATTTCCGAGTATCACGAGAGTTTAGTAGGCGGACATAAAGGAGTAACTAAAACTTATCGACGTATTCGAGAACGATTTTATTGGCCTAACCTCAAAGCTGAAGTAACGGAATACGTGAGAACTTGCCCCATTTGTCAAGAACAAAAACTGACTCGGATTAAAACACGCGAGCCTATGATAATTACTGATACGCCAGCAGAACCCTTTGACAAAATTTCGATCGACACAGTGGGACCATTGTCCATAACGCCAAACGGAAATCGACATATCCTCACCATACAGGACAATCTGACGAAATATTGCATTGCTGTACCTATATCCGATATAAAAGCTGAAACAATTGCTGACGCTCTAGCTCGTAACGTCATAATTCATTTTGGAACCCCAAGAATCATTCTGAGCGATCAAGGCAGATCCTTTGTTGGACAAGTGTTTCACCACCTTGCCAAACTATTTAAAATCAAACATGTTACAACTTCAGGTTACCATCCCCAATCCAATGGATCTTTAGAACGAAGCCACATTGTCTTGACTGAATTTATTAAGCATTACATTGACAAATACGAAGACTGGGACAAACTCATCCCTTTTGCAATGTTCTCCTATAACACCTCAATCCACGAATCTACTAATTTCACTCCTTTCGAACTCGTATACGGTAAACCTGCCCGTATCCCAAGCTCTTTTCCTTCCGCTGAGAAAATCGAAACTTATGGCGATTACTTGTGCGACCTTACATCCCGATTGGATGAAATGCGACAACTCGCTTCCAAATCGTTATTACAATCCAAACATCGCTCCAAACGGTACTACGATAGGCAAATTCACGAAGTTAACTTCAAACCGGGAGATATAGCCTACGTAATAAAAGAACCGCGAAGAGGAAAATTCGACTGTCATTACACCGGACCATATTTGATAACTGAAATCCTCAACAATCATAATGCTGTACTAGAAACAGAAACTGGAAAACGTATAATTAAACATTTAGACAAACTAAAACCTTGTATACGATGACAATTTATCTTGCTGCTTTGAGTGACTTACTAACACTTTATAGTTGAATATCACTAATGTTATATTTTTTTTGTATGTTGCATCAATAACACGTTTTTCTTATTTTTTAAAGGATTTCCAAAGGAACAAAACAAATGTATACAAAATAATTACAATTCTCTCCTCGCTTCCACTCGGAAATTGTGTTTCACCCGCTCATGAAGACCAGCCAATCGACAGCATTACCGGCTCTACCATGAATCTAAGGCTAAACCTCGCCTCACGTCGACTGAATGACACCTCATCATTTCCAACAAAACTTAAGGGCGACGAACAACAAGCAAGCCACATCCATCGACGCATTGGATGCTGTCCAACAAAGACAACATCGCTGATGGCGCTCAAACATTAAGAACTGCAAGAATGCCCACGGAAGCGATGGCTGCGAAAATGCCGAACTGATCTGCTATACTAGAGTACCAAACCGTCTTTCATGATGTCGTTCGAGGCGAAAACCATAATAACCATACGATAACCGTATGCCCATTAAAACAAACAAATATTGTCAATATAGAAAACTACAGACAGAACGTTGAAAAACCTATGATACATAGTAAGAGCCTGTCCAGATTATGCGTTTTACGCGCGAGTCCACTCGCGCGTTGACACTCGCGCGTAGCCGAGATACTAGAGCTACATATATCCCGTCCAGATGCCTACGCGCGTTTCCTCATTCGCGCGTAAAACGCGTGCAATGAGCGAGACTCTCGACTCGCGCGAACGACGCGCGAGTCGAGATACTCGGGTGCCATTGCCGCGTCCAGTACTACGCGCGAGTCAGTTGCGAGTGGGACGTATTTGCGTGATAATGGCTGGATCCCTCCCAGCATAGAAACGCGCGTAAAACGCGGTATCTGGACGCAATAGAAATTGAAACGCGCGAGTGGACTCGCGCGTAAAACGCATAATCTGGACAGGCTCTAATACATTACCGACATTAACTAATAACTATAATGATAACGATAACGGACGCAAATTAATGCATATTAATTTCTAGAAAGAATGATATCGTGATTGGAAGTTAGAATATTTAAACTTTCTATTATATACCAATGGATTCAACTCTATTACAGTCATCACCTACCCTCTGTTCCGATCCTTATATCCGGAAACACCGCAGAATGTCAAATCAGTTTCCAACATATTTCGATGCGTATTCAAGAACATCGAGTGGAGAGTATCGGTTTCAAAAAAAGGGTTACATAAATATATACATATATATATATATACACACGTTTATACATATTTTTATATGTCCGTCCCTGGTCGAAACATTGACGGCTACATACAACCTCGGTTTGTAATCCGCTGAACAATCGCAATGTCTAGATGTATCTTCCTTGAGGAGAGCATTGTCAGAAGACATATATGCACATCAGGTGGGATTTACAAAACCAATACCGATCGATCAATAACCGAACTCATTATCAAAACCCTCGTCAGATGTCGAAACGCATGAAATATATTGTCATCCACACCAAGGATGACGAGTCTATGGAGAAACGCTATCAGAACGACATTCATAATCCACATCCCCTTTGAAAAACTTAGTACCCTACTCCTTACGACCCTGAATTTTACAACCAGATGTTGAAACCATATTTCAAACTTAGAGCTAATGATTCTTGTACTATTTATACATATTCCAATACAGCCATATTTTAATATGCATAAATTTGAAGTCACCGAGGACGATGACTAGTCTAAGTGGGGAGGTGTCACGTACGACGTTTTCTGTGATTTCTTTTTGACTAGCACACACATAATTGTACACGTGCGAGAAGCAATAGAGTCAGCTATTTTTATTTTTCAACGCAACCAAAAATATAAGCGTTCGAGATACCTATCACAATTGTATTGCTTCTCACACGCCATAGATGCGTGCATCACAGACCATAGCGAAGATATACGCTTTCCTTGTTCATCAACTGGGCACAATACCTAATGCATGTATTTTCGTGTAGCGAGCCGCTCTGCTATTTTTTCCCGCTCTGCATGAGAGCAGTAATAAAAGTTTTCCGGCCGGAGCCTCAAAGCCCTATGATAGGGACGAGCGAAGCAACACTTGAAAATTCCAAAATATCCAACCTTTATTGCATCTCCGAGGAGGTCGAACTCTCGGGTATTAGACGAAAAATAGTTCTTCTCTGTGCCCAAATTAAGAGAGTAGCCCTTCTGGCAAAGTCATCTCGCTCTTATAAAACCTCCTCGTCTCGACGACAAGAGCGCAGTATAGCCGAAGTTTTTAACGCCGATACACTGTTCGTAATCCAGGTCTTCCGTAGAAGAGAGTGATCCGACAGTAGTATCGGACGTATATTATAATAAGTTAGTTCCAACCAGAATTTTCACGCGTCGTTACGCTGTCCGAAATCCGGGTCTTCTGTAGAAGAGTGTGATTCGGCGTAATTATAAAAATCAATTTATATCGTTTTATAATCAAAAGGGTCAAACGACCAAATATTTCAAGTACAAGTTATTGTTAATCCGCGACCAGATCTCTAGAAGATTGTGAGAGTACGCGTGTGTGTTTGAAGAAATATTCAACGAAAGCAAGAATACGTTATTGTAAAGCGACGACACCGCTCCTGATTGTCGAAGGTATTTATCACATTATAATTTCACTTGGAATGTACCAAATTATTATTTCATCGAGTGTTTATTAAAACTATTGTGTGACTCAAGACATGGAAGTCCCTTTATTATCAATCCCCTAAATCCATAAAAGAAACAAGATCTCTCGAGGTCTCACAGCAAACGTTCCCACATAATTATTATCCCGAAGAGCACTCGTGACTCATTAGGGTAGTAATCGGAGTAAAGCGTTTACCGCTCGACGCTTATAACTCTAGAAATATATATCTTTTCTAAACGGCTTCGGACGTAACAGAAGATTAAAAAAAGCTTGCATAGCAAGATAAAGAATGGCGTGAAGAATATTATGTCAGAATTTGAGACAAATAGCTTTAAAACTCTTCCTTTCGGAGTGTACAGCGTTTTGAAAAACGACATTTCGAGGAAAACGCGTTTAAAGTTTTGACGTCTCACGCCGCTGCTCGAATCACTTTCTCTAAGGCTGTAGCGGCCGAAATTATTCGAATTTCGCCCCACAAATTGAACAGCGTTTTTACAACTTTCTCTAAGGCTGCAGCGGCCGAAATTATTCGAATTTCGCCCCACAAATTGAACAGCATTTTTACAACCGCCTAACTATCGGACAATGCGAAAAAATCGATTTTTTGAACATTTTACTCTGATAATCCCTTAAAATGAAGAAAATTCAAATTGAAGAGAATGGCACGCATTCACAAAAAAATCACCATTTCACGTAAAATTTTTGTAAAATTTGTATTAAGAAAGTAGTTTTTTTTTCAAATGTTTCAAAAACAATTCTCTTCAAGCAGAAGGTAGCAATATTATCAACATCTTTACCAAGTTTCAACTCAATGGACTTAATAGTTTTTGAGTAATTCTGCACTCTAATTTCGAAAATACAGTTTTGAGAAAAAGGCGTTTGAAGTTTTTGCCCGCTCCAAATCTGAGCGGTAGGCCCAGCGTCGACGGACTGTAACGTTAGACGATGAGGGAATTTTGGTTTGAAACTTCAGGAAAATGTTCTACATATATCGATCTAGCGTTTAAAGAAAAAAAAACGAAATCGATTTTAGTATCAGAGTTGTAATAAAATTTAAGATGAAGTGATTTTCTTTTATTATGTGACCGAATACGGGGATTGATTGATACGCATACAGATGCGTATAATCAGATAAAGCATAATTACTCACACGCGATAAAGGTTTTAGTCGGAATATTTAGTATGCTTAAACAAAAGACTCACCTGTTCTTGCTTTTGGAAGAGTTTGACGTTTTTTTGACGAAATTTTGACGTTTGCTGTCACGCTTGCTGACGCTCGGTCTGTTGTGAGACCAATATGTTACTATATTTAGGGCTTTGCTGCACTCCACCGTCATGACTGTTTGAGCCATTTTTGGGGACGCTTCTTTCAGTGTCTGCATGCAGCCCCGAATCTAAAGGGGGGCACCTGCCCCTGGCGGCAATTTAAAGGAACGTCAAATTCTTGTGTTTGAAAAAAACTTGTTTCACTAAAGCGCCTAGCATCCAGGGCGCTTTAGTGAGTTTCAATTGCCTCGTGATCCTAGCCATAGAAAATAACTACCTATTAGTCGAACTTTGATAAGTAATTCTTCTAGGCGTCTTTTCAAAAACTTCTCATGTCATAGCTCAACAAGTTATTGATCGATCTGGCTAAAATGTTGGCAGGTTTCTCACTATAAGATTATTGGAAGGATATACCTAAAGTTTTAAAGCTATCGCTTAAATAAATTACTTTTTGGGGCAAAAATTATCAAGAAAATGGTCCAAAATATGAAAATTTGATTACAAAGCCTACTTAACTTTTAATTTTGTACTTTTTTATATCTTCATAGGTATATCCTTCCAATAATGTTATGGTGAGAAACCTCCCAAAATTTCAGCCAGATCGATCAATAACATTTGAGCTATATCATGAGCAATTTTTTAAATAACGGCTAAAGGAATACCTTATAACGCCGCCATTTTGTTTTGATTAAAAAAGAAAAAAATGCACTCTTGAAAGTTATAATAAGATAATGTCACAATTTAAAAATGAGGCGATCGTTTTGTCACCCTTAAAAAATTCATAACAAATAACTCATTTTCGGGCGTCTAACGAGATTTCCCCCCTTAATCTCAAATGCTGGAGGGGTGGGGCGCCAATGTGAAGTCTTTGCCCCGGCTCGGAAAAATCGTAGATCCGGGGCTATTTGCATGGGAGTTTAGTCTCCTCATATCTAGTCTCCGTGACTACGAGACTGGAATTCAAACCCGTAACCTCCCGATGGGCTGGTTCCGAGGCAAGCACGCTAGCCACTAGACCAGCACACCGGTTCGAAATTTTCCGATGTATCCGATCGGTGAAAAGTATGGGCACATTGTGTCGTTTTCTGCATTGAAAGCTTTTTCCCAATCGAACTTTCTTCCCTCTGGATATTTTTATCCAAATTCGACAATTCTTGAGCCGCAGCGCATTTTTGAAAAATGTATTATTTCACTAAAAGCTGAACAATCTTGTCGGAATAAATCAGAA
Organism: Ophion slaviceki; assembly: GCA_944452715.1. Taxonomy (NCBI): domain Eukaryota; kingdom Metazoa; phylum Arthropoda; class Insecta; order Hymenoptera; family Ichneumonidae; genus Ophion; species Ophion slaviceki. The sequence goes on from OX101784.1 coordinate 27,218,323, forward strand.
ACAATCTCGCAGATGCGCAAATTGACGAAAAATGGCGCGCCAGTTTTAAAGAGTAGAAAAACGCAGAAAACAGTCATGTTTATAGTCAGCCAGTGAGAAAAAAAGAGTGGTTGAGTAAGAGAAAAAGACATTTACTTGACGTTCTTCTTCGTTTAACATAGCGCCTACATTATACCTTTGCACCTTTTTCGGCTGAGATCGGTAACTTTTCGTCCTGAACGAAGTTTGTAAAGTATGCCCATACCTTTTACTGGTCATGCATATGAATTGAAGAATAGAAGTTTACTCCGAATTTAGGATATACGACGCAGCAAGCTGTCTCTGCTGTGGAGTTGCCACCATGGGCCTGAACCGAACATTAGAATATCAGAGATTATGGAAAAAAATCATGACGCATTAATAGTAACAGCGCTTTATTTTACACGAATACAAGGTGGCCTCTGTGCGATTATATACGTGTTGTGGTTGAAACGTCTAGCTCCTTTAATTATTTACAGTCGTTTATCTCGCCACCTCAGCATGGTAAACACTCATTGGGCCACAAATTATTTAATGAAATAACAGGTATTTTAGGCACAGCGTTTCATGTGCGCTGTCCCCACGATGGATCATTGCATCGGCCGATGATTGGCCCTGGGTGCTCTCTGCTCGGAATACTACTTTATAAGTAACGATAACTCATCGAACGTGGACAAGTTCGAACAATAACTCGTCAAGACATTTCATGAGTACGAACAAAATAAATATGACAAACGAAATTGGACGTTGCTTGGAAAACGAGATGTCAACTACCCCGTGAGCACTTCCGGGATGTTGGTCGAAACTATTTCCACGACGATGCGGAAATTCGTTCGAAAGTTGACAATGAAAATTCGATCATCGTGTGCGTGTTTAAATTTTCGGAATCGATGCGATTTGAGAAAGAAGGAAAACGGCCCTCGTGAATATTAGCTATTTTTAAGAGATACCGCATATTTTTCCAAAATTTATACTACAAGGAAGAACATTTGGAGGCTCATCTTATTCGAATTGAACGAAGTATACGGGAGTGCGCTTTTTTTACGACGTTGACGTTTGCATCGTTGGAAAGCAACGATTTTCTTGTTCATTTTCCATATCTTGATTTTCATGCATATCTTAAGCCTTTTTTTTGCAAATTAGGGTTGCAAATCTTTAATAAGAATACGTGAAAACGTTTAAGTTATTTTTTGTTGGAAAGCAACGATTTTCTTGTTCATTTTCCATATCTTGATTTTCATGCATATCTTAAGCCTTTTTTTTTGCAAATTAGGGTTGCAAATCTTTAATAAGAATACGTGAAAACGTTTAAGTTATTTTCTAAGTCGACACAAAGTTTGAACGATTTAAAAGAATGAATTTTCTCTGTATTCCCATGATGCACACTTCAACATCATCTTTTGACCGCGCATTCGACAACAGTCTACACCTCGCGCGGGCCCAATATAACGACAATATAGACAAATTTTTTGCTATCTCTCGCGCCGATTAATTCTTTCAACTTTACAACAAACGAATTCAGTTCGTCACCGATTTTTTAAGTAGCGGCTCAACCGCAGTAGGATAAAGCTCGTCATCAGGAACCAGCTGGCCGGTATCGAAGCTAACACTCTGTATCTGTCGTCTGAAATAAATAAATATGCATTCTTTAATTCTGCATCGATCCTACGAGTATCGCGGAAGGTTCTATAAATTGTTGCTTGTAAAATGTTATCATATATTTTATAAATATCATGAATGATTGGGTACAATGGAAAAATCAGTATTAAGGGGTTAGGCTACTGTGGAAATGGAAAAATATCGATAGTCGCCTGTTTTTCAAAACGGTGTACACGATTTCTCGACATCTAATGAGAGGATTGATTTGAAATTTGGTACACTTATTCAATGTAATAGGAGTTTAGTCTTGACCGACGTTTTTCTTCTTAACATTTTTTCTTCTTCATTAATTAGTAACAATAATGCGGTCGTTTTTCCTCGGGAAAAAAAAACGAAAAAAAGAATTCAAGGAAAAAAAACCACATTTCTTTTGTTTCAGATCAACGGGATGGCCAAAATAAAGTATACCTTTGAGCTTCGCACATTCAAACGTCCTTCACGGAATTGTTTACAACGTCTTTAATTATTAATTCCTTAGAATGATATTTGATATATAACTTTGTTCATGTACATACACATAAAGGTCCAAACGATTTTTCAATTATCTTACTTATTCCTTGAATTTTTTTTTAATAACCCTGATTTTCTGGTCGGCATAGTAGCCTAACCCCGTAACCTATGTACAAAGTATTTATCGCTATGAATGAAATAATGCTCGATGATTGAAGTGCTAATTGGTGCAACTTTACCTCTTATTGAATCGAACCCATTTTTTATCTGTTTAATCAGATCGGATAATATTTTATTTGAGATTTCAAAATTACCTGTCATTCGATCGGACATCTTGACTTCGGCCCAACCCATACTTCTCTCCACTGCCATTTTCCATTTTTTATACCTCGCGTCTCTTCCTGAAAATACAACGGAAAATAAAGATAAAGTACCAATAAAATTAAGCAATAAGAATAAACTATAAAACGGCGACTATATCGTTCGTCGTAACGAGTTTAGAGTGAAAAAAAAGGAAATTCATTTTTTAAAAATTAGTTGACGTTTTGTTTGGGTTTGGTTTTCGCGAAATCGATTCGAAACCAAACATTTATTTAGATTTTTAATTAATTGACGTTTATTGCGTTACCAGTCTTTGTATGCGAAAGGGGGAATTATTTTAAATCAATGTAATATTACATCGACCAGTGGAATTGTAATATTTAAAAAGAGCAGATTGTGAAAGTTTGTGAACTAATCTGTTGTTTATTGAGCAACGGTATTTTGCAAACACCGCCTATATGCATTAATATTTTAGGTGTAATACTTAATGAACAATAACCAAATTATGGCGGATACGAGCTTTTCAAAATGAAAACCTATTTTCTTGGGAAATAATTAATTACACAAGGACCACAAGAATAGAGGCCGGGGGGGGGGGGGGAGCTTCAGGAATAAACGGACAGAGATTTCAAAATTTCTATTTGGCAATGGGCCCTAAAAATGAAAATGTAAGTGACCTTCGGGGGTAGTCGTTGGCAAAAACGTATCGCTCGGTACGGTTTCGACTTCCTCGCCGTCAAGGTCCCAGACATCAATTCCTTCTGCATGCCCCGCCGCCATGGCAGCTCCCAAAGTCGTAATATCAGGCATTGTGGCTCTAACTATGAAAACGACCAATGAGTTTGAAGAATGAGACAATATAAAATAAAATGATTGAACTCTCTCACAATATTTTCCTCTATACTTACATACTGGAATACCAACAAGATCCGCTTGCAATTGCATGAGGAGATTGTTCGTTGACATTTTGCCATCAGTGTGTAGCTTGGTCAGCGGAAAACCGCAGTCTTTATACATCGCTTCGAGAATATCTCTCGTCTGGAAGCACACGGCTTCGAGAGATGCCCTTATGATATGTTGTTTCGTTGTGAACGCTGTCAGGCCGCAGATTATTCTGCAAAAAAAAACAACGGCGTGTTCTGTTTAGTTACAAAAGAGCTATTTTATTTGTGTAAAAGATCGTTAACAATTAGCTTTTTATAAAAATCGAAATATAAACACACACACATATATAGAATCGAACGATCCTATATATGTTAAAAAAGCGATCATCGTGAATCTGAAATGGCTCCCATGCGGATGTGGCTGAAGGGGGGGTAGGGGGGAGCATAAGAAATGAAAAATAGAAATCTCCCGCGTTTATCGCGCACACGATTATTCATTTTTCCGAAATATAATTATAATACGCTTAAAAATATTTTCGACTCAAAAGTTTGTTTTGATACTCGCAAGTGAAAAAAATGTCAAAATGACGCGGTTCTCGTATGAGGGAACCCGAAAAACGCTCGGTTCTCACCCTCTCGCGTCTTTCCTCCAATATGGGGCGTAGAGACCGCTGAACGCAGGGACAAAATATACGTCACCGGTACTGAATACGCTCTGGGCGAGATCCTCGCTCTCGTGAACGTCCTTGATCAGTTTCACGTTATCCCGAAGCCATTTGATGGCCGCTCCGGCCACAGCCACGGAACCTTCCAAGGCGTACACCGCTGGACTGTTCGGACCTAATTGATAGGCTACCGTGGTAACGAGACCGTGAGAGGAATAGACTCTCTGCAAAAAATCGAGGGAAAGGACCCGATCAATGGAATTGTTTGACCTTTAAGGGATCTTCTCACTTTAGACGCTAAAAAGGCTATTTTCATGAATTTTTTTGGTAGGTTTATATTATAGACATTAATATAAAAGCTGTTAAACTTAATATATACACTTACGAAATACATTAAATTTCCTTTTTTTTATTTATTTAAGTCACTATCTATAGACGAAAATGGTAGTAAAAAATATGTCCTAAAAAAATTGTAGGTCTACGCTGTTGATGAAATCTCGGAGATGGCTCATCCGAAACAAAAAAATTAAACGGTTTTAGATTCAGTATGTTAATGGCTATAGCGCATATCATACGATTTTTGATATATGCAAAAATAACAAAATGGCGCACACTTTTCGAAAAGACAAACAAACTTGTTTTTTCACCGTTTTTGGCAAAAAATAGTAAATATCAAAATTTAAAAAAATCCTTGATATGTGCTATAGCTATTCTTGTAAAGAATACGTGGTTAAAATTTCATAAGGATCGGTTCAGTAGTTTCGAAGATTTTATCAACAAGCCGTCGACAAACGTTGTTTCGAGAAAAACACGTTAAAAGTTTGATTGGGTTACATAAATACATTTTACAAACGTTTTAATGTATTTCGAAAGTGTATTCATTAAGTGTAACAACTTTTGTATCACCATATATAATATGAACCTACCAAACAAACTCATGAAAATATCCTTTTTAGCGTCTAAAGTGAGAAGACTCGTTAAGTTCTCAATTTGTCAAATTCATTTTACTATGACTATTTCCAGTTCTCTCGGGAACTAGAAATATCTGGAAAGTGCATACAAAGGAATATCGGGCGAAAAAAACTAGCGCTTGAATATTAACGGTTCAATTGGCAGATTAATGGGTTACACCTAGCTCCTGGCTGAAAAAACGGAATTTTCGTGAAATTTTTCTGGGAAAAAGTGGGCAGGTTTACATTTTTTTTTCGAATTGCATTGGAGAATATGTCCCCAAGTATCTCTTACAACTTTTGTATTGAAAAATATATGCGGTAGACGTAATAGTTTGTGCAGACCGCTGTTTAAAAAACGTCCTTCGCGGTGATCACTGCTGCTCGAAAACAAATCATCCGAAATGAAAAAATAAAACGCATTTAGTTTTTGCATAAAATTATCCAGTGCTTGGACGAAGGATTGAATAAAATATTGATTTAAAAAAAAACTTCTGCAATCCAAAGTAAAGATTTTGATTGATTGACTTTACATAGGACTTATAAGTGTTATGTAAATAGCACTTATGACTTATTGACTTTACATAGCACTTATAAGTGCTATGTAAAGTCTGGATGACGTTGCAACATCGCCCGAAGACTTATATTTATTCTTACCGTTGTTCCCGTGTTGCACAGCAAGAAACAACCGCTTCTGTAGGTGTTCTTGGCTTGACCCTGCTGCAAACAATTTTGGCCCACGAGTGCAGCTTGCTGATTGCCCAGAATCTGTTGCGAAATTGAAAAACAAATATCTTCAATACGAGAATCGATACTCTTCTGGATTATCTACTACCACGGGTTTTGTACCGTCACAAATACGTGAATTGAGAAAATATTCGTGAAAATGCACGAATCGAAGAGGACAGAGGTCCTATTGCGCATACGTTCCCAAAGAAAGATTTCATTTGATCGGAAATTCAGTGCTTCGCGAACGGAAAATAAATCTGAATAAATTCCGAGGTGTTGAAGATGTGAACATTGATAACGAATAATAATAATATCAAAAAGTTATTGACAAATTGTTTAAACGAATTAGTGTTTAAGAAGTAATCAGTGAAAAAAATCGTCTTCGTACGCAATTAAATAGTTGGTTTTTCTGAATATTTATACGTTTTTTTTCACAATACCCTCTCTCTCTTTTCGTAAATTCCTTTTTTCGATTTTTTTGGTGGTCATATTCAAAGAAATGTTCGTTCAACGAGTTCAAAACTTGTTAAGAGATAAGGCTACTGTGAAAATGACGAACACTCGTTCGTTGCTGGAGGCAACTCAAATTGAAGCGGAAACATATGGTACAGCAATCGCAGATTGTAAGTTAAACTTATGATTACAACGATACAACTGCTTGTGCAACTTTAAACGTGTTTTTATGAAAACGATGTTTTTTAAAACAGTGTACACGATTTCTCGACATCTAATGAACGGATTGACTTGAAATTTGGTACACTTATTCGGTAGTAGTAGTAGTTTAATATTGGCCCACGTTTTTCTTGTTAACATTTCTTTTTCCTTATTTATTAACAATAATGATATAATTTATCCTTCAAAAATTGAAAAAAATGAAAGTTTTTTTAATGATCGGAACACGATCACAAAAAAAGGTCGGTCAAGTCTATGGCTAACCACTATTATTTATTTTAAGAAAAAAAACTTGTTCCTTTTGTTTCAGATCAACCTGGTGGCCAAAATCGAGTACACCGTTGACCCCTTACGTTAAAAATTCCTTCGCGAGATTGTTTACAACATCTTTGATTATTAATATTTTGTTATGAAACTTGGTACTTCACTTTGTTAATGTACATACAAATAAATGACTTAAAGATTGTAGAATGATTTTACTTATTCCTACGAATTTTTTTTTACACATCCCTTATTTTCGGGTTGTCACAGTGATTGCGAGGTTAGGCTAACCCCTCAAGAACCTTTATGCTGACAAATGTTTGAAAAAACGCCGTAGTTTATTCACTTTTCAGAATAAAGAAAAAACAATTCAAAGGGAATTCTCAAAAAAATGAGTATTCAAAAAAGTGAGCGAAGTCGTAGCCAATGAAGAAAAATTATTTTTACTGATTATCGTTGAACAATTGTTTGTTTGGGTTTACTTGTTAACGACTTTTTGGTATTGTCTCGATTATTGGAAATAACAAATTCAATATGACTGATTTTTAAAAGACTTCTGTCCAATCGTGAAGTACCGAAATTCTAAACGAATCGAACTGTTCGCTAAGCATAGGCGTGTGATATACCATCAAAGTGCAAATGTAAATAAGGGCGGATAACCTACACCAGATATAGGAATGCCGTCGAGAGGTCCGCCATTGATATTGCCGTATATCTCCGAGCTACTCTTTATATCTGGCAGTAATTTCATAGGAATGTCGAAATATCTGCACAAGGTTGGATCCCAGTTCAGGGTCTCGATGTTCATAAGCATCGTTCTCGAGGCGTTTGTCACATCAGTTATGTAGAGTCCGTTGTCTTTGCCTCCGGTCAAGTTCTGGAAACAAGCGTATCGAGAATGTTACATTTCAACGGAATCGAGCCACAGTTGCCTCCTCAAGGAGATAAACTGCCGTACAAAATCCCAAAGAACGTTGTAAATTTTGGGAATTGATGGTTCGGAAATTACAGTGCCATTTACTTTATTTTTGGTCTATCACCACGCATTGACAAAAATAATTGTAAAATGTCATGAAAAAATATATATATGGGGCATTCCACCCCAAATCGGATACCATTTAGCTTTTGCATCTCCGATTTTCTCCATGATTTTTTGTCTTCTAGTATCTATTGAGAAAGGCCTCCATGCCAATTTTTAGTTTTTTTTTGTCCAGCCACGTCTAAGATATGAATTTAATAAAAAACGGTACTTTTTTTTAATGCCCATAACTTTGCGAAAACTGATCCGAATGGGATGTTTTTTTTTATTTTCGTTTTTAGACGCACTTTAAAAAAAAGGGCACCAAATCATCAAAACCGTATTTCCATAAGATTTTCAAGTTCTATTAAATGTTGATTTACGAAAAACACGTAGCGATCGATTTTCTTCAAATTTGTCCTAAAAATACTGCCACTCATTATGCAAATTTTAAGCCCGGCACGTTAATGGGATAACGTTGGGATCCATGTTTTTACGAATTTCAACATTTTCTTGTTTCACTTATATATGTTACAAAATATCTGAAATCGAAATACTTTACATCAAAGCTACTCTCGAGGATTATCTGACACGTAATGATTTTTAATTAGTTTACAGATTGATTACAAGCAAAAGTTCAATGCTTTTCTACATGATGTGCAGGGAAAATCATCCTTACTTAAATTATATAAATTTGGTTGAGTAACAGAAGCTCGTCGAAGACTTTTCTTAACTCTATGATTTTCTATTTGCGAAGGATTACAGCACAAATTATATATCCCATAATTTGACATGGCACAAAAGTTCATAATAAGTTGTGCTTAAAAAAATATACCGTGATATTACACAAATTTTTCTTTAAAGCAAATTACTAGAGGTTATTCACAGGACACACTGTCGACACGTGATTGAAAACAACACTGAATTCTTGTTCTGAAATGGAGCCGTAGACAAGAAAGATACTCACCAACTAGGCTATGTTAACGAAGTTTTTATTACCAACCGTAGTTAAAAGTTAAAAATCATTTCAAAAAGCTCCAACTTTTGAACACATATATTTACTAAATTCTTTTAAAATAAGTTTTGTTCTTCAGATAATAATGATCTTCAGGTACCTCTACTCTCCATACACATGAGATAGTGACTCAATATAAAATTGAATAAGAATTAATACAAAAAACTTATCTTGTTATAGTAAGTAAGTAATTTTATTTCAGGTATACCCTTTGAGGGTGTTTACACAGTGATCCCCCCGCTACACATTCATTCCCTTTTACATGGTACTCTTAAATCTACTTATATTCTATTGCTATTTATGTTTCTCGTTCTATTTCTATTTATTTATTTTCATTCTCTCAAATTGCCTTATATACATACATAGTGGTGTTACCGGCTCCTTTTTCAATGTCATTTCTATCTTCCTATTCATTGCTTCCCTTTCCCCATTGCCGATCCACTTTTCGAGGTCATCCACTATTTCTTTTTTAATTTTTTCTTTAATTTTCTCGCACATACATATGTGGACCACGTTTTCTGCTTCCTTTCCGCAGCTCCTACACATATCGTTGCTATAGCCCTTGTTGCCTTCTTTCCCCACATTCCCACATCTCAGTCTCGCCCAGATTTCTTTCATGCCTGCTGTTATACTTCCATCTTCCCAGTACCTTTCTGTTTCTAGTGTTTGTTTCCGATTTTTGTATTATGCACAATACGTTGATTTTTCAATTCGGTTCCAGTCTTGCTGGATTTCCTGGTCCACTTTTGTTTTCTTCCCCCTTTCTATTATATTCTTTATTTCCCTTACATCATTGTTCGCAATAGCCTTCCACATGCCTCCTTCTCGTACTTCCTCCATCGCTTCTTGGACCTCCCTTCTCCATTTCGTTGGGTTTCCATCTAGAACTCCTCTCGTTTCCTCTTTGAGACACTTTTTCGGCCATCTTCCTCTCTCATTTCCATTATTTCAATCAAATAATTAGCCGCTCTCTTCCACGTTTCCAGCCTAACGCTTCTGCGTCCGAATTCCATCCGCCAGATATAATTTAGCGTGTTCTTATTTATGCCCATTGTCATTTTCACATATCCTCCTTGTAGTCTCTCTACTACCTCCCGTCTCTTCCACCCCCACACCTCGCTTCCGTATAACAACCCACCTTTGACTATAGCGTCCATCAAATACATTCTCCTCTTTAAACCATTTATCCCGGCTCTTTTGAATGTACCCCATGCCGTGTTGGTAGCTCTTCTTATTTATCCTGTTAAATTGATTAGATGTTTTTCGAAACTATTGCCGGTCGAGAAAACTACCCCCAGATACTTGTATTCTTTGACAATCTCTAATTTCTCGTTTCCATACTTCCATTTCTGATTTTCCTTATTTCTGCCCCCCCCCCCCTTTGAATCTTATTATTTTCGTCTTTTGAATGTTGACTGTTACGACGGAATGACACTCGACGCGAAACCCCGACGCGGCCCCGGCTCGAATCGGTAGGGCAGAGCTCGCACGAGCTACTACTCCCTACCGCTAGATGTCACAGCGCGCGTTCGTTCCGAACGCGCGCTGCGACGGAATCGCGGGCCACCTTGCGTCGAGGCTTACATTGTATAGTTATGCCTCGACGCAACGTGTGTGTGCTCGTGTGTCTGTGGCATTCGCTACGTCGGACGCACGCGGTTGAAGATTGTTTTCTTCCCGCATGCTGTCCCTTCGCAGCGAGTACACACTTCGTTCGAGTATATACACGTATATACCCACACGCTGACCCACAGTCAATGTCGACAAAGAATTCGTTTTCTTTGTCAACGCCCACTTCGCACGAAATTCGAGATCTAGGAAAATCTTAATTTCGTAGCAAGAGTTCTTGCTGACGGCTCGCGCTTTTCTGCAGCGAGATAATTGTTCAAAATTAATTATTTTTAAGAATTATTACATTAACAAATGTGCGGTACGTCCTATACCTCTCAGCAAAAATGATTGCTGCTTACGCGCTGCAAAAACCAACGGTAAAAACTACGCAAAAACAATTGTTTAAACAATCATTTTCCCATTTTTCTTCCATCATGGGTATGATTGGTAGATACGGTATTTTCTCTGCCTCTCAGTCAGCAAATATGATTGCTGCTTACACGCAGCAAAAAACAACGGTAAAAGTTTCACAAAAATTATTGTCGATAAAATTGTTATTGCACTTATCCTCGATCATGAGTATGATCGGTAGATACGGTATGTTCTATACCTCTCAGTCAGCAAATATGTTTACTGCTTACGCACTGCAAAAAACAACGGTAAAATTTACGCAACAACAATTATTCAAACAATTATTTTTGCATTTATTCTCGATCATGAGTATGATCGGTAGATACGGTATGTTCTATACCTCTCAGTCAGCAAACATGATTGCTGCTTACGCGCTGCAAAAAACAACGGTAAAATTTACGCAACAATAATTATTTAAACAATTATTTTTGCATTTATTCTCGATCATGAGTATGATCGGTAGATACGGTATGTTCTATACCTCTTAGTCAGCAAACATGATTGCTGGTTACGCGCAGCAAAAAACAACGGTAAAATTTACGCAACAATAATTATTTAAATAATTATTTTTGCTTTTATTCTCGGTCATGAGTATGATCGGTAGATACGGTATGTTCTATACCTCTCAGTCAGCAAATATAATTGCTGCTTACGTGCTGCAAAAAACAACGGTAACATTTATGCAAAAATAATTATTTAAACAATTATTATTGCATTTATTCTCGATTATGAATATGATCGGTAGATACGGTATGTTATATACCTCTCAGTCAGCAAACATGACTACTGCTTACGCGCTGCACAAAACAACGGTAAAATTTACGCAACAATAATTATTAAACAATTATTTTTGCTTTTATTCTCGATCATGAGTATGATCGGTAGATACGGTATGTTCTATACCTCTTAGTCAGCAAATATGATTGCTGCTTACGCGCTACGAAAAGTAACGGTAAAAATTACACAAAAATAATAGTTAAAAAAATTATTGTTGCATTTATTCTCGATCATGAGTATGATCGGTAGATACGGTATGTTCTATACCTCTCAGTCACCAAACATGATTGCTACTTACGCGCTACAAAAAACAACGGTAAAATTTACGCAACAATAATTATTTAAACAATTATTTTTGCATTTATTCTCGATCATGAGTATGATCGGTAGATACAGTATGTTCTATACCTCTTAGTCAGCAAATATGATTGCTGCTTACGCACCGCGAAAAATAACGGTAAAAATTACACAAAAATAATTGTTAAAAAAATTATTATTGCATTTATTCTCGATCATGAGTATGATCGGTAGATACGGTATCTTCTATACCTCTTAGTCAGCAAATATGAATGCTGCTTACGCACTGCGAAAAATAACGGTAAAAATGACACAAAAATAATTGTTAAAAAAATTATTATTGCATTTATTCTCGATAATGAGTATGATCGGTAGATGCGGTATGATCTATACCTCTCAGTAACCAAACATGATTGCTGCTTACGCGCTACAAAAAACAACGGTAAAATTTACGCAACAATAATTATTTAAACAATTATTCTTACATTTATTCTCGATCATGAGTATGATCGGTAGATACAGTATGTTCTATACCTCTCAGTCAGCAAATGTGATTGCTGCTTACGCACTGCGAAAAAATAACGGTAAAAATTACACAAAAATAATTGTTAAAAAAATTATTATTGCATTTATTCTCGATCATGAGTATGATCGGTAGATACGGTATGTTCTATACCTCTCAGTCAGCAAACATGATTACCGCTTACGCGCTGCAAAAAACAACGGTAAAATTTATGGAAAAATAATTATTTAAACAATTATTATTGCATTTATTCTCGATTATGAATATGATCGGTAGATACGGTATGTTATATACCTCTCAGTCAGCAAACATGACTACTGCTTACGCGCCGCACAAAACAACGGTAAAATTTACGCAACAATAATTATTAAACAATTATTTTTGCTTTTATTCTCGATCATGAGTATGATCGGTAGATACGGTATGTTCTATACCTCTTAGTCAGCAAATATGATTGCTGCTTACGCTCTACGAAATGTAACGGTAAAAATTACACAAAAATAATTGTTGCATTTATTCTCGATCATGAGTATGATCGGTAGATACGGTATGTTCTATACCTCTCAGTCACCAAACATGATTGCTGCTTACGCGCTACAAAAAACAACGGTAAAATTTACGCAACAATAATTATTTAAACAATTATTCTTACATTTATTCTCGATCATGAGTATGATCGGTAGATACAGTATGTTCTATACCTCTTAGTCAGCAAATGTGATTGCTGCTTACGCACTGCGAAAAATAACGGTAAAAATTACACAAAAAGAATTGTTAAAAAAATTATTATTGCATTTATTCTCGATCATGAGTATGATCGGTAGATACGGTATGTTCTATACCTCTTAGTCAGCAAATATGATTGCTGCTTACGCACTGCGAAAAATAACGGTAAAAATTACACAAAAATAATTGTTAAAAAAATTATTATTGCATTTATTCTCGATCATGAGTATGATCGGTAGATACGGTATGTCTAAACCTCTCAGTCAGCAAACATGATTACTGCTTACGCGCTGCAAAAAACAACGGTAAAATTTACGCAACAATAATTATTTAAACAATTATTTTTGCATTTATTCTCGATCATGAATATGATCGGTAGATACGATATGTTTTATACCTCTTCGTCAGCAAATATGATTGCTGCTTACGTACTTCGAAAAGTAACGGTAAAAATTACAGAAAAATAATTGTTAAGAAAATTATTATTGCATTTATTCTCGATCATGAGTATGGTCGGTAGATATGGTATTTTCCATACCTCTCAGTCAGCAAATATAATTGCTGCTTATGCGCTGCAAAAGACAACGGTAAAAATCTCACAAAAATAATTGTTAAAAAAATTATTTTGCATTTATTTTCGATCATGAGTATGATCGGTAGATACGGTATTTTGTATACCTCTCGTCAGCAAATATAATTGCTGCTTATGCGCTGCAAAAAACAACGCTAAAAATGTCCCAAAAATAATTGTTAAAAAAAATATTTTTGCATTTATTCTCGATCGGTAGTATGATCGGTAGACACGGAATTTTGTATACCGCTCAGTCAGCGAATATAATTGCTGCTTATGCGTTGCAAAAACAACGGTAAAAATCTCACAAAAATAATTGGTAAAAAAATTATTTTTGCATTTATTCTCGATCATGAGTATGATCGGTAGATACGGTATTTTGTATACCTCTCAGTCAGCAAATATGATTGCTGCTTATGCGCCGCAAAAAACAACGGTAGAAATTTCACAAACATAATTGTTAACAAAATTACTTTTGCATTTACTCTGTATCATGAGCATGATCGCTAGATACGGTATGTTCTATACCTCTCACGAGGCGACGGTTCGGGAGGTGCATCGAGTTACGGGCTCCCACTTCGCGTGCTTATAGTGTAGGTAGGTACGAACCAAGCCCCAAAATGTAGGTGCCAACTCGGCTTCGTTTTCGAGAAATCGCCGGTCAAAGTTGGGAACCCGCTTACGTACCGTAGAGTTTGTACATGAACACATCGAGGCGAGCAGCCCAGCGGCAAAGGAGTAAGACTCCTGTCCGGACGGCTCTGGTTCGAGTGCCATCTATGCTATTTTTTTTTTCAAATTGTTGGTGAAATTTATAACTTATGATTAAAAAATTACAAGAAATAAAAAAAAATTACGCGCTTTTATTGATCAAAACTTACGAATTAAATGTCAATTTTTTTTCAACTCTCTTGCAGTTTTTTTAATTTGATAAAATAAATTAGCCGTAATTTAATTCACTTTTATTTTTATTTGATATTTTTTTTCAATTTTTTGACATCTCTTTCGATGGAGCAGGGAATATTTTAAAAAATTACCAAGGAATATAGGAATTTAATATCTGTTTAATTAATTAAAAATATCTTCAAGCAATGTTTTTTTAATATTGACGAGTACACTCTGACCGGTGATAATCATTATAAAAACAATCAAAATATTTATACATTTTTACATTTATATTACATATTTACATTTTTTTTCTTTCAATTTTTTAATTATAAGTTATAAATTTCAACAATAATTTGAAAAAAATAGCATAGACGGGACTTGAACCAGAGCCGTAAATTAATATTTATATTTCACTATAAAATAATTATTAATTCAACAATTAAATTTCAATTAAATTTAATATAAATTAAAATTATTAATTTATTTATTGGTAAAACACAGAATCCTTCACCTCCATAAAGCTAGCAGAGCAAAGTCCCCAAAATGGATTTAATGGGTATCAAAATTTTGTGCTTTTTATGTGCTAATTTTGTGCTGCATTTAAAATTTTTGTGCTCTTGTCGTTTAGCGGGTAATTAGAAATCAAAAGTGCTCTGTTGGCTTACCATCAAGCTAGCAGAGCACTTAATGATCTTTGCCATATCTAAGAATGAAACTACGTGATATTTATGTGCTTTTTATGTGCTTTGCGAATATCGAACAGCCAAACCCCGATTTTTCTTTTTTCGCCCGATATAGACCCTCAAAAAACCCTTCAATAAGAGCATATACAATTTTTTTGGATATTCTGATATGAAAATATATCATATTTATGTGCTTTTTATGTGCTCTACGAATATTCAAGAGCGAAAACGCTAAAACGATAAATTCTCTCAAAACCACCCCTACAAGACCCAAGCTACCCGCCAATAGGAGTATTGGTTATTTTTTCGATATCGCAAAATCAAAGTAGTCCACATTTATGTGCTTTTTATGTGCTCTACGAATATCCAAGAGCCAAACCGCTGGAATGGAAATTTCTTAAAAAACCACCCCTATGAGACCAAAGTTACCAGCAAATTCGAGTATTGGCTATTATTTCGATTTCGCTAAATCAAAGTAGTCCACATTTATGTGCTTTTTATGTGCTCTACGAATATTCAAGAGCCAAACCGCTAATACGCAAATTTCTCCCAAAACCACCCCTACAAGACCCAAGTTACCCGCAAATACGAATATTGGATATTTTTTCGATATCGCAAAATCAAAGTAGTCCACATTTATGTGCTTTTTATGTGCTCTACGAATATTCAAGAGCCAAATCGCTAAAACGCAAGTTTCTCCCAAAACCACCCTTACAAGACCCAAGCTACCCGCCAATACGAGTATTGGTTATTTTTTCGATATCGCAAAATAAAAGTAGTCCACATTTATGTGCTTTTTATGTGCTCTACGAATATTCAAGAGCCAAACCGCGAAAACGATAATTTCTCCCAAAACCACCCCTACAAGACCCAAGCTACCCGCCAATAGGAGTATTGGTTATTTTTTCGATATCGCAAGATCAAAGTAGTCTACATTTATGTGCTTTTTATGTGCTCTACGAATATCCATGTGCCAAACCGGTGAAACGAAAATTTCTTCCGAAACCACCCCTACAAGACCCAAGCTACCCGCCAATACGAGTATTGGTTATTTTTTCGATATCGCAAGATTAAAGTAGTCCACATTTATGTGCTTTTTATGTGCTCTACGAATATCCATGTGCCAAACCGGTGAAACGAAAATTTCTTCCGAAACCACCCCTACAAGACCCAAGCTACCCGCCAATACGAGTATTGGTTATTTTTTCGATATCGCAAGATTAAAGTAGTCCACATTTATGTGCTTTTTATGTGCTCTACGAATATCCATGTGCCAAACTGCTGAAACGAAACTTTCTTCCGAAACCACCACTACAAGACCCAAGTTACCCGCAAATACGAGTATTGGCTATTTTTTCGATATCGCTAAATCAAAGTAGTCCACATTTGTGTGCTTTTTATGTGCTCGACGAATATTCAAGAGCCAAACCGCTAAAACGCAAATTTCTCCCAAAACCACCCCTACAAGACCCGGGCTACCCGCCAATACGAGTATTGGTTATTTTTTCGATATCGCAAGATCAAAGTAGTCCACATTTATGTGCTTTTTATGTGATCTACGAATATCGATGTGCCAAACCGCTGAAACCAAAATTTCTCCCGAAACCACCCCTACAAGACCCAAGTTACCCGCAACTACGAGTATTGGCTATTTTTTCGATATCACTAAATCAAAGTAGTCCACATTTATGTGCTTTTTATGTGCTCCACGAATATTCAAGAGCCAAACCGCTAAAACGCAAATTTCTCCCAAAACCACCCCTACAAGACCCAACCTACCCGCCAATACGAGTATTGGCTATTTTTTCGTAAATGTGGACTACTTTGATTTTGCGATATCGAAAAAATAGCCAATACTCGTATTTGCGGATAGCTTCGGTCTCGTAGGGGTGGTTTTGGAAAAATTATCGTTTTAGCGGTTTGGCTCATGGATATTCGTAGAGCACATAAAAAGCGGATAAATATGGACTACTTTGATTTTGCAATATCGAAAAAATAACCAATACTCGTATTGACGGGTAGCTTGGGTCTTGTAGGGGTGGTTTTGGGAGAAATTTTCGTTTTAGCGGTTTGACTTATGGATATTCGAAGAACACATAAAAAGCACATAGATGTGGACTACTTTGATTTTGCGATATCGAAAAAATAACCAATACTCGTAGTGGTGGGTACCTTGCGTCTTGTAGGGGTGGTTTTGAATATTCGTAGAGCAGATAAAAAACACATAAATGTGGACTACGTTGATTTAGCGATATCGAAAAATAGCCAATACTCGTATTTGCGGGTAACTTGGGTCTTGTAGGGGTGGTTTTGGAAGAAATTTTCGTTTTAGCGGTTGGGCTCATGGATATTCGTAGAGCACATAAAAAGCAGATAAATATGGACTACTTTGATTTTGCAATATCGAAAAAATAACCAATACTCGTATTGACGGGTAGCTTGTGTTGGAATATGGCAAAAATAATCTTTTATAATAAGAGAATATAAATCAGAATATTAGTTATATTATTGAAGAGTATGTGTATATATATGAAGTGAGAAGAAAGAGCACGTGTGGCCTATCGATAACTATCGACGCGACGCAGTTTACATTAGTAAAAGAAAATATACATAAGAGTATATATAAGAAGTCGTTTTGGGTCTGCTTTGTTCTTGAAGCATATGTGACTCTTTTCTCCTGCAGTCTCACTCTCAGTCTCAGTCCTTCGACGACTCTTGATAGAATAAGAAGTCGGAATAAAAAGATATTGCTCTACATTAATAAGACGCTGTATTTTATTCATTAAACCGATCCCATAATCCAATAGGTTATGGGCCCAGGCACAGATGAATCGAATATTCCTCTTAATTTTATAAACTAAATTTAATTTAAAAAAAAAAAAAAATGAATAAACTATAGTGTCATAAAATAAGTTCAAAAGTGAACAGTGAAGTTAACTCAACTGAAATCAAACTATAACAGTGACAATGAGTGACGATATTAATAAGAAAACGAAAAGAAACATTACGCCATTTAACGGTGAAAAGTATAGCATATGGAAGATGCGAATTCGAGCATTAATCGAAGAAGAAGACGCGTTAAAAGTTCTTGACAGTGATCCACCAGAAACTGTGAATGATGACTGGAAACAGAAAGAAAGACTTGCAAAAGGTGCAATCATCGAACATTTAAGTGATGCAACACTCGGGTTTGCCACTAACAGTGATACCGCACGAGAAATAATAAGGAAATTAGATTCGTTATACGAAAGGCAAAGCCTGGCAACTCAACTGGCTATCGAGAAAAAGTTAATTACTTTTAAGTTCAAAGAAGATGTCGTATTAACGAAACATTTCATGTACTTTGATGAAATGATTGTCGAACTTCAAGCAGCCGGAGAAATTTTAAAAGAAACAAGTAAAATCGCAAGATTACTTCTCACTTTACCGACTTCGTATGATCCAGTAGTCACTGCAATTCAAACAATGGCCGATGACAAAATGACTCTTGCATTTGTCAAAACAAGACTACTGGACTATGAGATAAAATTAAAAAACGAAAGAAATGACACAAGTGGAAAAGTTCTCCAAACAGAGGTTCAGCAACAACAATCAAAGAAACAAAACAACGGAAATAAAAAGAAATTTAACAATCCTTCCCAAAAGTTTAAACAAAAATCTTTCAATAAATTCACACGAGCTTTTAATCCTCAGCAAAATCAAAGAAATAATAATTACAAGAAAAATAATTTCTATAACAACAATAAAAAGTGTGAATTCTGTGGACGACGAAATCACGAGAAAAGGGATTGTTACTACTACAAGAAATCGACACAAAATTCGGAAGACCGTCAACGAACGATCCAAACTGTTCAAATTCAAGATTCAGACAGTAGCTTCGCATTCATGGGCAGAGTTGGAATGTCACCTAATAATGAAAATAATACAACAGATAAGTTGACATTCTTTCTGGACTCAGGAGCAACGGATCACATCGTTAATCGAGACGACGTATTTTCAGTCGCAACGGATTTGCCGGAACCAGTAAAAATCTCCATCGCCAAGAAGGACGAGGTCATATGGGCAACCAAAAGGGGATCCATACACGTAACCACAGATCAAGGAATATCTGGGATTCTTGAAAACGTGTTATACGCATCCGAAGTTCCGTACAACTTACTATCAGTACGGCGAATTCAACAATCTGGTATGAAAGTAATTTTCGATGAGAACGAAAAGACTACCATTAAAAAAGGTGACAAACTCATAGCTAAGGGTAAGTCGCTTCACAATCTACACGCTATTGATTTCATTATACAAAAGATAATGTGCAATAGTATAAATACAAAACTTGTGACATATAAACTTTGGCACGAGCGCTTGGGTCACATGGGCAAATCAAAATTCCTAGAAATAAAAAGGAATAATATGCTTTTTGATAGTAAAGAAATAGAATCTATAAATCCCACAAATGAAATCTGTGAAGCTTGTATATACGGAAAACAAGCACGTTTGAGTTTTTCAAAAGAAAAAGACCGATCACACGTTACAAGACCTTTGTTTATCATTCATTCAGATGTCTGTGGACCGATCACGCCCACAACAATCGATAACAAAAGATATTTTGTAACGTTCATAGACGAGTTTACCCATTATACTGTTGTTTATTTACTCAGTCAAAAATCCGATGTTTTCAAAACATTCCAAGATTATGTTGCTAAAAGTGAAGCACATTTTAATTTAAAAATAGCTCACTTATATTGTGATAATGGGAGAGAATACTTGTCGAACGAATTTAAGTCTTTTTGTACAGAGAGAGGAATTCAATATCACTTAACAGTACCCTATACACCTCAACAAAATTCCGTGGCAGAATGCATGAATAAGTCTTTAACAGAGAAAGCACGTGCTATGATACACGGGGCAGAAGTAAATAAAGAACTTTGGGGAGAAGCAGTTTTAACTGCAGCCTATCTACTCAATTTGACACCCACTAAAGCCCTTTCAGTAAACAAAACTCCTTATGAGTTATGGCACAGTAAAAAGGCAAGAATCGAACATTTAAAAGTTTTTGGTAGTAGTCTACGTTCACGATAAAAATCGAAAAAGTAAATTCGATAAGCGTTCATTCAAAGGAATACTTGTTGGCTACGAGGTAAATGGCTATAAAGTACTGAATACAGAAACAAATAATTTTATTATTGCTCGCGATGTTATTTTTGATGAAATAAATTTCAAAACATCACGTCCTCTCGTACAGATTGGAGGAATTGAAACAGAAAATTCCAATTTGAAAAGACAACTTGAAAAGATAAATAAAACCGATCATTACGAAAATTCTAGTGTCGATAAAAGACAAAAACTAGAAGGTAATGAACACGCAGAAACATATAAAAGAAATGAGAGTCAAATCGAGAAATCTGATATCCAAGCAGATAAAGTCGATAAATCATCATTAACAGATGAAACAAACTCTCAAGAAAGCCCGGATGAAAACGAGCTGCGACGAAGTGCACGTATTAGAAGCAAACCCGCTATCTCTTACAATGAAGAATATTATTCTTATATGAGTGCACAGTCGGTTGTTTCTGATGTTCCTAAAACTTATGAAGAAATAAAAGATCGGGATGATACATTTGAGTGGGAGAAAGCAATAAAAGACGAAATTGCTTCCCTTGTAAAAAACAATACTTGGGATATAATTACCTGTCCATCAAACAAAAATATTGTAGGTTGCAAATGGGTGTTTACAATTAAGAATGATGCACAGGGAAATCCGACCAAATATAAAGCGAGACTTGTGGCCAAGGGTTTTAGTCAACAATATCTTTCAGATTACAATGAAACTTTTGCACCCGTAGCACGGATTACAACGTTTCGGTTTCTCTTAGCTTTCGCGAATCAGAACAATCTATTGATTCATC
The DNA here is from genome assembly GCA_944452715.1 of Ophion slaviceki. Taxonomy (NCBI): domain Eukaryota; kingdom Metazoa; phylum Arthropoda; class Insecta; order Hymenoptera; family Ichneumonidae; genus Ophion; species Ophion slaviceki. Next base: position 27,239,355 of record OX101784.1, read on the forward strand.
AAATGGATGTAAAAACAGCCTTTTTGAACGGCCTGTTGGAAGAGGAAATTTACATGCAAGTACCTGAAGGAATAAAAGCAAATGAAAATTCCGTATGTAAATTAAATAAAGCAATATATGATTTGAAACAATCAGCTCGATGCTGGTTTCAACATTTCGACAAGGTTATAAAAGAACGCGGCTTTAAAAATTCCTCTGTTGATCATTGTTTATATATTCTTGAAAGAGGACACGTGAACCGAAACATTTATGTAATACTATACGTGGACGATATTTTGATTGTGACTTTCGAAGAAAATACAATGACGAATTTCAAACGTTATTTAATGAATCAATTTTCAATGGTTGATATGAAAGAAGTAAACTTCTTCCTGGGTATAAATATTGAAAGGAAAAACAATATGATTACGCTAGATCAAAGCGCATACCTTCAAAGAATTCTTAAAAGGTTCAACATGAACGATTGTAATGCAGTTAGTACTCCCTTGCCAGTCAAATTAAATTATACTGCATTGGATTCAGAGGTGACTTGTAAAGCACCATGTAAAAATCTAATAGGATGCTTAATGTACGCAATGTTGTGTACTCGACCAGATCTGAGCGTATCTCTTAACTTTTTGAGCAGATATCAAAACAAAAATAATCAAGAATTATGGCAATGCTTAAAAAGAGTTCTGAGATATGTTAAAGGAACATTAAATCTCAAATTGATTTATAAAAGAAGTGAATATGAAAATATGCTTGCTGGCTTCGTGGATTCCGATTGGGCAGGCAATGAGCTTGACCGTAAAAGTACATCGGGATTCTTATTTCAATTATATGATCAAAATACGATTTCGTGGAATACTAGAAGACAAAATTCAGTTGCCACATCTTCTACAGAAGCCGAATATATGGCGCTGTATGAAGGGGTGAAAGAAGCCTCTTGGCTAAAATCTCTCATGAAAAGTATTAATATAGAAATCATGACTCCCATAGTTATTCACGAAGACAACAACGGATGTATAGCGATAGCTAATAATCCTACTGATCATAAAAGATCAAAGCATATCGATGTGAAATATCACTTCACCAGAGAAAAGATTGAACAAAAGGTAATAATCTTACAATATGTTCCTACAGGTCAACAATTAGCGGATGTATTCACAAAGCCTCTACCAGAAGTCCAGTTTACAAAATTCCGGAAACAAATGGGCCTGGAGGAATTATAACTCGGAACACTCGAACCATACGAAAATATTATTATTTTATTTTATAATAAATAGTCTGATTGGGTTTTTATAAAAAGGGGTTTTTCCCAATCCTTGCAACAAATGTTGGACTATATAAATTTGTAATCCCCAGTTAAAACAAAAGAGCAAAATCCGACATTAATTTTAGTAGATTACTTTTGAGTGGGAGTGTTGGAATATGGCAAAAATAATCTTTTATAATAAGAGAATATAAATAAGAATATTAGTTATATTATTGAAGAGTATGTGTATATATATGAAGTGAGAAGAAAGAGCACGTGTGGCCTATCGATAACTATCGACGCGACGCAGTTTACATTAGTAAAAGAAAATATACATAAGAGTATATATAAGAAGTCGTTTTGGGTCTGCTTTGTTCTTGAAGCATATGTGACTCTTTTCTCCTGCAGTCTCACTCTCAGTCTCAGTCCTTCGACGACTCTTGATAGAATAAGAAGTCGGAATAAAAAGATATTGCTCTACATTAATAAGACGCTGTATTTTATTCATTAAACCGATCCCATAATCCAATAGCTTGGGTCTTGTAGGGGTGGTTTTGGGAGAAATGTGCGTTTTAGCGATTTGGCTCTTGGATGTTCGTAGAGCACATAAAAAGCACATAAATGTGGACTACTTCGATTTTGCGATATCGAAAAAATAACCAATACTCGTATTGGCGGGTAGCTTGGGTCTTGTAGGGGTGGTTTTGGGAGAAATTTGCGTTTTAGCGATTTGGCTTTTGGATATTCGTAGAGCACATAAAAAGCACATAAATGTGGACTACTTCGATTTTGCGATATCGAAAAAATAACCAATACTCTCATTTGCGGGTACCTTCGGCCTCCTAGACGTGGTTTTGGTAGAAATTTTCGTTTTAGCGGTTTGACTCATGAATATTCGAAGAGCACATAAAAAGCCCATAAATGTGGACTACTTCGATTTTGCGATATCGAAAAAATAGCCAATACTCGTATTTGCGGATAGCTTTGGTCTGTTAGGGGTGGTTTTGGAAGAAATTATCGGTTTAGCGGTTTTGCTCATGGATATTCGAAGAGCACATGAAACGCACGTAAATGTGGACTACTTTGATTTTGCGATATCGAAAAAATAACCAATACTCGTATTGGTGGGTACCTTGGGTCTTGTAGGGGTGGTTTTGGGAAAAATTTGCGTTTTAGCGGCTTGGCTCTTGAATATTCGTAGAGTACATAAAAAACACATAAATGTGGACTACTTTGATTTAGCGATATCGAAAAATAGCCAATACTCGTATTTGCGGGTAACTTGGGTCTTGTAGGGGTGGTTTTGGATGAAATTTTCGTTTTAGCGGTTTGGCTCATGGATATTCGTAGAGCACATAAAAAGCACATAAATGTGGACCACTTTCATTTTGCGATATCGAAAAAATAACCAATACTCGTATTGGCGGGTAGCTTGGGTCTTGTAGGGGTGGTTTTGGGAGAAATTTGCGTTTTAGCGATTTGGCTCTTGAATATTCGTAGAGCACATAAAAAGCACATAAATGTGGACTACTTCGATTTTGCCATATCGAAAAAATAACCAATACTCGTATTTGCGGATAACTTGGGTCTTGCAGGGGTGGTTTTGGGAGAAATTTTCGTTTTAGCGGTTTGGCTCTTGGATATTCGTAGAGCACATAAAAAGCAGATAAATGTGGACTACTTTGATTTTGCGATATCGAAAAAATAACCAATACTCGCATTGGCGGGTAGCTTGGGTCTTGTAGGGGTGGTTTTGGGAGAAATTTTCGTTTTAGCGGTTTGACTTATGGATATTCGAAGAATACATAAAAAGCACATAAATGTGGACTACTTCGATTTTGCGATATCGAAAAAATAGCCACTACTCGTATTTGCGGATAGCTTCGGTCTCGTAGGGGTGGTTTTGGAAGAAATTATCGTTTTAGCGGTTTGGCTCATGGATATTCGAAGAGCAGATGAAAAGCACATAAATGTGGACTACTTCGAGTTTGCGATATCGAAAAAATAACCAATACTCGTATTGGCGGGTAGCTTGGGTCTTGTAGGGGTGGTTTTGGGAGAAATTTGCGTTTTAGCGATTTGGCTTTTGGATATTCGTAGAGCACATAAAAAGCACATAAATGTGGAGTACTTCGATTTTGCGATATCGAAAAAATAACCAATACTCTCATTTGCGGGTACCTTCGGCCTCCTAGACGTGGTTTTGGTAGAAATTTTCGTTTTAGCGGTTTGACTCATGAATATTCGAAGAGCACATAAAAAGCCCATAAATGTGGACTACTTCGATTTTGCGATATCGAAAAAATAGCCAATACTCGTATTTGCGGATAGCTTTGGTCTGTTAGGGGTGGTTTTGGAAGAAATTATCGTTTTAGCGGTTTTGCTCATGGATATTCGAAGAGCACATGAAACGCACGTAAATGTGGACTACTTTGATTTTGCGATATCGAAAAAATAACCAATACTCGTATTGGTGGGTACCTTGGGTCTTGTAGGGGTGGTTTTGGGAAAAATTTGCGTTTTAGCGGTTTGGCTCTTGAATATTCGTAGAGTACATAAAAAACACATAAATGTGGACTACTTTGATTTAGCGATATCGAAAAATAGCTAATACTCGTATTTGCGGGTAACTTGGGTCTTGTAGGGGTGGTTTTGGATGAAATTTTCGTTTTAGCGGTTTGGCTCATGGATATTCGTAGAGCACATAAAAGGCACATAAATGTGGACCACTTTGATTTTGCGATATCGAAAAAATAACCAATACTCGTATTGGCGGGTAGCTTGGGTCTTGTAGGGGTGGTTTTGGGAGAAATTTGCGTTTTAGCGATTTGGCTTTTGGATATTCGTAGAGCACATAAAAAGCACGTAAATGTGGACTACTTCGATTTTGCGATATCGAAAAAATAACCAATACTCGTATTGGCGGGTAGCTTGGGTCTTGTAGGGGTGGTTTTGGGATAAATTTGCGTTTTAGCGATTTGGCTCATGGATATTCGTAGAGCACATAAAAAGCACATAAATGTGGACCACTTCGATTTTGCGATATCGAAAAAATAACCAATACTCGTATTTGCGGGTATCTTCGGTCTCCTTGAGGTGGTTTTGGGAGAAATTTTCGTTTTAGCGGTTTGACTCATGGATATTCGAAGATCACATGAAAAGCACATAAATGTGGACTACTTTGATTTTGCGATATCGAAAAAATAACCAATGCTCGTATTGGTGGGTACCTTGGGTCTTGTAGGGGTGGTTTTGGGAAAAATTTGCGTTTTACCGGTTTGGCTCTTGAATATTCGTAGAGCACATAAAAAGCACATAAATGTGGACTACTTTGATTTAGCGATATCGAAAAAATAACCAATACTCGTATTTGCGGATAACTTGGGTCTTGCAGGGTTGGTTTTGGGAGAAATTTTCGTTTTAGCGGTTTGGCTCTTGGATATTCGTAGAGCACATAAAAAGCACATAAATGTGGACTACTTTTATTTTGCGATATCGAAAAAATAACCAATACTCGTATTGGCGGGTAGCTTGGGTCTTGTAAGGGTGGTTTTGGGAGAAACTTGCGTTTTAGCGATTTGGCTCTTGGATATACGTAGAGCACATAAAAAGCACATAAATGTGGACTACTTTGATTTTGCGATATCGAAAAAATAACCAATACTCGTATTGGCGGGTAGCTTGGGTCTTGTAGGGGTGGTTTTGGGAGAAATTTGCGTTTTAGCGGTTTGGCTCTTGAATATTCGTAAAGCACATAAAAAGCACATAAATGTGGACTACTTTGATTTAGCGATATCGAAAAAAAAGCCAATACTCGTATTTGCGGGTAACTTGGGTCTTGTAGGGGTGGTTTTGGGAGAAATTTTAGTTTCAGCGGTTTGGCTCTTGGATATTTGTAGAGCACATAAAAAGGACATAAATGTGGAATACTTTGATTTTGCGATTTCGAAAAAATAACTAATACTCGTATTGGCTGGTAGCTTGGGTCTTGTAGGGGTGGTTTTGGGAGAAATTATCATTGTAGCGGTTTGGCTTTTGAATATTCGTAGAGCACATAAAAAGCACCTAAATATGATATATTTTAATATCAGAATATCCAAAAAAATGGTATATGCTCTTATTGGAGGGTCTTTTGAGGGTCTATATCGGGCGAAAAAATAAAAATAGGGGTTTGGCTGTTCGATATTCGCAAAGCACATAAAAAGCACATAAATATCACGTAGTTTCATTCATAGATATGGCAAAGATCATTAAGTGCTCTGCTAGCTTGATGGTAAGCCAACAGAGCACTTTTGATTTCTAATTACCCGCTAAACGACAAGAGCACAAAAATTTTAAATGGAGCACAAAATTAGCACATAAAAAGCACAAAATTTTGATACCAATTAAATCCGTTTTGGGGACTTTGCTCTGCTAGCTTTATGGAGGTGAATCCTTCGCAGCGAGCCGGGGAAGATCTCGCTGGAAGGCACATGTATTTGCAAAGAACTTGTTCTCGTCAAATGTATTTGCGAAGAACTTGTTCTTGTCAAATGTATTTGCAAAGAACTGTTTTTTGGCCAATCACTGTATTTTCCGCAATGAGCCTCCCAAGATCCCGCTGCAAGGCACCTATCAATCATGCAAAGAACTTGTTCTTGGCAGAACACAGAATCCTTTGCAGCGGGCCGATGAAGATCTCGCTGGAAGGCACCTGTCTAACGTAGTTGCAAAGAACTTGTTCTTGGCACAACGCTGTATCGTTCGCAACAGGTGTGCAAACATTCCGCTGCGAGGTACCCATCAAATGTGCCAGCATGGATCTCACTGCACACCACCGATACAGTGTCCGTGCCAGCATCTTGCTGCAGATGACAAACTTTTGTGCTTTGCAACGAGCTTGCCATGATCCTGCTGCAAGGTACCTGTCGATCGGGCCTGCTAAGAACTTGTTCTTGGCAAATCACAGAATCCTTCGCAGCGAGTCAGTGAAGATCTCGTTGGAAGGCACCTGTCGAATGCAGTTGCGAAGAACTTGGTCTTGGCACACCATTGTATCTTTCACAACGGGCATGCAAAGACTCCGCTGCGAGATACTTGTAGAATATGTCAGCATGGATCTCGCTGCACGGTACCGATACAGGGTCTGTGCTAAGATCTTGCTGCAGATGACAAATTTTTGTGCTTTGCCGCTTGCCACCGGGGATAAAGAAAACCCTTTGCAATGAGCTGGCGAAGCACTTGTATAATGAGTCGCTAGAGGTCTTCTTGCAAAGTGAGTGTCCTTTTCAGAGATCTCCACCGACGGAGCTCGCTGAGACCACGACAAGAGGAACGGTGGTTTGCCGCTACCTTTGTACACTTAGCGACAGACGCCAGATCTCCGGAGGCTCCGTTGTACACAAAAATATTTCATCGCACTGGTGGCATTCTTTTCAAACACGTCCGCAACATTGAAATTATTTAATTTTATTTGTTGAGATTTGGAGGGCTCAGAAAAAAATATTTTAAAAAATTGCTACATAACCTCAGCAAATAACTGTGGCTCGTCGGATACATCGCCCCGGTGATTCGTTCCTTGAAAATATCCGCAATTGTCGCACTTGATATTACGCGAAAATTTCTTTTTCATGCCGTTTATACACGAAAAACAAAACTTTTTCCCCTTTTTCGATGGCACTCACACACGCAGCCCAATATCAGCTGCCACTTTGCCGGCGGATCGAGCTCGTGCACATCGATGCGCGTCGCTGCAGCACACGTCACGAGCGCATCGCCGGGATTCGCGGGAACTAAGTGTCTCCGACATCGTGCAAAATTTGCTCGAAATTATCACCAATTACCTACTAATTGTAGATACCCAAAGATTTCCTGAAATATACGGAGGAATAAAATGATTTAGGGATCAAAATACGTGTTTTTAACGTGGCTACGCGGTTCTGCTCCTCTCCAAGTCGTGGCATTAGCCAAACTTTTTATTTTTCATCATTTCAATCACGAGTTCAGCATGGTAAGACAATCTACTTTTTTTTTCTCAAGTTCAAGAAATTTGAGGGGCAGACAGCGGTTCGTCTATCAATTTGACGTCTTCTGGCCAAATTTCATGAAATTCTGAAGAGCTGTTTCGGAAATCCGTGGGTATCTACAATCGTGTTCTGTCATACCGACGGCGATGGTGTGTCATTCCGTCTTAATCTATTTCTCTCTACGTACTTTTCTAATGATCTCAGCATAGATCCGACCCCCTCTTCCTCGTCAGCCACTAACACAATATCATCTGCAAATTTCAGCGCAAATATTTTCTCCCCCCCCCCCCCCTATCACCGTACCTCCTTCATTCTTTGCCTCCCATATCAGGTCCATATCTTCTATGAAAAGACTAAAAAGCGACGGGCTCAGGGGACACCTTTGCCTCACTCCTTTTATTGTCTCGAAGCGTTCCGTGACCCCCTCCCCTGTAATTATTTCATTTATACTTTTTTCGTATATGTTCTCAATCATCGTTAGCAGTCTTCCTTTTATCCCTAGCTCCTTGATTTTCTTGATCAGCAAGTCTCTATCTACCGTGTCAATGCCGCTTTAAAATCAACAAACGCTGCAAATAACTTCCCCCCTTTATTCTTGAGCTTATTGTTTATTAGCGCATTCAAGACGAACACATGGTCCCTCGCTTCCGCTCCTAAAGCCTGCCTGGCTCTCCTTCAGCACCCCCTTTCCTTCCAGCCAGCATCTAAGTGTCCCCGTTATTATATTGGCTAACAATTTGTACCCCGTGTTCAAAAGTGTGATTCCCCTATAGTTCTTAACTTATGTTGTTATATATTTAACAAAAATGAAAGGGTCATTGTCCATTAAATTATTAAGACATATCTATTTAACTTCATAGATGACTATAACCATTGCCCATAGGTCTGAAAAAATGATTATTATGTACTTTTAGTACGGATTACTAAAAAATAAAAAAATTGAAATTCGAAAAAACATGGATCCTAACGTTATCCCATTACCGTGCCGGGCTTAAAAGTTGCATAATAAGGGACAGTATTTTTAGGAAAAATTTGAAGAAAATCGATCGATACGGGTTTTTCAAAAATCAACATTTAATATTTAGAACTCGAAAATCTTGTGGAAATACGGTTTTGATGATTTTGTACCATTTTTTTTTCTAAACGTGCGTCTAAAAACGAAAATAAAAAAAAACATCCCAATCGGATCATTTTTCGCAGTCATGGACATTTTAAAAAAAGTATCGCTTTTTTTTTAACTCAAATCTCGGAAGTGGCTGGACAAAAAAAGCTTAAAATTGGCATGGAGGCCTTTCTCAATGGATACTAAAAGACAAAAAATTATGGAGAAAATCGGAGATGCAAAAGCTAAATGGTGTCCGATTTGGCGTGGAATGCCCCATATATATATATATATATATATATATATATATATATATATATATATATATATATATATATATCATTGGGATAGTTATTTTAATTCGATGTAATTCACGAAATTCATTCGTGAGTTATGTCTTACTGGCTATCGGTCGATGAAGGATTTTTCAAACAACATTATTCTTTAACGTAACATTGGCAATAATGCCAATGTTACGTTAAGTGATGTAATTTAATTTTTAATATAACTCCGACCGCTCATTCACCAGTGTCGGTTCGCTAATAGTTTTGTATTCTTTTCTTTAAATTCCACATTATTTTCGTTGCATTGTATCCCAAGATACAGAAAAAAATGAAATCCGGGAAGTCGTTCTCGTAAATATATCCTTCACCGTGCAACGTTCTACTTCGCATTACCCAAATAATCCACGTGTCCATGGTCCCCACTTTGCATCGTTTTTCTCTCATGGCTTTTCTGACCGCCAAAACGTTGTCCCTCATCCATCGTATTTTGAGTGCCGAGAAGTACGGGTTGACCGGTAAACCGCAGAGTGGCTTCAAATGATTCTTATTTTGGTCGGGAAATTTTGCGATTATCTGGTCGGCCACCTCGACCGTTCTTATGTCGGACCAAACTGAAAATAAAAAACGTACGTCTTACTTCTCATCATTCAATAATATTTTATTTACCTATATACGCTGCAATAAAAAAAAATCATCAAAGATCATGTAGCAACAATTTGGAAAAAAATAGAATTAATGAACGAAAGAGAAAAAAAAGATCAACGTATCCTCACTAGGAGTGGCTTTTCAATGCCAAAAAATTCAACAGATTCGATATGCAAACGTGTTTTTTGTCTTCTTATTTTCAGGAATCTGCGCATCTTGATCGAATCTTAAATTTTAGAATTCGAATGCAGATGAATTTTCTATGACGCTTATTATGAACCGTGTGGAAAGATCTTTCTGTACCGATTGCCTTGTAGAGTGGTTCGCCAGTTAGCGAGTCCCAGGCGACAGTCGTCTCACGTTGGTTCGTTATACCAATCGTAACAATATCATTCACGCTGTAATCGGAATTTGCCAATCTTTTTACCACGTCTTTGACGCAAGCTTTGGCAGCGAATAGAATCTCCCTCGGATCCTGCTCGACCCATCCTTCCTGCGGAGTATGCTGTTCGATGTCAATCTGATGCGAAGCCACTTCAGCAACGTGCTTAGCGTTGAATACCTGCGAGCACGTAGAATAAAAATCATTTATTCATTCACCAGAATTTGTTGTTCGTTTATTTATATGTATATATGTTTTATTACACAAAGTTAGTTTATATTTATTGTATATTGTTCAAAAATTGAAGATGCCAGTTTCACTTCTTTTGAAACAGGCCTAACTCTTTAAGGGGTTTCCTTCCTTGGAATTGGGAAAAACCCAGTGAATCCTAGTGTGCGATTTTTTTTTACGGAAAAGAAAAACACAACTCTAATGTTCCGGTTTAAATACATACGTCCGTGCTTTTATGGGAGATCGTATAACACGAGCGATATTACTTTATTAATCGACACACACACACACACACACACACACACACACACACACACACACACACACACGCACGCACACACACGCACGCACGCACGCACGCCCGCACACACGCACGCACGCACGCACGCACGCACGCACGCACGCACGCACACAAGAGAGGGTCGTTGTTATTTTGGAGCGTTCAGTCACTTCGATTACGGTGACTACGGTTAGCGTTAAATGGCGGTTATTACCGCAATTCGGATACTACACGATCATTTCGGAGCGTGTTTTGATCGTCTATCGTAATAACTCGAGTACAGTAGAACCTCGATTATCCGAACGTCGATCATCCGAATCCTCAATTATCCGAACGATGGCTTAGTTATCCGATAGCGTTATCCGAACGCTCAATTATCCGAACGTTGCCGTGAGCAACAATGAGCAACCCAACGCAACTTCTCCTTCTCAAACGGCTGCGAGACTTAGCCGCTCAAAAACGCGTTACGGCCGTTCGTCAATTAAAAATGAATGATTTTATTTTTAAAAAATTAAAAAAGGCATTCAACTTTTTTCAGGTGTTTAAAATATATATATATTTTCTAAACACCTGATATATGTATGTACATAAAAACAGTACATACATATACAGGGTGTCCCATTTTAATCTTACACCTGAATTTTCTCGAAAAATATTGCTCGGACGAACTATTGTGTGGAACAAAACTTCTAGGGATTGAAGGGGGACGTTTGAAAAAAATTTATTTGAGGAGCCAAAATTCAAAATGGCGGCGTTACAAAGGCTGACATGTTTTTTTCAAACGGAAACATAACTTTTTTTTATTGCCAAAAAATTTGTTAGCTGAAAACTAAAAAATTTTGTTGAAAAAATTTTTTGATAAAGTTCATAGTTTTCAAGTGAGAACATCATTTTCAATTATTTCAGATGTATCCAGGATTTGTGTGCGTGCGTGCGTGCGTGCGTGCGTGCGTGCGTGCGTGCGTGCGTGCGTGCGTGCGTGCGTGCGTGCGTGCGTGCGTGCGTGCGTGCGTGCGTGCGTGCGTGCGCGCGTGCGTGCGTGCGTGCGTGCGTGTGTGTGTGTGTGTGTGTGTGTGTGTGTGCATGTGCGTGCGTGTGGAACACTGTTGAAAATTTTGGTTTTTTTTTGTTTTTTTTTTGTTTTCAAATTTGGACGATATTTCATGAGAAAATTTTGGAGGAAAATCGATGAAAAATAGTTTTTTTCCATTTTAATAGCGTTTGTGCCATTTTCAGGCCCAAAAACGTGTTTCTTTAAATCCTTGACGAACTTTGATCACGATGGGTAGAAAAACACACACACACACACACACACACACACACACACACACACACACACACACAATCCTGGATACATCTGAAATAATTGAAAATGATGTTCTCACTTGAAAACTATGAACTTTATCAAAAAATTTTTTCAACAAAAGTTTTTAGTTTTCAGCTGACAAATTTTTTGGCAATAAAAAAAGTTGTTTCCGTTTGAAAAAAACATGTCAGCCTTTGTAACGCCGCCATTTTGAATTTTGGCTCCTCAAATAAATTTTTTTCAAACGTCCCCCTTCAATCCCTAGAAGTTTTGTTCCACACAATATTTCGTCCGAGCAATATTTTTCGAGAAAATTCAGGTGTAAGATTAAAATGGGACACCCTGTATATTTAAATTTGACATACATATTACCGTTGAAATATATATATATATATATATATATATATTTGTCTTTTGGCCACTTTCATGACACATTTTGTTTTTCTCCCTAAAATGTCTATTTAACCCTAAATAAGGCTGTGTTGGAGGGATTTTGAAAAATTCTTAATATTTCCTGATATATATCGAAAATAATGTAAAATGGATACTCTGGTAACACTCGCAGTGTATTATGTCGTCGCAATGTTGACTCTATATATGATAAAAATTGTCACCATTGTGACCACATAATATATGATAATTGTCTATACATTTCGAGTACTCCATCAGGTCACTATGGTGACCATATATAACTTATATAGAGTCACGATAGTGACCAGATAATATAATTGAAAGAATTCAAAGTGAAAGAATATCTACCGACATTTAATATAATACCTGTTCTTTCTAACGACTGTATATATATATATATATATATATATCTGTATTCTATTGTCATGTTGAAGTGAAGTTACTCGCGGGGAAAAGCCGTGATACGAACTTAACACCTATAGGGATTTTTTTATTCAAGGTTGGTACCCCGGCTGTGTTCCCACAATATTGTAGCGGTTTTCCCCGAGTTATGTTGGTGGCGTCGCGCGTCGCGTGGTTACGTCGCGTGTGCCTCACTTTTACGCACTTTCCGTTACAGTGTTCGAACGGTGTATCAACGTCTCCTGATAAATTTATATATTGTTAAATTAATATATTGCTCTATGTTATGATAATTTTGTTTTGTGCACAGTGAAGAGAAAACACATTAAACATTTCCTGTCACAGTAAGTATGATCGAAATCAGTTGACTATGCGATGACAATAATTTCTTGTTTCATATCTCGATCGTGTGTTTGTAAGATCGTCGAGAGAGATTGTGCGCGATTAAATTTCATATTAAATGGTTATATCAGCGGCTAATGTCACCGAAGTGACCAGCGAATATAGAATATTATCCATTCACTGAAGAAAACTTCTCAATATGAAGTGGTCCTTTTGATGACGTATTCACAATACGTTGTTAACATCAAAGGTCGGTTCGTTGCTACTTCTTCGAGATTTCATTCATTATTTTTGGATTTTTGTTCGATTCATTTCAATAGAACAATAAAGAAAAGATGAGAGCGGAAAAAATGTGGAAGTCAAAAAAGAAATAATTTCTTGTTTCATATCTCGATCGTGTGTTTGGCAGATCGTCGAGAGAGATTGTGAGATCTTCTTCAATTACAGATAGCTTCAGTCACTCAAATATTCGAAAAATTCAATCTGATTAGTTTAATGACCCCTGAGCCATTAAACCAACCATATTGTATTTTTCTGACATTTTGTGGACAAAAACCCATTAATTCGATACTTAATTAACCGTTCAATTCATTTGATAATTGTTAATATCAAATTCTTTTTGGAATAATTTCACATGATAAGTATTAAATTCAAATTCTTTCTTAAAATATAAGAACGATTAAATCTTATCCAACCGAAAATCGATACAGTGTATTTCTCCCATTTAATCCTTCTCATTTCGAAGTCAATCTGGCATGCATGCCAGATCGAAAATATTTCATATCGTACGGTTCCTCCAGTGACGAATGTTGTTGAAACAACCAGTATATTTGTATATTATATCGTGTGGTCATTTCAGTGACCAATTTCATTGAAAAAGCCATGTAATGTTGAATACTGTTCATCCAGAGTATACAGAATATTAATTTCGTATCGGCGATGCAAAAAGTATACTTACCTACTCATAAATTCCTTGGAGGATGAAAATATATAATTGATAAAAGACAAATGCAATGTGTCAATTCAGAAGTGGATAATGCAAAACCATTCAATGAAAATGACACATTGCATTTTTCTTTTATAAATTGTAGGGTTTTATCCTCCAAGAAATTTACAAGAATATAAGTATACTTTTTTCATCACGGATACAAAATCATAGGTCTATATACTCTGGATGGACAGTATTCGATTCTGCATGGGTTTTCAAATAAAACCGGTCACTGAAATAACCACATTATATAACATACGTACTATGGTTATTTCAACGACATTCGTCGTCGAAATATCCACAATATCGATATCGAAATATCCATCATGATATTGAAATGGAAAGGATTGAATGGGCAAAATACATTGTATCGATTTACAGTTGGATAATATTTAATCGCTCATATATTTCCAGAAAGAATTTGAATTAAAAAGTTATCGAGTGAATCAAACGGTTAAATAACTATCGAATTAATTGGTTTTTGTGCATAAGATATCCGAAAAATACAATATGGCTATTTTGATGGCTCAGGAGTCATCAAACTAACCGTATTGTAGTTCTTAATACATCAAACTAGCCAAATTATACTATTCACTCAATGATTATTATATTCCATTCATTCCCGTTAATGGAATGGTTTTCCTATATCCGCTTGAAAATTGTGACATTGTATTTTTCTTGTATCAAGTGTATGTTTTCACCCTCCGGGAAATTAACGATTATGTAAGTATACTTTTTTCATCGCCGATACGAAATCATAAGTCCGAAATGTATAATTTGGCTAGTTTAGTTACATTTAAAATACAATATGGTTAGTTTAATGACTCGTGAGCCATCAAAGTAAGGCCGGTTTTCCTCTCACGCTGACCGCCGGCGCCGACGCGCGGCGCGCACGGACGCGTATAACCAGCGCTAACGGCCGTCAGCGCTGAGCGGTCAGCGCGACTCAAAAACGCTACCTATAACTACATACATATTGACCCATCAGCGCCGACCGTCAGCGTGCGGTCAGCGTGAGAGGAAAACCGGCCTAACCGTATTTTGTATTTTTTTGGCCATTTTATGCACAAAAATCCATGGATTCGATAGTTAATTAACCGTTTACTTCATTTGATAATTGGCAATATCAAATTCTTTCTGGGAATATAAGAACGATTACATCTTATCTAACTAAAAATGGATACAGTATATTTCTTCTATTCAATCCTTCTCATTTCACAATCATGATTGCATGCATACCAGATCGAAAATATTTCATATCGTATGGTTCCTTCAGTGACGAATGTCTTCAAAATAACCATAATATGTATATTATATCATGTGGTCATTCCAGTGACCAATTTCATTGAAAAAGCCATGTAATGTTGAATACTGTTCATCCAGAGTATACAGAATTATAATTTCACATTGGTGATGAAAAAAGTATACTTACATACTCGTCAATTTATCGGAAGATGAAAACATATAATTGATAAAAAGAAAATGCTATGGGTCAATTTACAAGTGGATAATGCAAAACCATTCAATGAAAATTACACATTCCATTTTTCTTTTATAAATTATAAGGTTTCATCCTCCGAGAAATTTACAAGAATGTAAGTATACTTTTTTCATCACGGATACAAAATCATAGGTCTATATACTCTGGATGGACAGTATTCGACTCTGCATTGTTTTTAAATAAAACCGGTCACTAAAATAACCACATTATATAAGACACGCATTATGGTTATTTCGACGACATTCTTCGCTGTAGTAACCAAACAATATCAATTATTTTCGATCTGGTATGCATGCGATCATGATATCAAAATGGAAAGGATTGAATGGGCAAAATACACTGTGTCGATTTACAGTTGGATAAGATTTGATCGCTCATACATTCCCAGAAAGAATTTCAGTTCAACAATTATCAAAAGAATCGAACGGTTAATTAATTTTCGAATTAATTGATGCATAAAAGAAAAATTCAATGTGGGAATTTTCAAGTAGATAATGCGAAACCGTTCAATTATCGGGATTGAATTAAATGTGATAATTATTGATTTTATTGTCTAATTAATGGGCCACTATAAGTTTTAGTCACGAAAATGCCTAGAAAATATAATGTGGCCATTTTGATGGCCTTGCCAGAATGTATATTGATTCCTATCAGTGTCATCAAAATATCCGCTTGAAGGTTTGTTGGATATTTTGATGACAATCATTGAAATGTCCTCCAAACATAGACTGTGATGTTCCGTGACTCTTCAAAAAATTCCATATATACGCTTAAAATTCATTTTGATGACAGTCACGAAAAAACGCAGTTAGAATGAAAGTTTAACGGTGACTGTCACGAAAGTGTCCAATTAATATCAAAGAATGTCTCCAAACTGGCCAAAATACAAACATATATATATATATATATATATATATATATATATATATATATATATATATATATATATATATATATCAACGGTAATATGTATGTAATGTGTATAAAAAGGTGTTGTTTATGATCTCGTCCCAAAAAACCCAAAAATCGAATGCCTTTTTAAATATTTTTTTTATAAAATCGTTCGGATAAAAAGTTCGGATAATGAAAACGTGGGTTTTTTGTATGTACCCTAAAGGTACATACATATATGTATTTACTGTTTTTATGTAAAAAGGTGTTGTTTATGATCTTGTCCCAAAAAACCCACGTTTCGATTATCCAAACTTTGGATTACCCGAACTAGTCTCGGTCCCAATTGGTTCGAATAATCGAGGTTCTACTGTACTCCGAAAATACTTGATCGTTGAGAAATTACTATGCGCAGTATTGTATTTTATTATGTCTATTAAAATAGAATATATAATGTCACGTGTGTAATAAACAATAACTAATTCGGCCATGTCCCATGTCAAGCTGGGTTGGCCTGGGCTAATACTTGGTGGGTGACCGCTTAGCCGTGCATTCGCTTGTGCGTCGACTATCAGGAGACCGTTTTACTCAGTTCCTAATGGTAACGTAATTGAAACTGAATAAAATATAGCAGCATGTAGCAGGATAGTTTCTCCTCAGTTACCCTGTACCCTTGTGCAAATGCGATACAATAGCGCCTTAGGAAAGGGTAGCTGTGCGTAACACAGTGGGTGGAGGGGGGGGGTCTAAAGAGCTGGAAACGACGAAGCGGCAAGTATGGTGAAAAATGAAAGGGCCAGCGTCACGAAAACCCATAAGGGCATCAGACAAAATGTTTAAATAAATTATGTATACTGTGTACTATATGATATGTTATATAATTATGTATATATATAAAAGGTAATGTTTTTTTTTTTACACTTCCATCTGTACAAGGATCTTCCCCCTTGATACATAACCCCATATTCCAGTTTTCCATATGTCCCCACCTTGCGGCCGCAGCCGACTTCCCCCTCTGTATCGCATTCACCATGCATTTCTGCTTTGGGTATAGGGAAACTGCGGAAAACCTATACCAATACAGCCGGTCCCGAGTTCGCTTCACAGTCTCGGAGCTAGTCGCGTTTCGTCGAGAAATAACTCACCGGCTACAGTGACACTCGCACGACACACACACATACCGGTCCGTGTGCGCGACACGCGTGTAGAACTGGAGCTACGTCACGCCTGTGTTTTTATTTCTCTCCGAAACTACGAGACGGTGATTCGAACCCGCGACCTCCCGATGTGTTGATTCCAGAGGCAAGCACGCCAACCACTTTTTTTTTTTTTACATCGTTTATTCAGATTGTACAGGGAATGTCACTTACATTTATGTCGGGAAAACGAAGTACAAAGCGACTTAAAAAAAACAGGTATAGCTAGTACTAGACTTTTAATCTACGTGGCTGCATGGCAGCACTCGTGGATTGTTTTTTACTTCAGATCTTCATCCGATTATATTCAGCAGGAGTGGTTTTTTGCGGACATTGGTAGCGTGGATATTGGCTTCGGGGCGCAAGTTTGAGTTCGTAGAAACGCTGTAGTAGCGGGAAAACTACGAAGGGCCATGGGGCTCACATTGAGAGGCTGTTTGTGAAAAAGGAAAAAAAGGGAGAGGGGAGAGAGAATGAAGCTTATAAACTATTCAATTATTTACATACTATTTACACTATATACAACTATATCTAGCTATGTACAGTCTGGTCACAGACCGCTCCATAATGCGTGTTATCACGTCACCCTGGTATATTTCAAATATATCGGTCACTGGGCAAGGTGTTCCCTCCACCAGTATTTTCTTGTGTTTTTTAAATAGTTGTCCTTCTTGTCTTTAATTGGCAGCGTTGTATCGAACATTATTTCGCGATTTACCGCATTGCAAACAATATTGGGTGGATAGTGAAATGCTTTCTGATTTGAGCCTCGCTTAATGTGGTAGATAGTGGGAACTTTGTTTTTGTCCTGTATGTACCCTTTCGAGTCAAGGAAAGTGAACGCTTCCGGTGGGACGATTCCAGATCTTGCAGTTACTATATGGTAACTGGTTTGGGGGTAGAACGGGCCATAAATTAGGCAGCACGCTAACCACTAGACCAACACATCGGTTTATAAAAGGTAATGTATATATATAACATAAAATATGTAGTATACGAGGTGGCCCAAAAAGTGACGTACAAAAGGAAAATCTAGATGCCTCGCATCAATACTTATCCAACTCGCCTACATTTATGTTCTGCAATCTCTTTTTGTTTTCGAGGCAGGGGCGTTTTTTAATTTTTCTCTTTCAAGTATGTACTTTCATCGCAATTTTGCTAACTTGTGTTATCGTTATGAAGTGCACCGTTAAGCAATAAATAAACGACCGACTAAAGATTAACGTCAAAGTCGTAGATTTCGATTAAAAGTAAAAAAAATAGGTTTTGGAGGATTAGTCACTAAAGTTTGACGACAATAATAGATACTTATACTAGTCCCAATGACGCCCAATTGGTTTTAAAAACTCTCAACAAGGAAACACCGCGGGATGCCTGCCCTCCGGTTTTGCGAAAATTCGGCATGTTTGTAGAGTGGATGAAAATGGTCGATACGTATTTTTTTTATATCGACGGAACTCCATTTTTAATGGGTGAAACGAGATACGACGAAGTTTCAAATTATAATAATCTTTCATTTTTTGAGTACCATACATTGAAGATAAGAACGGTGCAGATAACAACAAATTTTATATTGTTTATTGCAAAATTTCAATTTTTCAATGCGTTCTTTCGAATATTTTCATGTGATGGGGATGTAAATTTGCATATGTATAGAGGATGGAAGGTAGTGGATAGATGTTTTTTTTTCGATATCGCGATATCAAGCGGTTGAACCCGCTTTTCGAATTTTTGGCCAATACTGACGTACATTCAGCTAACCTTTTGTGATACCCGGCTAAATTCCTGTCGATAAAAGCTCGTGCGATGACTCGATTGAATATTTATGTCAAATACATTCCTTTCACAGGGCCTCGCTCTTCGGTATTTACAAAAAAAACGTAGAAATTAAAGTGAGTCAAAAAATTTGATACCATTTTTTTTTGTTTCGGCGGAACGCCATTTTCAAGGGGTTGAACGCACTGTAAAAAAATTGTTTCTTTTTTCATCTTTTGGCTGTAACTTGTGGGCAGAACGAGATAAAAATAAGGTTCGAAAAAAATTCTATTCCTCGATTACTATATATTCATGATGATAAAAATAAATATAACAACAAATTGCGTATTGTTTATTGTAATAATTCGTTTTTTGCCTGCGTACCGGCGAAGATCGCCTCATTGGAATGTAACTTTGTACATGTGTAGAGGGTGAAATGTAACCGAAATATTTTTATTTATTTATTTAATCGACATCTCGCAATTATTAGGTAGTTATATATCGGAAGCGAACAGTGGACAAAAATGTGAGACGCGCAGGAAGGAAATTGTCCGCGGAAATATACGGGAGCGAGCACATGCCACACGTGACTTGCCCCGAGTGGAGCCGGGTATGCCAGCTAGTCGGCTTATAAAGCGAGATACCTCTATCATATCCACCAGTTATTTCTACCCCACAAAGCAATCCGCTTCTTGCTATCGCCTCCGTTATTCTTAATCTATCTTTCAAGTTCCCTATCCTTGCCTTTTTTGCTATCCTCCATGCTCCATGGACTGCTTTCCTGATCCTGCCATCATTCTTATATGTTTCAATAAAAATATATAAAATGATTCTTATTTATATACTTACAATACCAAATTACTTATTTTTGGAGTCGGCACAAGCCAATTGCGAGTATTCTCACATTTTTCGCAAAAAACGAGGTGACGAAAAAAAATTAATGAAATTATACGACCTGCAGTCCTTTTTTAATTTGCAATCTCGTTTCTCTCGTGACGTCAATCTCTCATTCTTGGCTGGCACCGACTCCAAAAATATGTCATTTGGTAGTGTAAATATTTAAATAACAATAATTTCATATATTTACATTATAAATTTATTGTATTATGCATACAATAAATTATTGGGTGTACTTCCGAAAAGCGAAAACGAAATTTCGACCTGAAATTTGACATACATCTTCCTTTTAATATTATAAGATATCCCCTGAAAGGATTTTTGGCGACTCGCCATAGTTTTCGAGATATCGATTTTTGAAAGTTATTTTTTTCATCGCACGCCTATCATATTTACAGCTGACGGGCTCAGCTATGGCTATACCTATATATCTTATCGCGCCCTCCGCTTTGTCCGGCTCTTCGTAGAGTTTGTTTGGAGAACCCCCTCTCCGACGTTTCCACGGCCGGCGCGCTTATGTTAAACCCCGTATAGCGAATTCTCATTTCTACGGACACGTTTACTGGTGCCTGCGCTCGGGATTCCAACTTTCGCTTTATGATACGGATAATACAAATGATAAATTATAAAATAACAAGAAAAAACAAAACAAAAAAATCAAATATAAGGAGTACAACTTTGCAGTGACCGTTTTTTTTCACAAGTTTAAGGCTTTATTATAAAAAAGTGGCTACATATTTTTTAATCAAAGTACTGCCCGTCGCTAGCTACGACCTCGGCCCATCTTTCAGGTATCATTCGAATCCCGCGCCGATAAAAGTCTTGGTCCTTGGAGGCAATCCAGGAATCGACCCAATTTTTGACTTCTTCGTAAGTACCAAAGTGCTGGTCAGCCAAATCGTGTGCCATTGACCGGAACAAGTGATAGTCGGAAGGGGCAATGTCTGGAGAGTACGGCGGGTGGGATAAAACCTCCCATTTCAGCGTTTCCAAGTACTTTTTCACGACATTTGCAACATGGGGTCGGGCATTGTCATGCTGCAGTATCACCTTGTCATGTCTTTCGTTGAATTGTGGCCGTTTCTCTTTGAGTGCCTTACTCAAGCGCATCAACTGACGTCGGTAGAGTTCCCCTGTGATGGTTTCGGATGGTTTGAGCAGCTCATAGTACACAACGCCCAGCTGGTCCCACCAGATACACAGCATCACTTTGGATCCGTGAATATTCGGTTTGGGCGTCGATGACGGAATATGACCAGGCAGTCCCCATGATTTTCGGCGTTTAGGATTATCGCAGTGAACCCACTTTTCATCTCCAGTCACAATCCGGTGCAAAAATCCCTTCCTTTGTTGTCTTTGGAGCAGTTGTTCACAGGTGAAAAATCGGCGCTCGATGTCTCTCGGCTTCAACTCATGCGGGACCCAGTTTCCTTGCTTTTGGATCATACCCATATCCCGGAGACGTTTTGAAACTGCTTGCTGGGTTACTCCTAACGTCTCGGCGAGTTCCTCTTGAGTTTGGCACGAATCCTGGTCCAGCAAGGTCTCCAATTCTGCGTCTTCAAAAACTTTCTGCCTTCCGCCACCATGCTTGTTCTCGACCTCAAAATCTCCACTTTCGAAGCGTTGAAACCACCGCCGACACGTTTTCTCACTAACAGAATCCTCCCCGTAAGCATCTACAAGCAAACGGTGGGCCTCAGCCGCAGATTTCTTGATGTTGAAGAAGTAAATCATAACTTCCCGCAAATGCTGAGAATTCGGTTCGTAGGTTGCCATGTTTGAGTGCCTATAACTTTATAATGCATACACGTATCCGTTAGCTTTTTTAAATTGTTTAAATTGGCAGAGCCTCTAGTTTAAAATGCCACTTTTTTTATTGAGCTAGGGCCACTACTTCGGCCGCAGTGGCTCTCTAAGTAAAACGGTCACTGCAAAGTTGTACTCCTAATATTTTTTTTATCGAATAAAAAAACTAAAAACAATAAACGAAAAATAAAAAATAAATTGGAAGAGGTGCTCTGCGGCCACCGCAGTGTTCTACGCACCCCTCGATTTCACATATCTGACTTTAGGTTTGTTTGGATACCGATAAATTCTCCATCAAACGTGAAAACAAAAAACCAGCATTACACCAAAAACGACAGTGCGGCTGGATTTGACGACGGGGGGGGGGGGGGGGTACACCAGACGAAGATCCGCACAAAGCGGAAAGCGCGATAACATATATAGGTATAGCCATAGCTGGACCCGTCAGCTATATATGAGGTATTCCAGCTGAACTCAACCACTTTTGCATCTTATATTTTTTTATTTGTCTCAAATTTTTTTCTGTTTTTGTACCTATTTAAAGAACTTCACTTGATTTTTTGCGAATTTTTTTACTCATACATTTACGAGATATGATTTTTTTTCGAAATTCGAAAAAAATCGGTCTTTTATTTCAAATGCCCATAACTTTGCGAAAAATGGATCAAATCAAGTTTTTTTCAAAATGTTTGTTTTTGAGTTTACTTCTTGATAAAAAATATTAAAAATTTGACGATATTCATCTTCTATATCGTTTTACCGCTTAAAGCAAAAAAATGTTGATTTCTAAAGGTCGGACACTCCTAATTTTTTGTCAAAAAATGTTCTAACTTTGACTTTTTTTAACTATTTTTAACGCTAGGCTGATCTTGGGCAGACTTTTCCTTATATTTTTTTCCTAATTTAAAATCATTTTTTTTCATCACAAGCAAAAAACGTTTTTTTTTTTCAAAAGGTAGGGCACGTTTAATTTGTTTCAAAAAAATTGCTAGGAAACTTTAACTATATTAACTATTTTTAAGACTAGTTTCATCGTCGGGATATTTTCCCTTCTATTTTATTCATCATTAAAAATAATCTTTTTTTAGTATCAGTAAAAAAGCGTTGATTTCAAAAGGTCTGACACTTTAAATTTTTTTCGACAAATTTGCTATGAAATTTTGACTATTTTGACCATTTTTAATGCTAGTTTAATCGTGGGCAGATTTTTCCTGCTATTTTGTTCATAATTAAAAACATTTTTTTCATCACAAGCAAAAAAGCTTTTTTTTTTTCAAAAGTGGGACACGTTGAATTTTGTTTTGTAAATTTGCAAGGAAACTTTCTTTCAGTAGAAATATTTTTTTCAGTATAAGCAAAAAAAGCGTTTATTTCAAAAGGTCAGAGTTATATTTATTACATTGATGCTTGTTTTCCGTAATTGGATATACAATGGTAAATTTATCCTTATGCTTCTGTCCTACACATTCGAAAAATCTTTGAAATTTACGTTTCAGTCCAGTTTCACATTCCCTCAAATATAACGATCTGTCACCTTATGTATTGAACTTCCATCAGATTTATATTGTACCATCAACATCACTGGAACGAGTGAGATGGAGTCAGCTGGTGGTACTGCCTGGAAAGATCGTTGTTGCAATCCTTTACTTATAAAGGACCATTAAAAAAAAGGCTTACGACCATCGTCCGAAAGTGCTAAAAAAAAAAATATGGATTATATCAGGAACATAAGTTATGCTCGAGTTGTAGACGTCAAATTTCCTACATCATTAACGAAGCGTTGAGTGAAGAGCCTTTTCCGGATGAAAATATTGCTCGTATTGATAGTGACGAAAGCGACATCATCAAATTTTTCTAAACAAATTAAACATGCCCTACCCTTTGAAAAAAAAACGTTTTCTTGCTTGTGATGAAAAAAAAAATGATTTTAAATTATTAAAAAAATATAAGGAAAACGCTGCCCAAGATCAGCCTAGCGTTAAAAATAGTTAAAAAAGTCAAAGTTTATTAGCAAATTAAAAAATTTTTTTTAAGTGTCCGACCTTTAGAAATCAACAATTTTTTGCTTTAAGCGGTAAAACGATATAGAAGATGAATATTGTCAAATTTTTAATATTTTTTATCAAAAAGTACACTCAAAAACAAAGCTTTTGAAAAAAAAACTTGATTTGGTCCATTTTTCGCAAAGTTATGGGCATTTGAAATAAAAGACCGATTTTTTCGAATTTCGAAAAAAAATCATATCTCGTAACTGTGTGCGTAAAAAAATTCGCAAAAAATCAAGTGAAGTTCTTTGAATAGGTACAACAACAGAGAAAAATTTGAGCCAAATCATAAAATATAAGATGCAAAAGTGGTTGAGTTCAGCTGGAATACCTCATATATAGCAGGCGCGCGATAAAAAAATTAACTTTCAAAAATCGATATCTCGAAAACTATGTCGTGTCGCCAAAAATTCTTTTAGGGGATATCTTATAACATTAAAAGGAAGGTGTATGCCAAATTTCAGGTCGAAATTCGGTTTCCACTTTTCGGAAGTTTATGCTTTTGGCAGTGTAAAAACATAAGTGCCATTTAGAATCTCGTTTGGTCAAAAAGTTGTCGCTGAAAGACGAAAAACATCTCCAGTTTCAAGGGGTAAAATGAGGTTTAAAAATGAGGTTCCGCCGTTATAAAAAAATTTGTGTCGACTATTTTGACCCACCCTACGAACATGCCAAATTTCAGTAAAATCGGAGCGGGACACCTTGCAATGTTTCCTTGTAAGAGGAAAGTACATACATAGAGAATAAATAAACGGAAACCCATGCTACGGGAAAACCCGAAGAAAATATTTTTTTCTCGAAAACTATAAAAGATCGTAGAACATCCGTGGGGGTGACCGGACAGGTATTGATACAAGGCATCTAGATTTCTCCTTTGGGACGTCACTTGTCGGGCCACCTTGTATAAACTATATGAACTTGAATGTTTTACTTTAAAACCAAAATTAAAAATATCATGGTGACTTTTATAAGGTGGACAGGTGTTTTTAGAGGGTCTTGCGCGGTGATTTCGCGACTGAAAAAAAATGATTTTTAATGGTTTTTCAAGCTTTCTTTGAAAAAAAATATATCGTATTTTTGTCATGAATAGCATTTGCCAGAGAAAATAGAGTATTCTGGAAAAGAATAAAAAATCCATTTTGCGTGCAGGAGAATGAAGTTTATCAAATTCCGAATACGGGACACTCCCGAAAAACTATATTTGTGCTCCCCGTCATGGAGAAAAAAATTATCAAACATACGATTAAAGTGTATAAATCGGAATTTAATCAGTGGAACAAACGAGCTAAGTCAGGCACGACAGTGCTATAGGAAGTGCTAGTCTGCTGACGTCACAGCTGCAACTTCCGAATGGTCGGCTGTCACAGGAAGTTGGTTCAGAGTCCGATGATACGCGGTCGAGCCAAGGAACCTGAATGTGTCCCTATCTGAGAACTTGATTCAAAATAATGTCAATTTATAAAATGTTCGAGGATTCCATGCACTGCAAATACGATTTTCAATCATTTGCGATTCGCTAACAACTTTTGGAATAACTTATTCTAGCAATACATTTTAAAGTAATTTGACGTGGAATTATTAATTTTTACCAAATGTTACGAGATTTCTGTCTTTTAATGTTGCATAAATTGTCATCACATGTTGTAGTTACAGAATTTTTGAATAATTTATGAAAAGTCAAAAATAAAAATGCTCGTATAATTTGGCAAAAAATAATAATTTCACGCGAAATTACTTTAAAATGTATTGATAGAATTATTTATTGCGAAAGTTATTAGCGAATCGCAAATGATGAGGAATATTGTTTGCGGACCATGAAATTCGCAAACATTTTCGAAATTGACATTATTTCCGATAAAGTTCGCATTCTATAGATCAAGTTCAATCGATTATCTTAAACCTCAATCTATGAAGGTATTTCAGGCACTTTAATCCCGTGAAACTGGGTCGTTTTCGTTTTTGCACTGCCAAACCAACAATTGTCGGTGGAAAAAATCTGAAAAAAATCATGGTCGATTTTAGACCGTACTTCTACAGGAATGATAAGGTTGTTGTCTTCCTTATTTTCGATTTTTTAAAAATAAATATTAAATGAAGAAAATGATCTTGGGCGGGATGAAAACGACCCAGGTTTGCGAATCGCGGGTTAGCATTTGCTCCGCAATGGGTCACATTGAGTCCAGAAATCTGACGATGCTGCGACAACGACGGAAGGAACATTATTTATTTAACAAAGATAGAATCAGTGCTCGCTACGGTTCTCGGAGCACCGATCGGACATTCCTGACACTACTGCCCCGAATTCGTCTCCGATTTTATCTTATTTCCGGTCAGATCTGGTCGAGAAGTCTGACGATCCTGCGACAGCGAGGGAAGGAGCATTATGTATTTAACAAAGATAAAATCGGTGCTCGCAACGTTTCTAGGGGCCTCAATCGGAAATTCCTGATAGTACTTCCCCGAATCCGTCCACGATTTTATTTTATTTCCGGTCAGATTGAGTCGAGAAGTCGGACGATGCCGCGAGAACGACGCTAGGAGCTATGTTTATTTAACAAAGATAAAATCGGTGCTCGGAATGGTTCCCGGGGCCTCGATCGGACATTCCCGATACTACTGCTCCGAATTCGTTTCCGATTTTATCCTACTTCCGGTCAGATTGGGTCGAGAAGTCTGACGATGCCGCGAGAACGACGCTAAGAGCTTTGTTTATTTAACAAAGATAACATCGGTGCTCGGAATGGTTCTCGGAGCCTTGATCGGACATTCCCGACATCACTGCCCAGACTTCGTCTCCGATTTCATCCTACTTCCGGTCAGATTGGGTCGAGAAGTCTGACGATGCCGCGAGAACGACGCTAGGAGCTTTGTTTATTTAACAATGATAAAATCGGTGCTCGGAATGGTTCCCGGGGCCTCGATCGGACATTCCAGATATTACTGCCCCGAATTCGTCTCTGATTTTATCCTACTTCCGGTCAGATTGGATCGAGAAGTCTGACGATGCCGCGAGAACGACGCTAGGAGCTTTGTTTATTTAACAAAGATAAAATCGGTGCTCGGAATGGTTCCCGGGGCCTCAATCGGACATTCCCGATATTACTGCCCCCAATTCATCTCCGATTTTCTCTTACTTCCGGTCAGATTGGGTCGAGAAGTCTGACGATGCCGCGAGAACGACGCTAGGAGCTTTGTTTATTTAACAAAGATAAAATCGGTGCTCAGAATGGTTCTCGGAGCCTTGATCGGACATTCCCGACATTACTGCCCCGAATTCGTCTCCGATTTTATCCTACTTCCGGTCAGATTGGGTCGAGAAGTCTGACGATGCCGCGAGAACGACGCTAGGAGCTTTGTTTATTTAACAAAGATAAAATCGGTGCTCGGAATGGTTCCCGGGGCCTCGATAGGACATTCCCGATATTTCTGCCCCCAATTCGTCTCCGATTTTATCTTACTTCCGGTCAAATTTGGTCGAGAAGTCTGACGATGCCGCGAGAACGACGGAAGGAGCTTTGTTTATTTAACAAAGATAAAATCGGTGCTCGGAATGGTTCCCGGGGCCTCGATAAACAAACAATGCTCCTTCCGTCGTTCTCGCGGCATCGTCAGACTTCCTTATCCATTCTGACCGGAAGTAAGTTAAAGTCGGAAACGAATTGGGGGCAGTAATATCGGGAATGTCCTATCGAGGCCCCGGGAACCATTCCGAGCACCGATTTTATCTTTGTTAAATAAACAAAGCTCCTAGCGTCGTTCTCGCGGCATCGTCAGACTTCTCGACCCAATCTGACCGGAAGTAGGATAAAATCGGAGACGAATTCGGTGCCGTAATATTGGGAATGTCCGATCGAGGCCCCGGGAACCATTCCGAGTACCGATTTTATCTTTGTTAAATAAACAAAGCACCTAGCGTCGTTCTCGCGGCATCGTCAGACTTCTCGACCCAATCTTACCGAAAGTAAGATAAAATCGGAGACGAATTGGGGGCAGCAATGTCGGAAATGTCCGATCGAGGCCCCGGGAATCATTCCGAGCACCGATTTTATCTTTGTTAAATAAACAAAGCTCCTAGCGTCGTTCTCGCAGCATCGTCAGACGTCTAGACCCAATCTGACCGGAAGTAGAATAAAATCGGGGACGAATTCGGTGCAGTAATATCGGGAATGTCCGATCGAGGCCCCGGGAACCATTCCGAGCACCGATTTTATCTTTGTTAAATAAACAAAGCTCCTAGCGTCGTTCTCGCTGCATCGTCAGACTTCTCGACCCAATCTGACCGGAAGTAGGATCAAATCGGAGACGAATTCGGGGCAGTAATGTCGGGAATGTCCCATGAAGGCTCCGAGAACCAGTCCGAGCACCGATTTTATCTTTGTTGAATAAACAAAGCTCTTACCGTCGTTCTCGCGGCATCGTCAGACTTCTTGACCCAATCTGACCGGGAGTAGGATAAAATCGGAGACGAATTCGGGGCAGTAATGTCGGGAATGTCCGATCAAGGCTCCGAGAACCATTCTGAGCACCGATTTTATCTTTGTTAAATAAACAAAGCTCCTACCGTCGTTCTCGCGGCATCGTCAAACTTCTCGACCGAATCTGACCGGAAGTAGGATAAAATCGGAGACGAATTCAGGGCGGTAATATCGGAAATGTCCGATCGAGGCCCCGGAAACCATTCCGAACACCGATTTTATCTTTGTTTAATAAACAAAGCTCCTTCCGTCGTTCCCGCGGTATCGTCAGACTTCCTGACCAAATTTGACCGGAAGTTAGATAAAATCGGAGACGAATTAGGGGCAGTAATATCGGGAATGTCCTATCGAGGCCCCGGGAACCATTCCGAGCACCGATTTTATCTTTGTTAAATAAACAAAGCTCCTACCGTCGTTCTCGCGGCATCGTCAGACTTCGCGACCCAATCTGACCGGAAGTAGGATAAAATCGGAGACGAATTCGGGGCAGTAATATCGAGAATGTCCGATCGAGGCCCCGGGAACTATTCCGAGCACCGATTTTATCTTTGTTGAATAAACAAAGCTCCTACCGTCGTTCTCGCGGCATCGTCACACTTCTTGACCCAATCTTACCGGAAGTACGATGAAATCGGAGATCAATTGGGGGCAGTAATATCGGGAATGTCAGATTGAGGCCTCGGGAACCATTCCGAGCACCGATTTTATCTTTGTTAAATAAACAAAGCTCCTACCGTCGTTCTCGCGGCATCGTCAGACTTCTCGACCCAATCTGACCGGAAGTAGGATAAAATCGGAGACGAATTCGGGGCAGTAATGTCGGGAATGTCCGATCAAGGCTCCGAGAACCATTCTGAGCACCGATTTTATCTTTGTTAAATAAACAAAGCTCCTACCATCGTTCTCGCGGCATCGTCAGACTTCTCGACCCAATCTGACCGGAAGTAGGATAAAATCGGAGACGAATTCGGGGCAGTAGTAACGCGAATGTCTGATCGAGGCCCCGGGAACCATTCCGAACACCGATTTTATCTTTGTTTAATAAACAAAGCTCCTTCCGTCGTTCTCGCGGTATCGTCAGACTTCTCGACCAAATTTGACCGGAAGTAAGATAAAATCGGAGACGAATTGGGGGCAGTAATATCGGGAATGTCCTATCGAGGCCCCGGGAACCATTCCGAGCACCGATTTTATCTTTGTTAAATAAACAAAGCTCCTAGCGTCGTTCTCGCGGCATCGTCAGACTTCTCGACCCAATCTGACCGGAAGTAGGATAAAATCGGAGACGAATTCGGGGCAGTAATATCGAGAATGTCCGATCGAGGCCCCGGGAACCATTCCGAGCACTGATTTTATCTTTGTTAAATAAACAAAGCTCCTACCGTCGTTCTCGCGGCATCGTCACACTTCTTGACTCAATCTGACCGGAAGTAAGATGAAATCGGAGATGAATTGGTGGCAGTAATATCGGGAATGTCCGATTGAGGTCCCGGGAACCATTCCGAGCACCGATTTTATCTTTGTTAAATAAACAAAGCTCCTAGCGTCGTTCTCGCGGCATCGCCAGACTTCTCGATTCAATCTGACCGGAAGTAGGATAAAATCGGAGACGAATTGGGGGCAGTAATATCGGGAATGTCCGATCGAGGCCCCGGGAAGCATTCCGAACACCGATTTTATCTTTGTTTAATAAACAAAGCTCCTAGCGTCGCACAGTGGGGCAGAATCCCAAAAAGCTGGCCAAAAGTCAAATTTTTGAGTTGTATATATTCGTCTATATATGTTCAGATCTTGTTTACTGATAGTCCTAGGACGAAATTTCGGACCGGGCAGGTTTATACCTGCTCTAGGGTCGCCTCGACATCAGTCGACATTCAGCCGCCGTTCGGTACGCATTAAACAAGCGTACGCGTCGAAAAATTCTTGCCTGTTTCGAAGTGCTGTGAAACGGACGAAACTGTCTCAATTTTAATTCTGCAAAATGGAAAAACTTTCTGAAGGTATGCAGAAAATATAATTATGCACAGTTATTGCTTATTTTATGTTTGAAATATCTAAATTTTGCAACAAGTAAACATAAAAAATTATACATTTTTTTTCGAAAATCGATTTTCTAAAGTAGTTTTAAAAATGTTTTCGCGAGTCTCGACCTTGTTTCAACAAGAAACTGATAGTGTACAGTACTAAATATAATATACTAAAAAACTGGCTGCTCAGGTGTGCTCAACGAATAGTTAGACTAATTTTTAGGGAGAAATACGTGGCGCGACATTAACGGACGTGTGAATGTAATCCATTGATTACCCGAGTCGAAATTTTTAGCCTCCTCTGAACCCTCGCAGGACCCATTTCTTTTGTAATACACAAGCCGCCAGCCTCCGTTGAACCTACGAAACCTCATTTGTCGAGTTCAGTGCCATGAAGAGACCTCCTCTTGGCCCAGGGTATCCTCTGCTAGACCTCCCAAACCTTCTCTCGACCCCCAGTTTCAGCGAAACGTGCAGAGTACAGGCCTCCTTAACCTGCTTTCAATCTCAAACTGTTGCCTCGACCCCACCTAACCTGCTTTTGGCCCAAATTCGATATCTCCTCCATCATCATTCCATTGTGACCTGATCGGTAACCCGTTCGATGACGAAAATAATACGAAATTAATAAAAATACATCGTCCCCTTATCAAATTAATAGTCCAATATTAATATGCGAAAACAATCAAATTTGCGAAATATCGATTTATTATTATTTTATAGGCAATTGATAAAAGAATGCTTGTGTATACAGTCTTACTCCAATTCTATCGGATTAATAGGCATTTTCCTGTGAGAAAAAATCTCACAGGAAAATTCTTTAAAAAATGCCAGTCTATCCAGTATAAGCTTACGCGACGTTTTTCGTTCTTGACATTTCTTCTTAAGCCTTCTAGTTCTTGAGTTACATTGCATTATCTAGAATTAGTCTTTTTAGCAAAAAATGAAATAACATTGCGAAAAAAATCGTACAAAACTTTATAAAAAACGCAAATGAAGTTCCTGCTACCCCGTTTAAGTTCATCATGGATAAACGTAACAATTTTTTTTTTCCATAAGTCATGCGTTCAATTCTTGATGGTCGAAAAAAAGCCGAAAATCAGTCACGTATAAAAGTGCGTACCGGGTCGAAAAGAAAATGATAAAAAAATATTTCAGAAAAGCAATATACAGCTGAATTTATTCCCGTCAAAACGCCGTTCGGTAAATTTGGTTATTTTTTTTTTTACGAAGCTATGTGACTTTAAGTGCAGCAAGAAATATCGACTGGTGTATCCAAACATTTAAGCGACGGTATATATTATATAATACTTTATATATATATATAATACTCGAAATATGTGGTTGCGTTAATATATTCGAATATACACTACCAGTCAAAAGTATTCGGACACTTCAGATAACTGCAAAACTTAATATCACTTTGGATCATTGCAAACTTATGGTAGAATAATAATTATTTTACGAAGATACTTTAAAGCTCTGTGAAATTACTTAATCATATAGATCTTTATAGTATCTTCGTGAAATAATAAATGAAATTAATTATATTACTCTAACATTATTTGGCAATTATCCAGCGCTCAAAAGTTTTGCGATTATGTGGAGTGTGCGAAAACTTTTAGCTGGCAGTGTATATCTAAATAACATATAATGTTGATTTCTATATGGAACGATAGGGTGTTAATTATAGTCTATTTCATGTTCTGAAGGATTGAAATTGTCGGTTTAGAATTCAACCTCATTCGATTTTTTCTTTTTGTTTTTGTTCGTTTTGTTTTTTTTTGTTTATTCAATAATGAGTTGATAAATGGCGACGGCCGATTACCGTCGATTTCAAATAAGATGTTTGATTTTTCCTTGTTTTCATTTTTAGCACGTCGAAAATTAAAAAAATATTTCCACGTGAATGTATGAAGCATATTTTTATTTTTTCCCGCTAAATATTATGATATTAACTAACCGCGTCTATTTGATTTTTTTTAAATTTGTATTAACTAGATTTTTGATAGAACCAAATTTTTCCTATTGTATTCCATTATTAAAATGATTGATTTTAAAAATGTTTATTTATAGAAAATCAATCTATTTAATATCGTCCAATAACTACATATTTTATTTGATGCTAATAAATCTGTGATTCGGTTTCATCAGTTTAACATTTTCATCTGTTCAAAAAAACAATTTAGTCAAGTTCACTGAATGGATCTAGTTATTTTTTTTAATTTACCTTAAATAGAATATTTGTAGAGTTAAGCATTTTTCTATTTCATTGAACTAATGGTCCATCTTTATTGCAACACTCATATCAAGGGGGCGGGGGGTAGTGAAGGTGGAGAGAGAGGAATTCACTACCCCCCGCCGATTTTATATATATATATATATATATATATAAAATTCCTCTCTCTCCACCTTCACTACCCCCCGCCCCTTTGATATGAGTGTTACAATAAAGATGGACCATTAGTTCAATCAAATAGAAAAATGCTTAACTCTACAAATATTTTATTTAAGGTAAATTAAAAAAAAAATAACTAGATCCATTCAGTGAACTTGACTAAATTGTTTTTTTGAACAGATGAAAATGTTAAACTGATGAAACCGAATCACCGTGTGTGTGTGTGTGTGTGTGTGTGCGTGTGTGTGTGTTTGAAAAATCTATAGCTTATGTGATACAACAAATAGTTGGAGGTATTCATTTGGTCTCTTATGCCATATCAGCGACCAAAATGTTATAAGCACTCGGTAGCATAGGGGCAGCGGCGCGTATTTATGAGTAGGTAGGACTAGGTTCAAATCGCATATAGGGCAAATATTTTCTTCGAAAAAAATCATTTCCAAAGGCCAGGGAATGACGAATTACGATGAAAAATCCTTGTAGTAAAGCTCTCAAATAATGCGTTCATTTTATTTTCGATTTATGAAATATTTTTTGCATATAGTACACTAAGCTTTACAGTGTACATTGTAAGCAAATGAAGATTAATTTGAATCTCATCTTTATTAACATATATAAATATCTTTGAAAGAAATATGATCGTAGTAGGCTGGGAGACAAGGAAAAAAACCTATTTTATTTAAATAGATTCTATATAAATTAATTTTTTTGTTTAGCAGTGTACAGTAGGCCGAAAGGGGGGGCAGTAGGTTCTGCGGGAGCGCTCGAAGTAGGCCCACCTGAGGTTCCGTAGGTTCAATTGTGACCCTCCCTGACCTCCTTTGAGTCAAAAAGTCTACTTTCTGCCATGCCGGAGGTTCATCGGAGGCTCTAACGCATGGTACTTTCAAACATTGTACCCTCCTTTAGATACCCAATAATCCGCTCACGCCGATTTCTGCTCGCCTTCATTTTGTGGGTTGTACGCGGCTCGAAAATTTCGACTCGGGTATTACGTTACAGCGCGTTGGTATATTTTCTGTCTATTAACATAGATTAATATTTATTTATCAATTCCATTTGTAGTATGTTCATTTATTGATTAATATTCATAGATCATTTAAATTTTAATACAGTAATTTATTATTCTAAATGTACGCTTTACGAAAATCTCAACATTTTATAAAATATTCCTGCAAGAACTCTCAGTAGCTAGAACTGTGTTTCCCCCATGTTTGTACGGCGTAACGGTTTTCGGCAGTAAAGGTGTATTAGTGTATACGTACATAGTGTATACGTAGTGTAGACGGCGATTCGGCAAGGACTGACGAGGGGCTCCTAGAGCAGCCATGTATGAAAGAAAGGAGCCCGCCTGCTGTTCAGGCTTTATTATACCTGTTGTATACTGACACAGAGGTGATTCTCGTAAAGACAGATTTCATGTAATTTCGGTTTTTTTTTCGTGCAGAATGTATGTAAATATATTTGTTAATCATTTATATCATAAATATTCGTTTTCTTTATAAATATAAAATCATTTTTAGTAGTAATAAATTATTTTTGTACATTTCGAGTCAGAACACCGTATATAGTTTTGTTAAGTATAAAATGATTTCAAAATAATGTCATTCAATTTTGTACATGTTTATATTGGTATTTTACAGAGTCTTCCCAATCTTCAAATATGGAATTATCAAGAAGAGATGTTTTTTTCATGGTGAAAGACAGTTTAAAAAACGAACAGAAATTCGTTATTGGAGTTTTGAAAGATGCAATTTTCAAGAAAACAGAACATGTGATACAAGTAGACGAGGATGAAAAGTCATTAGGACTGTTATTTGCAAATTTTCGATCCAGATGGAAAGCAGCAAATAGAGGCCAAGAAAAGTTTCTAAAAAATAATGAAGAATGGTTGAATGGCACCGTATGTTTTTCAACATTATCCGATACTGAATGCACAACATCAACATCCGAGAAGATTGTGAAGAATGATGAAAAAGGAACATCTGGACGACCTTCGAAATCCTTTGCTTCATCCAGCGATAGATCTAAGAGGCGAAAGACTGAAGAAATACGTTCTACTTTATCTACAGAAGAATTGACGTATGCTGCTCAAATGAGTTTAAGGACTTCTGGTCAAGTGGATGCTGCTCAAGTTCTTAAAGATGTCACATTAACCAGCCCAACAAGAGCCTCAAAATATATAGCTGCTGTTCGGTCAAAAAATGAGACACCTTTAACCCCAGACGAAGCACTTTCTTTGATGATCGAGAAAGGAGAATCAAAGCGCTCTTATCAGCTATCAAGAAATGCAGCTAGAGCACGTAAATGCAAATTATACCCATCATACCATGAAGTAGAAAAAGCAAAAAATCGTGGTTATCCATCAGTTGTGTACATGAATATTACTGAGTCGTGCGCACAAATTAAACTACAGGCTTTACTTGATCATACCACATACAGAATTATACAACTTCAGGCTGATGTCATCGATACTCTAAATTCTGAAATTCTGCAAAAATTAGTACTTCACTGTAAATGGGGATGTGATGGAAGCAGCGGTCAAAGTGTTTATAAGCAAAAATTTGATGAGGCTGGAAAATCTGATGAAAGCATTTTTTATACTTCTCTGGTACCTTTGCAATTAATCTACAACAATCACGAGACGGATGAAGGAACTATTGTGTGGAAAAATCCTAGACCTTCATCTCCTCGATTCTGCAGACCAATACGATTGCAGTTTGTACATGAAGATGTACAATCAACATTGAAAGAAGTTACCGACATTGAACAGCAGATTGCGGGTCTTGCACCATACACTACTGAACAAAATGAAAAATCAATTTCAGTAACCTATTGTATGTCGTTTACGACGATAGACGGCAAAGTCTGCAACGCTGTGACCGGTACCACTTCTGCACAACGCTGCTTCCTGTGCAAAGCCACCTCTAAAGATTTTAATAACATCGACAAAATTATAAAAATGGACATTACTACAGATAATTTAAGATTTGGCATATCTACATTACATGCGTAGATTCGTTTTTTCGAGAGCTGTTTGCATTTATCGTATAAGCTCACAACTCAAAAGTGGCAAGCTCGTGAAGAGGAAGTGAAAAAGATTGTGAAAGTACGCAAGGAAGACATACAGACTCAATTTAAGACAACACTGGGGCTTATCGTTGATGGACCAAAGCCAGGATATGGCAGCTTAAACGATGGAAATACCGCCCGCCGCTTTTTCGAAAATGCTAATATATCTGCTGAAATAACAGGAGTCGATGAAAATTTAATTCACCGATTTCATGTTATTTTGCAGGCAATTTCGAGCGGGTATGATATAGACGAACAAAAATTCAAAGACTATTGTGTAAATACTGCCCGTTTATTCGTTGCTTTATATCCATGGTATTACATGCCAACATCTGTGCTGATGCACGGAGCAGAAATTGTAAAATATGCCCTTTTACCGATCGGACAACTTTCTGAAGAGGCCCAAGAGTCACGCAATAAGGACATAAAGAACTACAGGTTACACCATTCAAGAAAATGCTCTCGAGAATCGAATATGAGAGACATTTTCTATAGGCTCTTAGTATCATCAGATCCATTTCTCTCAAGCATCAGGAAATTGCCCCAGAGACCGGCGAAATCTTTACATAAAGAAGCTATAGAAATGTTAAAACAACTTGAAGTCACCCGACAAGAGATAAGGAACGATTCCGATTTGGATACAAGTGGGTCAACATCAGAATCCGAATCGAATGATTCCAACATTGAAGATGACATACAAGATTTTTGTTACTAGAAGTAAATAACAGATATTTGATTTATTGCAAATTTTGTACTCAAGAAATTGTTCAAAAATAAAAACATGGCTCAAGAGATTTTCTACTCATTTAAACCTAAAAATATTATGAAACATTTTCTATTAAAAAATATTTAAAAATTGAAAATTTTTGTGGAATCGTCTATATATCGCGTCTGCTATTTTGAAAATTAACATTCCTATAACAAATTCGTAATCAGCGATCCCAAAAACCCTTAAGAAATATGATTGGGTATTTTTTACTGAATTATTTGACTAATTGGTTGAATTATGTCCGCCATTTTGGGTCCGCCATTTTGAAAATCGTAATTCTGATAACAGATTCGTACTCAGCGACCCCGAAAACCCCCGAGAAGAGAATTGGAGATCATTTTGGACACTTTCCGAATTTTGGCCAGCTTTTTGGGATTCTGCCCCACTGTGCGTCGTTCTCGCGGCATTGTCAGACTTGTCGACCCAATCTGACCGGAAGTAGGATAAAATCGGAGACGAATTCGGGGTAGTAGTATCGGGAATGTCCGATCGAGGCCCCGGGAACCATTCCGAGCACCGATTTTATCTTTGTTACATAAACAAAGCTCCTAGCGTCGTTCTCGCGGCATCGTCAGACTTCTCGACCCAATCTGACCGGAAGTAGGATAAAATCGGAGACGAAGTCGGGGCAGTAATATTGGGAATGTCCGATCAAGGCTCCGAGAACCATTCCGAGCACCGATTTTATCTTTGTTAAATAAACAAAGCTCCTAGCGTCGTTCTCGCGGCATCGTCAGACTTGTCGACCCAATCTGACCGGAAGTAGGATAAAATCGGAGACGAATTCGGGGTAGTAATATTGGGAATGTCCGATCAAGGCTCCGAGAACCATTCCGAGCACCGATTTTATCTTTGTTAAATAAACAAAGCTCCTAGCGTCGTTCTCGCGGCATCGTCAGACTTGTCGACCCAATCTGACCGGAAGTAGGATAAAATCGGAGACGAATTCGGGGTAGTAGTATCGGGAATGTCCGATCGAGGCCCCGGGAACCATTCCGAGGACCGATTTTATCTTTGTTAAATAAACAAAGCTCCTAGCGTCGTTCTCGAGGCATCGTCCGACTTCTCGACTCAATCTGACCGGAAATAAAATAAAATCGTAGACGGATTCGGGGAAGTACTATCAGGAATTTCCGATTGAGGCCCCTAGAAACGTTGCGAGCACCGATTTTATCTTTGTTAAATAAATAATGCTCCTTCCCTCGCTGTCGCAGGATCGTCAGACTTCTCGACCTGATCTGACCGGAAATAAGATAAAATCGGAGACGAATTCGGGGCAGTAGTGTCAGGAATGTCCGATCGGTGCTCCGAGAACCGTTGCGAGCACTGATTCTATCTTTGTTAAATAAATAAGGCTCCTTCCGTCGTTGTCGCAGCATCGTCAGATTTCTGGACTCAATCTGACCCATTGCGGAGCAAATGCTAACCCGCGATTCGCAAACCTGGGTCGTTTTCATCCCGCCCAAGATCATTTTCTTCACTTAATATTTATTTTTAAAAAATCGAAAAAAAGGAAGAAAACAACCTTATCATTCCTGTAGAAGTACGGTCTAAAATCGACCATGATTTTTTTCAGATTTTTTCCGCCGACAATTGTTGGTTTGGCAGTGCAAAAACGAAAACGACCCAGTTTCACGGGATTAAAGTGCCTGAAATACCTTCATAGATTGAGGTTTAAGATAATCGATTGAACTTGATCTATAGATTGCGAACTTTATCGCAAATAATGTCAATTTCGAAAATGTTTGCGGATTTCATGGTCCGCAAACAATATTCCTCATCATTTGCGATTCGCTAATAACTTTCGCAATAAATAATTCTATCAATACATTTTAAAGTAATTTCGCGTGAAATTATTATTTTTTGCCAAATTATACGAGCATTTTTATTTTTGACTTTTCATAAATTATTCAAAAATTCTGTAACTACAACATGTGAAGATAATTTATGCAACATTAAAAGACAGAAATCCCGTAATATTTGGTAAAAATTAATAATTCCACGTCAAATTACTTTAAAATGTATTGCTAGAATCATTTATTCCAAAAGTTGTTAGCGAATCGCAAATGATTGAAAATCATATTTGAAGTGCATGGAATCCTCGAACATTTTATAAATTGACGTTATTTTGAATCAAGTTCTCAGATAGCGACACATTCAGGTCCCTTGGCTCGACCGCGTATCATCGGACTCTGAACCAACTTCCTGTGACAGCCGACCATTCGGAAGTTGCAGCTGTGACGTCAGCAGACTAGCACTTCCTATAGCACTGTCGTGCCTGACTTAGCTCGCTTGTTCCACTGATTAAATTCCGATTTATACGCTTTAATCGTATGTTTGATAATTTTTTTCTCCCTGACGGGGAGCACAAATATAGTTTTTCGGGAGTGTCCCGTATTCGGAATTTTATAAACTTCATTCTCCTGCACGCAAAATGGATTTTTTATTCTTTTCCAGAATACTCTATTTTCTCTGGCAAATGCTATTCATGACAAAAATACGATATATTTTTTTTCAAAGAAAGCGTGAAAAGCCATTAAAAATCATATTTTTTTCAGTCGCAAAATCACCGCGCAAGACCCTCTAAAAACACCTGTCCACCTTATAAAAGTCACCCGTATAATGCTGTATTTCGCATGTATTTAGAACATGGATATTGTATACATGTAATGTATACAATATCATCTTTCAATTGCTAGTTTACCGATATATGAGCAAGCAAAACGCTTTGGAATGTTCGGCATCGAAAAGTTAACAATGACAGTGCAAAAACACATAGAAATAACTAAAACGTGAAATTGTGAAGTTCGTGTTGTAATTTACCGAGAAGCGGACGGTTCTCGTGCCAACGTCTATAACACCAACGAGCGGACCCTGTTTCTTCGTTGAGCCCGGCATAGTTTTTTCTGCAACATTCGAGTTCGACGACCGTTAGAAGTTTCGTTCATTATCATAATGAGCAAAGTACAAGTTTGCCTCTTCGTAGAAAGAAAGAAAGTGATATCAGGAATAAAAATCATCGTTTCGTGCCGTGAAATTAATAAATTCATAGTTCGATAGAATATTTGCTGAAATAATAATAATTATGGTAAATATTTACAATTGGGGCTCCAGCCCTAATCGGCTCCATATTTTTTTTCACGTGTTCGGGGCTATTCTGCAGTATGAAAATATGTTTTTTATGATGGGGGAGGGGTATTTTACTAAGAAAAAAAATATATTCCACGCACTTTGGATGGGTGCGTGGAATCGTGGGGTGCCTAGAACACAGGAGTGGGGGCACCTCGGATGGGTACGTGGAATTGTGGGGGCACCTCGGATGGGTACGTGAAAAATATTTCCGGAAAATCTTCGATTTTTGAAATACTGTTTATATGAAATATTGATTGGGTTGTTTGACCGAACACGTCATTTAACCCACTTGATGTCAACAAACCCGTTTCCTCTATACCTTTAAAAAAGTAAAAAAAAAAGCGTTTGGAGGTTGAAATAAGGGTTGAAATTGTCTTTTCCCCACTTAAGGGGTGAGATGGAGTCAGAATTTTCAACAAAAAAAAACGATTTTTTAAAATACATTTTCTTGAAGTATGATGTTCCATAAATATTCCCTGAAAATTTCAAGTTAATCCGATGAATAGTTTCCGCTATATCCCACAATTACTGAAGGGGCGTTGGGTCCCCACGGCAGGTAGCGGCTGACAAACGCGCAAACAACCTGGGAAGGCTGAATGCTCCGAAGACAACAACAAATTGATATTTTGGAAGCTTCCACATCGGCAGAAGCCCTATTGTATGGGCCAGGAATTGATGATTCGATGTAAGTAATTTATTAATTAGTATTTCTATACATAAATCAAGTGTAAAATTGGAAAACTCTATCAGAAATTTTCAAAAATTTATGACTCAAAAACTATGACCTTAAGCAAAATTTCATAAAGTATACTTTCGTTTCAAAACTGCCCAAAATGTTTTTGAAAAAATAATTCATCCCAAAAAACTTTAATTTTTTGAAAAATTGTTTTAACAATTGGCTACAAACAATTGAATGCTCGACTTTTCGGCAAAAATTGTGATATTCGGATTCAGCGGATCAAAATACATAAAACAAGTTTAGCTCCATCCATCGAGCTCAAAATTTTACGAACATATAATACCGTGTCCACATCGAAAAACTTTAAGGGGGGATTGTCTTTTTTTTCGCAAAATTTACCGCTTTTTGGGAATTTTTTTGTGAAGAAAGTATACAATGGAAAACTTGTGAAACTTGGCATATAGTTTTATTGATCTGTTTACTACATACAAAAAAATTTTTAAACAATTTCATCAAAAAATCCGCCTCCCACCCCCCTCGACGCGCGATGGTCCTTTTTTTATGGTGTGCACGATTTCTCAAAAACTATTCAACCGATTGCCTTCAAATTTGGACAGAATGCTCAGCTGACATCCTTTTATCGTTTGATGAAGCAAAAAAGCAATACGTTTAATAGTTTTTTATTTATAACAAAAAATCGATCAATTTTTTTCGAAAAATCGATTCTTCAAGTTCAAAACGTCACCAAATCGTCAATTTTTTTTCCCCCTTCATCGAACGATAGCTATATGTGTCTAAAGTAAAATGCTTTTTGGGTTTTTGTTGCAGGATGAACGTGAAGGCTGTAATCGTGCACACCATCAAAAAAGGACCATCGCGCGTCGAGGGGGGTGGGAGGCGGATTTTTTGATGAAATTGTTTAAAAATTTTTTTGTATGTAGTAAACAGATCAATAAAACTATATGCCAAGTTTCACAAGTTTTCCGTTGTATACTTTCTTCACAAAAAAATTCCCAAAAAGCGGTAAATTTTGCGAAAAAAAGACAATCCCCCCTTAAACGCGTATTTCTCGAAACTGTTTTTCAAGTCGGTGACCACTATAGTTCAAAAACCACTCGGTGGATTTTGATGAAATTTGGTGTGCTTATTGATAGCATTAAAAACTAGTCCTTAATCGAAGGATTTTCATTTTTGTTGAAAATTTATATTTTTTAACAATAAACGAGCGATTTTTTGGTCGAAAATCGAAAGTCATCTGTTGGAAGCCGCCATTTCGTCAATTTTTGAAAAAAAAGCTTCGATTAAGGACTAGATTTATTATTAAAGTAATTATTTTTTTTTGTTTTTTTTTTTTTTTTTAATTTCAGATCCAGTAAAATTTTATGATGGTCACCGCAAAGCACTATATGCCGAAGGGGGTCCGACAAAGATGGCGATATTTTGATGAAGAATAAATATTTTTCTCTGAAAAGTTGTACAAGTCAAGTTGAAATATAACATAAAAAGTCTGTGTAACCACTTTTGTAAAACAAACTTAATTACTATACAAAAAAATGATTGAAAATGCTCGTTTTTTCACGCCTCTGACTGCATCTCACTCCTTAAAAAGTCTTTTCCCCATTTCGAAGGCTTCCTGTTCGAGATTCCCCGTCGTATATATATATATAAATGTTTAATTTTTAATAAAAAAAATAATTGAAATAAATTCTGCTTTTAGTTTGTTTTATAAAAAATAAAATTATATAATAGTAATGTATATTGAATTAAATTTAATATTTATATAAATAAATGAGTTATTGATTTTAATCACCGTTGTATCAGGGTTGATTTAATTAAAATTTTATGATTTTTTCTCGAA
This sequence comes from Ophion slaviceki, assembly GCA_944452715.1. Classification (NCBI taxonomy): domain Eukaryota; kingdom Metazoa; phylum Arthropoda; class Insecta; order Hymenoptera; family Ichneumonidae; genus Ophion; species Ophion slaviceki. The sequence continues at coordinate 27,281,471 of OX101784.1, forward strand.
CAATAAGATATTTAGTTTTTTAATAAATTAATTTAATTCAGATAATTTTTTATTTTATTTTATAGCAAAATTTTAATTATTAAAAATTTTAGGGCTAATCTTAAATTTTTCATTATAATTTATATTAAATAAGAAATTGATAATGTTGATGTTATCTATTTAAGTAAAAAATGTTATAATTTATTTAATAAAAATTGAACCTCTGACGGAGAGGTATAGAACATACCGTATCTACCGATCATACTCATGATCGAGAATAAATGCAATACTAATTTTTTTAACAATTATTTTTGTGTAATTTTTACCGTTGTTTTTTGCAACGCGTAAGCAGCAACCATATTTCCTGCCTGAGAGGTATAGAACATACCGCATCTACCGATCATACTCATGATCGAGAATAAATGCAAAAATAATTGTTTAAATAATTCTTGCTGTATAAATTTTACCGTTGTTTTTTGCAGCGCGTAAGCAGCAATCATATTTGCTGCCTGAGAGGTATAGAACATACCGTATCTACCGAGCATACTCATGATCGAGAATGAGTGCAATAACAATTTTTTCAACAATTATTTTTGTGAAACTTTTACCGTTGTTTTTTGCTGCGCGTAAGCAGCAATCGTATTTGCTGACTGAGAGGTACAGAAAATACCGTATCTACCAATCATATCCATGATGGAGGAAAAATGGAAAAATGATTGTTTAAACAATTGTTTTTGCGTAATTTTTACCGTTGGTTTTTGCAGCGCGTAAGGAGCAATCATTTTTGCTGAGAGGTATAGGACGTACCGCACATTTCTTAATGTGATAATTGTTAAAAATAATTAATTTTGAACAATTATCTCGCTGCAAAAAAGCGCGAGCGCCAACAAGAACTCTTGCCACGAAATTGAGATTCTCCACGATCTCGAATTTCGTGCGAATTCGGCGTTGACAAAGAAAACAAAATTCTTTGTCGACATTGTCCGTGGGTCAGCGTGTCACAGTAGGAGAAAAGCCCAAAAACCTGGCCAAAACCCCAAAAAATAAATTTTCGAAATAGGGTCAGTTGAGTAGTCATTCAGGTAGAGGACTAGTAACTGCATTCTATTGTGGAAGGGAAAGCCCTTTAAGTGTATACCTGCGCCGCAGCGTCAGTTGGCAGTTAGTGTTCGTGAAGAGTGTACGTGTCACGCGCTGAACAGACGAAAATAACGCTGACTTCAAAAACCCATAACTTTAAAGTGACGGGTTTAATTTCAATTCTGCAACATGGATACGACTTCTGGAGGTATGTAGAACATGTTTTTACATCGGTTGAATCTAAAGTTTATGTATAAATGATTGAAATGTAGTATAGCCTTCGGCATAAATAAAATTGAATAATTTTGAAAACTTATATTTTCAACGGTCCGAAAAGTTATATATTTTGTCACATTTTGCAAAGCTCCTAGTCTCGGCCTTTAGTTTAATGTATAAGCTTTCGAAATTTACAAGAGTTACCTGCGGAAAACGTGCGTCTTGTCCGTTATGATTTTTTTCGCATCGTGCGGTAGCCGAGCGTGCACGCGGCACTATTGAGCAGCCTCTGCGCCTCTACCTGAGAATGGGTGAAGTAGCATCATAACGGACAAGACGGCTGTTATACGCTTGAAATAAATTATTTTAATATATATGTATGTGTATATATATATATATGAATTTTCTGTGATTTAATTATGATATATACGTATGCATATATATATATATACATATTAAAATCAACCACATAAAAATTTCTTAAATATGAATGAAATGTTATAACATTCAAATAAAATATTTGAATATATATATATATATATATATATATATATATATATATATATATATATATATATATATATATATATATATTGAGACGTACAAGTCCGTCTCATCAACGAATAACCCCACCACAATTTCAAAGAGAACCGATTTCGGGAGGCAGAAGAGTAGGGGAATGGAAAACCGGTAAAAACAGGATACGCTCACTAATTAAATTAGAAGAATACAGAAGAGATGGGGAAGGAATAACCGGTCAAAACCGGATAAGCCTACTAATTGAATTAAGGAAGAAGAAGCGGTAAAATCAGGATAACCCACTAATCTAATTAAGGGAAGACGGAGAAGAAGGGGAAAGAAAAAGCGGTAAAAACCAGGTATAAAAGGACAGAAATGTTGGAGGAAAGGCACTCTTTGAGTCACTCGTGAATCGACAAGTACTGCTTGGCAAAGTACATCCCTAGTGGAAGGAAACGCTGGGAACACGGAACGTTGAGAAACAAGCGAAACACAGAGTCGTGCCTAAAAAGCATTGGAAAGATCACTTCTTTAATTCCTCATGGATCGACAAGTACTGCCTCCAAGTACATCCCTCGCGGATCGGAAACGTCTAGAACACGGAACGTTGGGAAACAAGGAAAAAACGGAGTCGCGCCTAAACGGCATTAGAAAGCTCTCTTCATTTTTTTGGAAGATAACAAGTACTGCTGGACCTAGTACATCCCCCACGGATCGGAAACGTCTAGAACACGGAACGTTAAGGAACAAAAAACGAAGGAGAAATAAAATAAAGTTATATTACGAGAAAATACTGGAAAATCAAAGAAAAATAAAAAGAGCAATAAGGAAAGTTAATTAGTTAAGGGGAGCGAACGATTATCGAAAATAGAGAGAAAAATTAGAGCAGGAGAAAATAGGTTTAGAGAAGGTAGCATAGCGAGCGAGCGTTGCGAATAGATGTAAGGGAAAATATGAAATTTGAAAAATAAAAGAAATATTACATTAGGGGATAAGGAAGAGTACGCTACAGTCATACGAAACACACACACACACACTCACACACACACACACGCACACACACACATCGTGATCATCGAGCTATACGGATCAGGATCGAAGAAAGGACAAAGAGGTATCCCGAAATGACGAGAGCGCCGAAACATATGCAAAAAAGGGTAAATCGAGTGCTCGCGGTACATCTCTCGAGTAGACTAGCGTAGACCGGTCGGTGGCGACATCGAACGCCTAGATCAAGGACCGGGCGATCAATTATCGACGCGCGATAATTGATCGGGAGAGAGCATCGATCACCGCGGCGCGAAGGGCCGAGCTAGGGTAGGGGAATCGACCGTGACGCGAGAGAGCGCGCGCCCACGGCCCGCAGACCGCGAGTCCTAGCGCCACGAGCGAGAGAGCGCCGCGACTCGACCCGCCCTAAGGGAACGAGCCAACGGAAAGCCCGCGGCGCTATAGGCTAAGCAACGATACACATCGCGCCGCTAGCGAGAACACGCCGCAAACTCAGGCCAATAGAAGCCACCGAAATAGAAGATAGCGCATAATCTCTACCGATCCAGGATAACTGATCCTGCCGAACTAAATGTACCGGGCGAGTAAAAAGTAATTGACCGACCGAGAAAAACATTGCGAAGAATACAAAAACAACACAAACAACCCACTACACTTGTACATCGCGTTATTATTGCATTATATCGAGCCATAAAAACCTGAATAAACATACTTTTGTCAAAATACCCAAAAAACACCTGAGTTTCAATTAATTTCTTCACTGTTCGAGTCCCCGAACCTATAAATTTATTGTAACGAAATAACACCCGTTACAATATATATATATAGACGAATTTTGCGCCGAGATTGAAGCCGTGCCGGGAGTTGTAATAGATACAAACTCGGATAATGATTCTGACTCCGACTCCGACTCCGATTACGATTTTGATTAAGAATAAAATTTTCTATTTTTGAAACGTTCCGTATGTATTTTGGAAATAAAAATAATAATTGCGTAGAATACACTGTTCACGTTTATTTTATTATGATGATTTTTTAAAATATATTAATTTATCTATTTAGCAGGATACTCGGTCATTTTGTTTATAACAATTTGCTGTAAGCTCTTTGTTGCAAGTTATAAACGATAGATATCGGATTGGTAATCAGCGACCTTGAAAACCCGTATATACCAATTTTTGTCAACATCTGGTAACTTTTTAACGTTCATGTCGGCCATATTGGATCGGCCATTTTTTTTACGATAATTTGGCTTGCGGATTCGTAATCAGCGACCTTGAAAACCCGTAAATACCAATTTTTGTCGACATCTGGCAACTTTTTAACATTCATGTCAGCCATATTGGATCGGCCATTTTGTTTACGATAATTTGGCTTTCAGATTCGTAATCAGCGACCTTGAAAACCCCTGTAAGCCAATTTTCATTCCCGTCAAAGGTCATTTGAGGTTTTGGCCAGGTTTTTGGGCTTTTCTCCTACTGTGCGTGTGGGTATATACGTGTATGTACCCACACGAAGTGTGTACTCGCTGCGAAGGGACAGCATGCGGGAAGAAAACAATCTTCAACCGCGTGCGTCCGACGTAGCGAATGTCACAGGCACACGAGCACACACGTTGCGTCGAGGCATAACAATACAATGTAAGCCTCGACGCAAGGTGGCCCGCGATTCCGTCGTAGCGTGCGTTCGGAACGAACGCGCGCTGTGACATCTAGCGGTAGGGAGTAGTAGCTCGTGCGAGCTCGATCTGCCCGACCGACTCGAGCCGGAGCCGCGTCGGAGTTTCGCGTCGGGCGTCATTCCGTAGATTTTCAGTTCGCGCTCCGCTTACAAGAAACGAGCGCGCGTGCGGCCTCTAGCGGTTACTCCGATAACTACGGGTTTCCTCACACCTATAATGTCGGTGGCGCTCGGCCATGATTTGGTTGAATTTTTTCAACCAAATGTGCAAGAAACAAATTTTACTTTCATATAATTTTTTGACCAATTCAGACATTTGCTTAATATTTTTCAATCAAAGTAAAATATTAATATTTTAACGAATAATGTACATAAAATCAATATCGGATATGGTGAAAACAATAAAATAACATAGAATTCAATAACTCAATACAAATTTTATTTGAATCAAACGAGCAAAATTCAATTTTTCTTGTGTACTCGAATCAACAATATTCATGTTATGAATTGAAACGCTTTTTTCGTTCGTTGCAGAATTGCATTCAAAACTATATAATTTGTTCGCGATAATTTTTTAGATAGTCTCAATAACATATTGTTCTCGGCTAACAATATATCATTCGAATGAAAAAAAACTTTCAATTTTATCATGTCAGTGAAGTCAATAGCGTTTTGTTTGGACTAATAAATCCCATTATTTACACCAACAATTTTACAATTGAATCAACAAAATTTCATTCAATAACACCAATGATATTGGATCAATGACTTTTTTTCTCAGTGTAAGCGGGTTACGTTGGTTACGATTTCTATCATTTTTGGAAATTTGATCTGCCCGTCTGTTGCAAAGTTGGCTCGAAAACGGCTGGAGATTGTCACGAATCTACGATATGTAAAAATAAACGCTGTTAGAATTTCTCTCCACTTTTTTTTCGTTTAGATCCCCGTCATGTAGGACCTGAGATTACGCGATTTTCTTTTTAGAAGGACAGTGGCGCGCTCCCCTAAATACTCCAAGTAAAATAGTTTCATTGGCTTTAATGATTATCCAACTCAATATTTTGTATATTTTTTCTAGCTATGTCATTATGAGTATATTTGTTTTTTATTTCCTGAGTTCCAACATATACCCTTGCGGATTTTTACGTATTACTCTTCTCAATTGCACCCTTTCCTATTGTTCCCTACCCGCACTCCGCTTATCTAACCTAACTCCGTTGCCTCCAAAGCCATTTTAAGCTGCACTATTGGGATCTATCAAATGGCGATATGACATCTGGTGGCGGAAAATCAAAGTACATTCGGGGCAAAGCCTTCAATAGCAATTATACGAAGCCGTGCGATAAAAGTATATAATTTCGATTAAAAACATAAAATCGGTGTAAATGGAATGCGCGATGTTTTTTCTGCGGAAAAACTACCAAAAAAACATTAAATGTGCTGTGAAAGGTTGCGAACGCACTTTGAGTAAGGAGTTGGAAGTCCCTTTCCACAAGTTTTCCATTGCAGGGAAACAATTCGTGTACGTGAAAAATTATTTCGGAAATGTACAAAAAATCGATCAATTAGAATTTTCGATTCAAGTTTTCGAATCGTTTTTGTGCTGCTATTTTGAAAGATAGGGGGTTGGATGTCAGATAACTTTGTACGAATTTTATTATTCCAAACAACTTTTGTTTGAAACCTTTCTTGATCGGGCTATTAATTATCGAGATACGGCGATTTTTTAGTTTTCAACCCCTATTTCTCAGGGTTGGGGCGAGTTACGGGGCAACATTTTATTGGGGTTACTTTCAACATGCAACCATCTACCTTCAGTCCAAAATTCATATTCTACGCTAAAAAGTGTTGGGTTTTCGTCTCTTTTACTGGACTATACGGGTAAACTGGTGCAAATACTTTTTACTAAGTATCTACACTAACGTCTCAGAAGTATGGGCTTTCCGTTTGCTGCTCGTTGCGCCAGCCGGTGCAGAGCTGAGCGGTCACCGTTCCGCGTATCGGCCTTGCACAACAGTGCTTATCTCGAAGAACTGCCGCAAGCGAACCCCGGCCGCCCATCCACCAGGGTCGGCTGATTATGACTATTAAATTATGCGGAAAGCGTTTTTTTAAAATATATAGAAAACCCGACATACAAGCGAATTATTATGTGAATTGTAACGTTGAAGTTTGCATCATTGGGATGCGACAAGATGATTCTTTTTAATTACTTACATTTTATAGCCGATTTAGGCCGTAAAAATCGCCCAAACAAAAAATTAGCAAAAAAAACGTATCCTTATTGGAAATTTACGCCATCAATTAGCAAAAAAACGGCTTTGGATAATGATACGAATGAAGAAATAAGAAAATGGAAAAAATATATCGTTGCATTCCAACAATCCAAACTTCATCGTCATAGCGAATTCAATTTCTGCCATAAATGCGTGCAAAGCCGTATGCAAAAACCAGTATGATGACAATGATAATATTGAATAATAATAATTATTATTATTATCATTATTATAATGACGATATTAAATGTAAGTTATTTTTTACAAGTATGATGACACAAGCGCGTAATGAACTCTTACGATCCGCCGTCACTATCGTTGCGATCGTCATCTATTTACGAAAATATCGGCTAGTTCTATATTTTCAACTGAATCAAAGAAGTGTGCGGCCGTGTAGGTGACAAGAGATCGTTAAGGATTCGGCTTCGGTCCGGCCAATGAAGGTTTTCCAATGTTGTCGATGGAAATAAGATGTTTTTTTCTTTAACGGTTCGGCCCTCTGGTTCGGGTCCTCTTCAGAATATATATTTTTTCTGTATAAATGATAATACACAGTTTTTAACAATCACGTTTGAAAAAGTTATACATATGAGCGTTGTGTGTTATGGTATAGTTATCTAAATGTTGTGTTATTATGTATAATAAATTATGTTATTTCTATTTTAATTATAATTATATAAATATAGTATGGATGATTTCTTATATTGCGTTGTTTATTGTTATGCGTATGTATAGGTGTGTGAAATGTAAAGAAATGAAATATGATAGTTAACTAACCTCGAAGTTGTGGTATTTCAGGTTTTTTTTACACATATTTGGAAAGATGTTACGATCAAAAAACATTATTTATGGAGATAAATGATGTTTAGTGGGAAGATGCTCAATAGATGGAGTTATTATCGTTTGTCGGCGATTTTTTTTTTATCTGTAATGGATAGATAATTATAAGTAATTTTTGTTTCATTATTGAAATTTTAAGTATTTTTTTTTGTGATCTGAGAAAAGTTTTGGTGAGGAATCGAAAGACTATGGTGTTTACCTATTGAGTTAGTTCTTAAGAATTTATTATCTTTCCAAAATGAGCAAAAACTCGAAATTTACAATTTGGTTCGTTACATGTTGAGTTGTGTAGCGGACGAAAGTTCGAGAAAAACTGAGTGATGTATTAATTTCGTGTGGCATATTCGAGTCTCTGTACTACGAATTGGGGGAAGGATCATATCGGCAGTGACGTGTCAGTGAAAATAAATTAGGTGCGCCAAGATAGGGGTATTTAAAATTGGTTTGCAATGTCCTTAAAATTAGCTTATCATGTCAATATATTAGTTAGTTTATGGTGTCAATAATTTTAAAATTGTTATGTGAGGTAAAATACAGTAGGGTGTGTTGATAGTTATATTATAGAATTGTAGATAGAGCTAAGTTTTGTATGTCTGTTCTAAAATTTATGACGTTGGAGTGTGCTTTAATTTGTATAATTTCCAGGATTAGTCTTTTTTTTGAGCCAACTTTCATTGTTTAGTATTTTTGCATTATCAAATTGAAATTCATGTTTTTGTTCTATTGCATGTTGTGCTAAAGCTGTGTGTATTTGCGTAGTATGTTTTATGCTATTTTTGTGTTCTTTTAATCGGGTTTCGAGGTATCTTTTAGTTTGGCCAATGTATGTAGCGTTGCAATCTTTGCAGTCGATTTTATAAACAATGTTGCATTTTTTATTGTTGTTGATTTTGTCTTTGGTGGAACCAATAATGGATAAAATATTGTGTTTGTTATTTGTGACTAGTGTTATGTTGTATTGTTGGAAGAGACGAATTAGTTGATGATGTATGTTTTTTGTGTAGTGGAGATTTATTATTCTGGAAGAATCAAAGTTGTTATTTGTTTTTTGTTTGTTGATTATGGAAAGTCGATGTTTTATTACTTTATCTGTGAAAGAGATTGGATAGCAATTTTTTGTCATCGTGTTACTGATAAGTTGGAGATTTTCTTCGTGGAATGAAGGATGAGATAGTTTTATTGCTCTGTCAACCAACATGTAGATTATGGCTTTTTTGGGAGAGTGGGTGGTGTGAGAAGAAATTTATGAATCTGCCAGACCAGGTTGGTTTCCTATACCAATTTGTGATAATTGAATTTTGTTTACGGATTAAAAGTAAGTCAAGAAACGGGATTTTGTTGTCTATTTCATTTTCAGATGTAAATTGTAGTTTTGGGTTATAGGAATTAAAAATCTTTTTGGTGGATTCAAGTTTGTTAGTTGGTAGAGCAATAATAATATCATCAACATATCTTTTATATAACGGTAGTGATAACTTTAATTTTTCCAGACAATTTGTTTCAAGATCGATCATGACAATGTTGGATAATATTGGAGCTAAAGGTGATCCCATAGGTAACCCTGAGACTTGTTGGTAGATGTTATCTTGGAATGTGAAGAAGGTTGAGAACATGATATATTCTATGGCTTTAATTAATTCATGTAAGGGAAACGTTTTTGAGAATAAGTTTGATCTTTTTTGTAGGCTATGGATAACTAGTTGTAATGGAATGTTGGTATAGAGAGAAACGACATCAAATGAGAATAGTTTGTAGTTGAGTGGGATTGAGATGTTGGAGAGTGAATGTTTTAGGTGGAAGCTGTCTTTGACGTGTGAGTTGGTCGTACTGTTTAATTTAGAGAGTTTCGATTGTATGAATTCAGCTAGTTTGTGTGTTGGGCTATTTATTGATGATACTATTGGACGAAGTGGATAGTTTTTTTTGTGAATTTTTGGCAGGCAATAGAGACGGGATAGGTTGCAATTTTCAGCTTTTAAATGTTTGTATTTTGTTTCATCAACGATTTTTAAGGTTTTCCATCTGGAGAGAATATTGTTGATACCTTTTTGTAAAGAGTTGATGGGATTTTTATTTGTTAATTTGTAAATTGTAGAATCTGCGAGTAACTCATGGGTTTTTGTAATGTAATCCGATTTATCAAGAATGACTGTAGAATTTCCTTTGTCCGCTCGTGTAACTAAAAGTTAAGGGTTGTTTTTTAAGAATGAGGATGTATGTCTTATGATTTGATTGGTGTTGGAGAATGATTTTGGGATGTTTATTTTGTTTAGAATGTTATTGAATCTGGTTCTAATTTCAATTTGTCTAGGCTTGTCGAGTAAAAAATCTAGTTTGGCTTCAAGTTCAGAAATTGATTTGTATATGTGAGTTTTTATGTTTGAGAGTTTAAGGTAAGGGAAACAGAATTTTTCACCCAGAGACAGGAAAGTGGAAATGTGTAGGGGAATATCTATATTGGATAGGTTTATGAGCCAATCTTTAGTTTTGTTCAATGTGATTGTTGAATTTATATTGCTCAAAGGATCAGTGGGGAGATTATTATTTGTGTCATGTTGTCTATTGGCGAGTGATGAGTATGAAATGTTGTGATTTTGTGTTGTTTGATTTGTATTTTGATGATTTACGTGATGTATCTTGTTTTGGTCCATATGTGTTTGTGATGCTATTGTTTTTAAAAATTCTTCATGGTTGAAAATGTGATGGTGTATATTTTTGGTTCGTTGAAATCTGAGATTTTGGAGTTTTTTTTGTGTGTTTCATATGAGAGTTTTGATAGTTTGTTTAGTTTCATTTGTTCTAAAGTGAAAAATGTTTCTTTAATATAGTTTGGGGTCATGTTGATTGTTTCTGTGTTCTTTTCTATTTTTTTGTTCAGTATTTTTATTCGAAAGTTGAGAGCGTCAATTTCTATGTTTAATAATGATTTGTGGAATTTGTGAGATATTCTATTAAGTTTTATTTTACCTTTGTTACTGGAGATTTGAATATTTAAGTGTTTGGAAAAAATGTGTTTCGGTGTCAAACCTTCTTGTCTACATTTCAGTAAGAAACGAAATTGTTGTTTTAGGCGAGTCTTCGTGGCAGTGTCGTGTTTCCAATTTTTGAACGCTGCTAGGGTGAAATATCCGAAGAGTTGTAGTATCTCGCTGAAGAAGGTCATTGTGTCTGTTTATAGCCAGTCGATTTAAAATGAATCAAAGAGGTGTGCGGCCGTGTAGGTGACAAGATTTTATATTTAAATTATATTTTCAACAGCCATCACGTTCAGGCGCTAATTGGGCGTGCTAAAATAACTGCAACGTACGCTGACTGCGTCATCACGCGCAGTCTCGTGCGACCGATTGTCCCAAGATTTGTCAGTGTCCAAATAATTTACGATCATAAGTACATAAATAAGCGGATTAAAAAATCGTCTGCGATTTCCGGTCGATAAGTCGTTTGTCATCATTCCATAACGAATCACATTCGATAAGAGTGAGGAACTTTGTAAATGGTCTTTGAAAGGGTCCAAAAAAGAGAAACGTACGTTACAAAAAAAATCCATCCATTTTCCGTCTTGATCGGCTGATTGTTATTTATTTTTCCGTTTTCGATATTGATTCCAAATAAGACGGGATCTCGATCCTGAAAAAAATCCCAGTTGTACATTTCCCATTGCAATCCGTTTTTTTCACACCTAGACTGTAGTTTGTTGTCATTATAATATTGCTATTATTCCATTTGAAAGAGCGGTCGAGCAAGCTGGGAGAAGGAGAGGTTGAAAATATACTCTTGTTTATTTGCTATCGCAGGCGCACTTTGGTCTGTGGTCGAGTCAAATTGAAGCGCCGTTACCCACACTCATCTCCCATTCATGATATCTTCAAAAGTCTCGACGATTTGAATCACCCCTGTACAGTCACGTAATGTGTGACGAAGATTGCACGCTTTCGGTTTTTTTTAACGTCTCGCGACTTGTTTTTACGCTTGGTGTAAAAATACCACTGGGAGCATATAAAACCTCGATGGCTCGAATTGAAAGGGGCGTTGTGGAAAAATACAACTTTCGGAGGTCTCATGGTATCAAAGTTTCCGAGTCAGAGCGGTCAAACAAACGGCATGCGATTTGGAATGGTTTTTAATCGTTATGACGCTGTGCGCCAGATTTGGGCTCGATCATATAAAAACATGCGACTGAAGTTTGTATGGTTGGAATGCAATGAAAATTAACATTTCCGAATTGCTGTATAAGAGTTGAAAATGTGCAATGTGAAAATGTGAACACCCATTTCTTGTGGCAGTTTTTGCCTGCGCAAATTCTTCAACCATTTTTTCATAGATTTATTTAGAGATCTAGAATGTAAATCTTTAAAAAAGGCTTTTGTTTTATAATAAAAATGAGTAAATAAATAAGAACTTCTCATTAAGGCCCTACACCACGGTAAAAAATATTTGTTGTAATTTTTTTCCTTCATTTTCTGAAAGATACATTTGTTAAGCATGCGCTCACCAAATTTTTAAAAGAAATTTGTAAAATTGCTGGAGATACAGCATTTTATGTGAAACGCGTCGTCCATTAATCACGTGAGGCTTTTTAGGCCACTTTTTGAGCCCCCCTCCCCCATGATGATATATGGTGAGGTTTCTAGCCCCCCCCCCCCCCCAAACATCACGTGTATTTTTTTGTTAAGAAACGTAAAACACAAGCGATAGAGAGTGCAGTATTTCATTATGAAAAACAAAATAATATATATTGTCAGTATATTCAAATGGCATTGTCCGCACAGTTACACAAAAAAAATACACGTGATAAGTCACAACACACCCCCCCCCCCATCATCAATCGTGATGTTATCCAAATCCCCCCCCCCCCCCCCCATTTGAGCCTCACGTGATTAATGCACGACCCCAAACCGTTCGAAGCGCATGACCGCGCCGAGTGGCAGATGTGCGGCTGTCAACCGGGTCTGCTACCTGACGACCCTTTGTTAGCCTCTATGAATCCTAATTGTTGGAATATATTTCGATTAAGGTATTGTATTTGCTAGTAAATTGCTGGTGAAGAAGAAAAAAATTAACGGCCGAAAAGTGTGGAAAAGTAGACGGATTGACAGTTTCTGGCGATGGCACTTGGCGCAAACGCGGTCTTAGTTCATTACATGGTGTCATGCTCATCGGTTATTACTCTGAAAAAGTTATTGATATTTGTGTGAAATCTGCATACTGCAAGGCATGTGCTCTGTGGAAAAACAAAACTGATTCAAAGGAATATCAAAATTCGCTAGAAAACCACGCTGAATCCTGTGACGCAAATCACGTCGGTTGTACAGGCAAAATGGAAACTGATGGTGTGCTTGAAATGTTTCAGAGAGCGGAGGAATTACACGGAACGAAGTACATAAATTATATCGGGGACGGCGATTCGAAAACGTACAACAAAATCGTGCAAGCTCTTCCGTATGATGTGAAGAAAGAAGCAGGCGCTTATCATCAGAACAACAACGAGTATTTGAACTCCGTTATATGGAAATTTGCGCCAAAGACATCGTGGAGTGGCAGACCCACAGTTGAAACTGCTGCTAATATTGTTGCAATGCTTTTTAACAATGGTAATATTGGCCTCATAAATGTATTGGAGATATTAAACATAAAAACATTAACGAGAAGCGAATATGCGGAGCCGAGCACGAAGCCGAAAAAAGCACGCATGAGAGTCGTCTACGTGCAAAACATGAAAAAATGATGTCTCTGGATGCTGAGCTGTTGTATGGTTCATGAATAGCTGACTAACGGTGAGAAACAGAAAAAAGAGACAAATAAAACATTTAGTTTGTATGTTGATTTATCCTTCAGCAAAACTTTGAACGCGTTTTTATCGAAACTACGTTTTTCAACCTGGTTGACAACATATTAAAAAAAAACTATTCATCCGATTTGCATGCGCTAAGTCTTAAACTTTTCGAAAATCCAGTCTCAATGGCACCACGTAGGGATTTTTATTATAAAGGGCCCCTTCTATTTTTTATTTTTTATGAACGATGAAAATTTTCCATGAAAATCGGTAATAAAATTCACTTGTCCGCCATTTTTTTTTTCGATATCGAAATCCCCCTACGTGATGCTGTAAACCTATATGTCTAGTTCTAAATATATTTTTATTGTATTTTTCAGATAAACCGTATGGCTTAATCGCTGTCAACCGCCAAGCAGTAGTTTTGTTGGAGTGTCCTCTTGGAAGCGACGTACACCGCAAACATTCGGGTACACAAATTTGTATACAGTCTTCTATATGTACGTGGGTCATTTGACAAGTACCTAGCCTCACCGCTAGATGGTGCCACTATTGCAAGAGAAATACACTATAGTGTAGTACCGTCTTGTAGACGGCTACTGACAAAATTTCAGCCGGATCGGACTTGTAGTTCTCTTTTGAGAGCGTGTGAAAGCAAGTGAGTCCGTTGATTTTTGAAAGAATGGAGAAAGAACAATATCGGTCGGTGATTCGATTCTTGTTTTCGGAAGGCAAATCGCGCAGTGAAATTAAAGAACGCTTGGATGCAGTGTATGGGGATGCTTCTCCTTCGATGGCGACCGTTAAATTTTGGTATAACGAGTTTCAACTTGGTCGTACGTCGGTTTTTGATGATCCACGCCCAGGTGCTCCAAAAACAGCCACTACGGAGGAGAACGTGACAAAAATACACGATATCGTTTTGTCAGACCGCCGATTAAAGGTGCACGAGATAGCTGTGATAGTAGGCATCTCAGAAGAACGCGTGTGGCATATCCTACATGAGACTTTGGGCATGAGGAAGCTGTCGGCAAGGTGGGTGCCGCGTTTGCTGACTGCAGACAACAAGCGCATTCGTGTGACCACTTCAGAGCAGTGTTTGGAGCTGTTTAATCGCAATCCAAAAGAGTTTTTGCGTCGTTACGTGACCGTCGACGAAACATGGATTCACTGGTATACTCCAGAGACCAAGGAGCAGTCAAAACAGTGGACCTTACCCGGTGAACCTGCTCCAAAGAAGGCGAAGACGGTCCCGTCGGCTGGAAAGGTGATGGCCACTGTTTTCTGGGATTCTCAAGGTGTGATTTTTATTGACTACCTGGAGAAGGGCAAGACGGTCACGGGACAGTACTACGCCGAACTATTGAGCCGATTTAACGCCGTGTTAAAAGAAAAACGGTCCCATTTGTCGAGAAAGAAAGTGTCCACCATGATAATGCACCTGCTCACACCTCCGCGGTCGCCACGGCTAAATTGGTCGAATTACGCTATGAACAGCTGCCCCATCCACCGTATTCTCCAGATTTGGCTCCGTGCGACTTTTTTTTGTTTCCGAATCAAAAAAATTCACTCGCCGGGTAGAAATTCCACTCCAATAACGAAATAATCGCCGCCACGGAGGCCTATTTTGCAGACCAAGAGATAACATTTTTTTCAACGGGGTTAAAAAAATTGGAACACCGCTGGGCCAAGTGTATTCAACTAAAAGGAGGCTACATTGAAAAATAAATTTTATTTTTAGCAAAATTTTGGTGTTTTCATTTGTAGGCTAGGTACTTATCAAATGACCCACGTATATATTGGCACTGAGTTTTAATTTAAAAATCCATTTATCGTTTGCTTGAAAATATTTACGAAAAATACACCCTCGTACCGAGCATGAACTGTGGGGAATTTTCATTCCTTTCCAGCGATGCAAACTTCAACACCGTATGAAAAATCGACTCCTCGTGCTCGATATGAAACGATTTGTTGAATATTATACACATATGCATTAATCAAAACAATTGGCAAGTATAAAAAAATACAGCAAAATGAACTTCTTTGGTTACTAATAAATTCGCAATTATATCGCGGTATAGACACGCAGCCGTCTGTCGAAAAAGTCCAGCTGAAGGAAATTCATTTTAAATATCATATCAAAATATTTTTTGGTGGATTTGGGCTACAAAATTCACACCAATGGTTTTCAGGATGCTCATTGAAAATCTCCAATAGAAACTGGCAAGAAAACATTTTCGCTAATAATGCAGATAAAGAAATGAAAAAAGAAAAAGCGTTTCTTTGGGTTTGAACGATATAAACTTCAATACCATGTCATTGCAAATCGACACTACCATTTTATTATGTCAGTCAAATATATATATATATATATATATATAGATGTAAATCTTTTCCTTCGGATCTTTCGATCCTCGGGAAAACACGCGTCACCTTCGGCCGTCCACTTTCACCGATGCACCCGCATGCTCCGGTGGGCGCCAGCTAATTTGATTCACCGGGTTAGCGACCGGTATGACCTGGGGGATGGGTGGAACTACGTCCATCCGCACCAAACGGCATGGACACGAAATCGGAAAAATAAAATAAACAAAAACGCGGCTTAAAAGTGGAACGGACCAGTTTTTGAGGGTCCCGGAACTGGAAAACCGGACCTAGGTGCATCAGCGTGAGCGGACGGTCACGGCAGTACACGGCCGCTCAGGCTGCAAAGTTTGGTAGAGAGGGTCGGGATCTGATTCCGACAGATAGGGACTATCGGAACGGTATCAGCGGGAACACAAACGAATTGTTTGTTATTTGGTTTGCGAGAACTACACGGGAGCGAAATCTTATGATTAGAAATTTGGGAACTGACCAAAAGTGCACTATAATCCATAGACTCGGTGGAGAAATCTCGTACGAGAATTCCTCGATCACGTTATCACACACACGTTTCATGAAAACGTACCGAAACATACTCGATAATGCACGCTTACGTAGCGCGATCGGGAACGAACCGAGCGTGTCGACAGAAAAACTGTCAACACGGGAGCGCGAGATCAAAGCCGAGTTGCCGGAACGGCAGATCGAGGCAGACTGTTGCTTCGAGACCTTTTCGCAAAATCGCGATCGAAACGTCAAATCCCTTGACCGATAACTCCTGCCCTCTAACCGGAATCGCC
This sequence comes from Ophion slaviceki, assembly GCA_944452715.1. Classification (NCBI taxonomy): domain Eukaryota; kingdom Metazoa; phylum Arthropoda; class Insecta; order Hymenoptera; family Ichneumonidae; genus Ophion; species Ophion slaviceki. The sequence continues at coordinate 27,298,009 of OX101784.1, forward strand.
TCTATACGCTATCGGTAACGTATCGGGAAATATTCCTGCGGTAGCGTATGGAGATCGCCCGAGATGGCATCCCCTGGTGCACAGCGAAAACAGGGCCTCAACACCAACACCAGCACGAAGGGGTTCCACGACCCTTCGCCCGTACCCTTAACCTCCGCCCGATCTCCAGCGTACATGCCCCGTAAAAAACGACGCAACCGACCCAACCTCGAGCCAGCGTCACGCCAATCACATTCTACCATTGGCCGATGAACGGCAGCGCTACCGGCTTAGTGTTGCGCCACGGTAAGAGTGATCTCTTCGGCCCAACGCTGGGATGTACGGTTGGCCAATAGTAGGCTTACCGGAAATCCTAACAGTTGGTCGGGTATTGGCCCAACATTGGGCTAAAGAGATCACGATCATTGGTTGACGGTTGGCGTGATCACCGGCCCATAGTATGGCTAAGGTCGGCTTCATATTGTTGGCGCAATATTCGGGCTAGTGTTGGCCCAGTGTATGGCTGTCAAAACAACCCAATCTTTAGCCAACAATCGATCAGATTCACAAGTTTTTGTGCTCGATGATTGCTCATCGAAAGAATTATTAGATTCAGTAACAACGTTATGCACAATCACTTGTTCGTGGAATGTTTCCAAATTTGTTTCACTATCTACTTGTCTCTTTGTTTCGTTGCCTCTGATCCTAACCTGCTGTAAAGAGTCTTCTAATTTTTGTCGTCATTTTAACACTCGACATTTCTTAATACTATCATAATAACTCGGCATTTTTTTAATACACCACAAAACTTTAGTATAAATCAATTTTATTTTTAATAAAGTGAATTTCAGATAACAATAATTATGGGTTTTTATTATCACAGGACGTAGAAAATTGCATGCAGCGATAATAAAAAAATATATAATAATAATATACGTAAAAAGCATTCTTTTATATATGTATGGACTATACCGTTCAAAGCCAGTGTTGGGCCAGGATTGGCAATTCGTCAGTTTGCCATGCTAAAAATAAGCATTGACAAAACCATGGTCACACGATTGGCTCAGACTCAGGGCCTGCGCTCGCCCCGACAATTGACCGGCGGTCATTAATTAGTACTAGCCCAGCGTTGGCTCTTCGATGGTGTGCCGAGCTTCAATTCGAGACTGGCAAACCCATGATCAACCGATTGGCCCATGCAGTGGCGGACTAAGGGGGGGGCGGAGGGGGCCGTCCGTCCCGGGCCTCTGGCCCTGGGGGGCCTCCAAATCTCGAGAAGTAATTTTTTTAGTCAAATTCCAACTAAGGCCGAAATATATTCAGTAAGGGGTAGTTTCGAGTTGGAGGCCCCGTGCGTATGCAAAATATAAACATAGGTAGGTAGGTACTAATTCACCTGTTATCAGGGGGCCTATTACGGTTCTCGGGTGAGACTTCTCACTTCTCGCATTTTCATCTCACGTGAGTTTAGTCACGCTATTACGGATCGGTCGGGTGAAAATGTCAGATCACTAGGAACTTCCGGCTAGTGATCTCACACTTTCACGACACCGTAGAAAGGGTATACTAGCACGCCTATCAAACCCAGCCCAAAACGAAAGACGTGCGCATCGACAAAAACAACCTCTTCACTCGAATAAGCAACAAGTTTAAATAGAATCTGAGTTTGCAACATGAATGTTACCGAAAAACAAAGACAAATGTTATTAGATTTCATGAAAAAAGACGAAGATTTAGCACGAGGCAGATTGCGACACAGCCATTCAAATAAAAAATACTGGTAATTTTTGTATCATATTAGAACATAAAACGGTTCTTATAAACAGTGATAGAATTATTGTTTTATGTCAATAAATCGAACTATTATGCAATATATTCTTGTTTCGTTATACTGAAGGAATCCAAGGCATCGCACAGTGATCGTCGTATACGAAGCATTCGATTTTTCCGATCTCGCAAAACCACAATCATCAGAAAATTATTCATCATTATCGGATGACATTACTTAACTCACTACGATATCAACTTTAAATTGCTGAATTTTATTAATTATTCGGTGTCGAGATGCTACCAGAGATTAGTAGGGAGATGCACAACGCTCCCCTTTTCGGCGTGCCTCGTAAATGGCGCTAAATCGCGGCGGCGAGTTCGGGAATATGATTTCGTGATCATCGCCTCTGTCGAGGTTGCAGATTGCCTTGTAGCCGCGCGAGTCCGTAATCACCGCTCAAGTCGGTATCGCAGTCAGCGAGAACACGAATGGGTAGCTCGGTGGGGGAAAAGTCTCTGGCCCTCGCAAATCGCGCTCGCTCGATAGGCGAACGGAGCGAGGTTTTCCGTCCGATCGAGCTCGACATATATGTGTGGCCGTACTGCGGATTGGAATATGCATTAAATGAATTTCAAAGTGAAAAACATGTATCGAGATCATTGTTTTCTCTCGGTTGCCCGTTTATGCCGAAAATGCGGGTTAAAAAAATTAATGACGAACCGCGTTGAAAAATAAAACGCCGAAACGACCGTGGAAGGTTCAAAAAGAAATCTTGAGCCTTTGCCGCGATCGTTTCGACATTTTTTTTTCAACAGTAAACATTATGGATAAATGTGTATCATAAATGTTTGTTTATCTGCAATGAGTGTCCTGGCTGAGTTGGCAGCGTGACGGATTAACGATGCTTACGGTCAGAGTTCAATCCCCGGTGAACCAACTTTTTTTTCTTTTTATGTTCAGAAAATTTCGAACTTACTCTCGCTGTAGCTATTCTCGCCTGTTCGGCATTATTTATGATATTTAATTCGTATATGCTTAATAAAAAAAACAAGACATTGCTACGGGGGAAGTGCAGCCAGATCGCGGGTAAAAGTTACCACCTCTCTAGTCTCTTACGCGCCCATCACACAATCATAGTAGCGCGTGTCCGTGAGCGAGCCTGGACATTTTCGGAAAGAGCCGAGCACGGTCGAAGTTTCCCGACCGCGCCTTCGGCAGCTACACCAATACATGGACGCTGAGCACGTTCATGTGCGGCCAAGCCGAAACGAAGGCTTCGAGGGAAAAAGCAATCTGAGCACGACTCGCGCGTGACGTCACCCAACGTCACACGCGAGGCTTTTAGATGATTTCAATGCTTATTTAGCTCTTGATTTTCTGCATTATTAATGTATACAAAAAAAATGTATCGCGCACTCTGATCGCTTATTTTTTTAGTTTATACGTTAATTTAAATATAATAATAAATCTAAATTACAACTTTTTTATCTTATATAAAATTGTTTACGCTTTACTCACACCCGTCCTTATGCCAAATAAATTATAATTCATAAAATTAAGCGGAAATATATTTATATTCGTATTATTATATTAATTCTCATACTTTCATCAAGCGATAAAGCATTATCCCCAAAAACAAGCCAATCATCCATCCGGCTGCGAATCGTAAGTACCAGAAAGTGCACATATTCTACAAGCGATGGGATGGTCCCGTTGGTGGCGTTCCTGGCTTCGGTCCGCAGTGGCCCGTGGAAAGCAAATTTTTCTCCAAATTTTTCATAATTTCTCATATTTTAGTCAAATTTGAGATTTTCGGAGAAAAAATGATTTAAAACAGATTCAAGTTCCGGTCTATTTCCCAAAAACACATTTTTTTTCACTGAAAATTCATGATTTCTCATTTTTTCCCCGGAAAATTCTCTTTTCCCTATGACCTGAGTGAACGGCTGCGGAGATATTCGGAGACAAGTTACAGATGAAAAAAATGAGATTTTCGTAAAAAAAACTGATTATTATTTTTTTCCCGGAAATTTTCCGTTTTCCTATTACCTGGGTGAACGGCTGCGAAGATATTCGGAGAAAATTTAAAGATGAAAAAAATGAGATTTACGTAAAAAAAACTTATTACATTTTTTATCCCTCATAATTCTGAGAAATAATGAATTTCCGAAATTTTTGCCAACCTTATTTTCCTTAAGGGGTAACACCACTGTAACGGTCTGCCACGAAGCGTTTTAGACAAATAATACTTGAGGTCATTATTAAGCATAAATTGAAGTATATTGCAAAAAAAATGTACGGGAAAATATTACAAAATGGCGACACTGTAGCAAATTCTTCCGAGGCATGTTGAACTTAAGGTGCTCTGCGGCACGTAGTATAACTTGTGCCAATTTTAATCTGGACAAAATAATTTTTTTTTAAATTAAATCTAGATGAGTGTAGATAGTGAACCACGTAGGGGATTTTAGAAATATTGATTTTTGGGTAATTGCCGAGTATTTGACTAAAAATGTTCATTTAGACTTAATAAAACAAAATTCTTTTTTCTTTATTAAAATTGGCACAGTTATACTGCGTGCCGCAGAGGTTCGAGATGCTTCGGAAGAATTGCTGCAGTGTCGCCATTTTGTAATATTTTCGGATAAAAATTTCTAGCAATATACTTAAGTATATGCTCAATAAATACCGCAAGTATTATTTGTTTATCACATTTTCTTCCGCCAAAAAAAAAAATATTAAAAAATACGCTTCCTGTAAGGTCGTTACAGTGGTGTTACCGCTTACAGTCTTCATATAATTTCCGAAATTTTCCCGTGATCGTAATTAAAATAATGAAATATTCGGAAAAATTCGGAGAAATTCGGAGAAACTCGGATGTTTGCGTAAAAATAATTGTCCGCAAAACTCCGAATTCTTCATATTTGTTCCAATTCATCGAAAAATTCGGAAACATTTTTCGGAAAAAATCGGAGTTTTTCGGAAAAAAATTGCACTAGGGGCGCGGGATCGTTCCCTGCGCTCAGTGCTTTTTTTAAAAATTATTATTACTATTAATTCTTATTTGATTAGTTATTTTAATTAGTTATCTTTCAGTGTCGAAAAATTTATCGCGCACTCTGACCGCTTATTTTATTAGTTTGTACGTTAATTTAAATATAATAATAAATCTAAATTACAACTTATTTATCTTCTAAAAATATGTTTGCGCTTTACTCACACCCGTCCCTATGCCAAATAAATTGCAATTCATAAAAGTAAGCGGAAATTTATTTATATTCGTATTATCATATTCATTCTCATATATATACTTTCATCAAGCGATAAAGCATTATGATAATGCTTTATCGCTTGATGAAAGTATATGAGCGAAAATATATTTATATTCGTATTATTATATTCATTTAATAACTAATCAAATAAAAATTAATACTAATAATAATTTAAAAAAAAACACTCAGCGCGGGGAACGATCCCGCGCCCCTGCGGACCGAAGCCAGGAACGCTACCAACGGGACGATCTCATCGCTTGTAGAATATGTGCACTTTCTGGTACTTACGATTCGCGGCCGGATACATTTTATGATAATGCTTTATCGCTTGATGAAAGTATATGGAAATTAATATAATAATACGAATATATTTCCGCTTACTTTTATGAATTACAATTTATTTGGCATAGGGACGGGTGTGATTAAAGCGCAATAAATTTTTCGACACTAAAAGATAACTAATTAAAATAATAATGACAACTAATAAAAATAACTAATCAAATAAGAATTAATAGTAATAATAATTTAAAAAAAAGCACTGAGCGCGGGGAACGATCCCGCGTCCCTAATGCAAATTTTTTTCCGAAAAACTCCGATTTTTTTCGGAAAATTTTTCCGATTTTTTCGAATTTTTCCGAATATTCCATCATTTTGATTACAATCACGGGAAAATCTTGGAAATTATATGAAGACTTTAAGGAGTAACACCACTGTAACGACCTTACAGGAAGCGTATTTTTTGATATTTTTTTGGCGAAAGAAAATGTGATAATCAAATAATACTTGCGGTATTTATTGAGCATATATTTGAGTATATTGCTATAAATTTTCCATCCGAAAATATTACAAAATGGCGACACTGCACCAATTCTTCCGAAGCATGTCGAACCTCTGCGGCACGCCCCCACTAGAAATTTTGCTACGGGGCAGACTAGGGCCGTATCCGGCATGCCGCATTCCGTGCCACGGCACTTTACAGGCCGCCCTATCAGGGCTTTAACAGGCGTCAAACGCTTTTTGCCTACGGCCCTGATGCGGATGCCGGTTACGGACCTGAACAGTATACCTTTGCAGGTTCTGATCCGGCTGCCGTATCTATGCGTGAAATTACAGATAAAAACAATCCAAAAATTATGGAAACAAAAAATTCCGTTAGTATTTTTTGTTTCCATATACCTTATTCCTGTCTATATAATACTGCCTAGTTCCTATATGATAATTGAATTAAAACGTATTCTTGCCTCGTTAAAGTTTTTACCTACACTGGGGATTGAACCTATGCCTTCTTATTCTAAAACCGAGCGCGCTGCCTATTTGGTCATAATAACACTTGTGTAAACTTTCTTATTTTCTTTCCTATATTTATCAGTCTAATTATATTCTAGAGAATGTCAATAATTTTATGTATGATGTTGAAGGTTGCATCATTGCAATGCAACAATAATTATGTTTTTACCGCTAATTTTTTTTGCCCAATTAGGGCCTATGCAGACTGCGTATTTTCTGCGCGTAGACGACGCGATACACACTTGATCTATATGCGTTTTTCAGTCCAAAAAGCGTGTGGATCATGTGAGTATCGCGTATTAGGCTGTGAAAACAACTCACACGCATGTAATTTCGACAAAAATAGTAAATTCACTTTTATTCTTATTTGTATATTACTTATATACATTTATATATATATACTAATCAGTCATTTTTAGTTTTGCCATTAAAAATAGTTTAAATGATGTATTATTAAATAATATCGCTTCAGTTCGTTTGTACATAAGCAATTAGTCCATGTTTATTACCTGCTCGCAGAGTGTAGATTATTCGAATTCATGCGGTTTATATCGCAGACGTCAATGAAACCTAACCTTAAAATCTTGATTCGCCAACTACGGCTGCACTGATCCGACCGACATCTGGCACAGATCTGGCGTGCCATGGCGACATACAGGCTACCGTACTTTGCCCTTTTCAGGGTGCCTATTTATGCCAGGACTAATTTTCCACTGGTTCGGGGGACTTGCGGCACTGATCAGACGTGCAGTCCTACGGTATTACGGACCGCAGCCTGACAGCGGCCGGATCAGTCTTTAGGCTGCCGGATCAAAATTTCTAGTCGGGGCAGTATAACTGTGCCAATTTTAAACTAAAAAAAAAAGAATTTTGTTTTATTAAGTCTACATGAGTGTAGCTACTGAACCACGTAGGGGATTTTCGATAAGTCAATTAAAACAATATTTATTAACAAATAACTGCTGTAAAAAAAATTGAACATTTTTAGTCAAATACCCGGCAATTACTCAAAAATCAATATTTCTAAAATCCCCTACGTGGTTCACTAGCTACGCTCATCTAGATTTGATTAAAAAAAAATTATTTTATCCAGATTAAAATTGACACAAGTTATACTGCGTGCCGCAGAGCACCTTAAGTTCAACATGCCTCGGAAGAATTTACTGCAGTGTCGCCATTTTGTAATATTTTCCCATAAATTTTTTTTGCAATATACTTCAATATATGCTTAATAATTACCCCAAGTAGTATTTGTCTAAAACGCTTCGTGGCAGGCCGTTACAGTGGTGTTACCCCTTAAGGAAAATAATGTTTGCAAAAATTTCGGAAATTCATTATTTCTCAGAATTATGAGGGATAAAAAAATGTAATAAGTTTTTTATACGAAAATCTCATTTTTTCATCTATAATTTTTCTCCGATTATCTTCGCAGCCGTTTACTCACGTAATAGGAAAAAGGAAAATTTCCGGAAAAAAAAATAATAATCAGTTCTTTTTACGAAAATCTCATTGCTTTTTATCTTTAACTTTTCTCTGAATATCTCCGCAGCCGTTCACTCAGGTCATAGGAAAAAGAGAAATTTCCGGGAAAAAAAAATAATAATCAGTTCTTTTTACGAAAATCTCATTGCTTTTTATCTTTAACTTTTCTCTGAATATCTCCGCAGCCGTTCACTCAGGTCATAGGAAAAAGAGAAGTTTCCGGGAAAAAAAATGAGAAATCATGAATTTTCAGTGAAAAAAAAATGTGTTTTTGGGAAATAGACCAGAACTTGAATCTGTTTTAAATCATTTTTTCTCCGAAAATCTCAAATATGACTAGAATATGAGAAATTATGAAAAATTTGGAGAAAAATTTGCACTACGGGCCCCTGCGGCCCGAATTCAGGAACGCTACCAACTGGGCACTTTCTGGTATAACACTTTCTGGAATATGTGCACTTTCTGGTACTTACTTTTACTTCTTCTGGGCTTTTGGGCTTACTTTTATGAATTATAATTTATTTGGCATAAGGACGGGTGTGAGTAAAGCGTAAACAATTTTACATAAGATAAATAAGTTGTAATTTAGATTTATTATTATATTTAAATTAACGTATAAACTAAAAAAATAAGCGATCAGAGTGCGCGATACATTTTTTTGTATACATTAATAATGCAGAGAATCAAGAGCTAAATAAGCATTGAAATCATCTAAAAGCCTCGCGCGTGCCGTCGGGTGACGTTACGCGCGAGTCGTGCTCAGATTGCTTTTTCCCTCGAAGCCTTCGTTTCGGCTTGGCCGCACATGAACGTGCTCAGCGTCCATGGATTGGTGTAGCTGCCGAAGGCGCGGTCGGGAAACTTCGACCGTGCTCGGCTCTTTCCGAAGATGTCCAAGCGTCGCTCGCTCACGGACACGCGCTACTATGATTGTGTGATGGGCGCGTAAGAGACTAGAGAGGGGGTAACTTTTACGCGCGATCTGGCTGCACTTCCCCGGTAGCAATGTCTTGTTTTTTTTTTATTAAGCATATACGAATTAAATATCATAAATAATGCCTGAAAAGGCGAGAATAGCTAAAGCGAAAGTTCGAAATTTTCTGAATATAAAAAGAAAAAAAAAGTTGGTTCACCGGGGATTGAACCCGGACCGTAAGCATCGTTAATCCGTCACGCTGCAAACTCAGCCACGACACTCATTGCAGATAAAAAAACATTTATGATACACACTTATCCATAATGTTTCCTGTTGAAAAAAAATGTCGAAACGATCGCGGCAAAGGCTCAATATTTCTTTTTGAACCTTCCACGGTCGTTTCGGCGTTTTATTTTTCAACGCGGTTCGTCGTTAATTTTTTTAACCCGCATTTTCGGCATAAACGGGCAACCGAGAGAAAACAATGATCTCGATCCATGTTTTTCACTTTGAAATTTATTTAATGCATTTCCAATCCGCAGTACGGCCACACATATATGTCGAGCTCGATCGGACGGAAAACCTCGCTCCGTTCGCCTGTCGGGCGAGCGCGATTTGCGAGGGACAGAGTCTTTTCCCCCTCCGAGCTACCCATTCGTGTTCACGCTGACTGCGATACCGACTTGAGCGGTGATCACGGACTCGCGCGGCTACAAGGGAATCTGCAACCTCGACAGAGGCGATGATCACGAAATCATACTCCCGAACTCGCCGCCGCGATTTAGCGCCATTTACGAGGCACGCCGAAAAGCGGAGCGTTGTGTATCTCCCTACTAATCTCTGATGCTACCGCCTCTGAATCAGCCATTTTATAGTAACTTGTGTTCTGTGTTAGCTTTGCACGTATCGTCGCTGGGTTAGGAAGACGCTCACGCATGCGCATTTCGATTTTCGACATGACATTTCCTGTCGAGTAACATTACGTGAATAATCTCGCATTTTCAATAGGTGAAGAGAACCGTAATAGGCTGAGCTGCTCACTTTTGTCATTTTCACCCGAACGGAGAACCGTAATACCCCCCCAGGTCATGATAGAAATTGTCAACATAGCATAAAGCTCTACCTACTTATAGCCAGCGCCCCCCGTGCGGAGGGCACCGCTCACTTTATGGTGGCTTTGGCGCGAAACATATATACTAGATCCGAACAATTGAGAAATTTCGTAATAAAAATGACATACATACGTACTAAAGAAATTACATCCATACGTACTAAAGAATAACAACAGGGGAATTTAACCAATCTGAACCTTACTGTCGAAAAATTACATTATAACTTGTAACTTGTTAGAAGCCAAAATAAATATATTAGCCGCCGCTGTTGCCAACTTGTTTTGTTATACCCACCATAAGCGGTTCTACGATTCACCAGAAAACCTCTAATACCGCTTGGTGTTACTGCTTACGGTCTAGTAAACAAGCAACTACATCTGATGCACTTACATAACAAAATTATGAAGTATTTCAAAACATACTTTTTCAAGCAAATTGAACTCGATTCAATTACTATACCCTGTGGTCTATATTCATTCAAATCTATATACAGCCAAAACATTATTCAGGGAATCCCCATGGCGCTGGTAGGTATTTACAAGATCGTAGTGTTGTCTACACCATAAAAGTTGACACACTTTGTGTCAAAGGGCCTTGTCATAGCAAAATATAACGTATCATAAATTTGTTTACACGTTAGTGGTTGAATATCTTGCTCACCACTAACAAAAACCACCAGCCACTAAAAACAAATTTTATCCACTAAAAGGGATGTCTAAACCAGCAGTTTACGTGAAAAATCCACTAAGTTGTCAACACTGTTAGCCGCTGCGGGACTTTCCTGACCCACGGTCTTACATACAGGTCTGGAAACGAAGCCACATTTCAATGATGCCGTGAGGCACCGTTACAAGATCCACTTTTTATTCCGCTCGCCGCCACATGTGTCGCTCCTATCGGAGGATATCCCCCACCCACGGTCGTCTGTGATCTCACCCTACTTATAATTTCCGTGTTGTCATGTGAACGATAAGCGCGGTCTGTGTGTAATCTCATGCTCTTAAGGCATTTCTTTCACGAACTCGAATATTTAACAATTAATTCATTTTCGTCTATAATCAAGTAAAAATACATCCCCGTATACGGGTAAAATTGCAAGCCAATTGACCGAACTTTTAACGAAAAATGACAACTCTAAAAAAGGTCTCATTTATACGGCGCTTTATGGAGATAATGCGCTGACCACATTTATATGTAATAATTTGAACACCAAATAACTGTAGATGCCAGATATAAACTGCTCACACGTGTAAAATATTATAAAGATTTCGCAGCGACAATAAAAACAGCCGGTCACCGAATGTTTAGAGAAAATATTGAGAATTAAACCTAGAAATATGTGACTAGCAGACGAGTTTTCGTAGCTGCAACTTTTCAGAGAATGGGTCTATCAATCAGTTTAGTCTTCAGTAAGCGTATTATTTGTTCATTTGGTTTTTTATTCGTATCCTCATCAAATATTCGGGGGCAAGGTCGACGGCGCATGCGCCTCGATCTGGGGAGTGGGAGAGACAGACAGAAGATATTCTATCCATGTCACATATGTACCCGTCAACAGCAATGCCACGTAGTGGCGAAAAATGTAAAGAAAAGTACATCGACTTAGCGCGCCTAATATATCGTGGTCGTTTCCAAACCTGTATCAAACCTTTATTATTATTAGATGGGACTTCAGTAAATCTTTGCCCTGTTTATCACTTATAATCCAATACTTCTTGATCATTTGTGGCTCGGTCGCATCATGCGAGAGAAGTTTTTCTAAACTGAAATTTATAAAAAAAAATTCGTCGAGCTATGATGAACCAAGAACGCCTAGAAAATTTGTCCATTCTATCAATTGAAAGGAAAGTTTCAAGGGAAATAGATTTCAACGACGTTATTGAGAAGTTCAGTTAAATGAAAGCACGAAAACATGTAAAATAGTCACAAAGTAAAAGCTTTGTTTTTAAACATATAAGTACAGTAAAAGTTACTTTCTTATTATAGTCGTCATTATTTATTTGCACTCTACCTGCTAGGTGCTGTGTTAAATGCTGATCCGTGTTCTAAGTTTTTTACATAAGTAGGGCGTATAGTAAAATTACACATCATTAATAATACATCCATTTTTTAGCAGACCGGGGGCCTCATTTATTATATGCCGCCCCGGGCCTCCGACGAGCTTAGTCCGCCACTGGGCCCATGTTCGGGGCCAACACTGGGACCCGATAGTTGGCTGACAGTTGGTAATCGATATTTGGCCCAAGGTTGGGTGTTTGTTGGTTTGCCATGCTTTAAATGAGCATTGGCAGAATCATGGCCAAATCATTGGCCCGTAGAAAGGGCCAACACTGGGTATTAGGGGTTGGTGCTGAATATCGTACCAAGCGTCGGCCGCATCTTAAGCGCCGGCAAATTTTTCACGGGGCACCTTATCGATGGGGCGCCGGTATTACACCCGGACCTCCGCCAATTCTCGGCGACCTCCGTCGGGCGCTTCTCTCCGTCGGGCAGCTCGATACGTCGAGCCATATTCCCCTCGACGGATGAAAACGCCCGAAACCCCAACAAACCAAACGAAGTCGTAATCTCGACATCGATAGCGCGTAATCGGAACTGTAGCCGAGGCGAATCGGAGAGACTAAATCATACGGGAACTGAATTGATCCGTAGCTGTTTGGGGAGTTCTTTGTGACCGTGAGTTTAAAAAAAATCACGTCACAATCAAACGCATATATATATGTATATATGCGTTTGTGTCCATTCTCCGGAAAGAGGTCGTCTATTTATCGCGACTCGGAAATTCCCGCCAACTGACGATTATTTGTCGTCAATTTAGATATAGACTGTGTCCGCATTGTATTGCACAAGACCGCGTTTATCATAAAACCGAATGTCTGAGTACGAGTTACCAAATCGATGTGACACGATCGGTCTCAATCAGAATTTCGAACGGTAAAAAAAAAGACAGCAAGCAAACACGAAAGGTACTAAGAAGCTAGAGGAATGAAAAAAAAAACTTATTTTATAATAGAAAAAAGTATGACGTTGAAGTTTGCATCGGTGAATTGTAGCAGATGTAAGTAACAGTAAAATAGCAGCCATGCAGACGAGGAAAGCAATCGCCAAGCGGGAAAAACCGGGGAGTATCGCATATCAATAATTTATTAAGATAGACACCAGGACAAACACACGAGCGAAAAGTCCGAACGAAAGACAAAACAGGGGGAAAATGAATCTTCAATACTTCTGAGAGAAGCGAAAAGAAAAAAAATAATACAAATGTAAAAATAGATTAATTTTAATGAAACATTCACGATTTAATCTATTCAATATATTTGAATTTATAAGTTAATACCGTTTTTTTAGTATATTTGAGTTTTCCGTTAAATATTTTATTTTATTTTATTGAGGACTCAATTAGTTTGATTTCCAACGTATACCCTTGCGGGTTTGAACGTATTACCCTTCCCAATTGAACTCTTGCCTATCACTCCCTATCTGCACTTCGCTAATCTAAACGAACTTCCGTTGCGTCCGCAGCCGTCTGAAGCCACACTATACCGCATTTGCCAAGAGTACGGGGAAACTGCTTTTCAGTTTATTGTATTTATTATTTATCATTAAAAAAGTAATTTAATTCAATTAAATAGAACAATAAAAAATAAATAATCAAATAATAAAAACGTAACAAAAGAATAATAAAAATCTAGTTTTGTTTGCGCCTGTTTGCTTTCTTTTCCTTCGACCGACCGACATAAAAATTTGAAAAAGAAATCATTCCATCATTCTTGTTCTACTACGTCTAGCGAATGTTGTATCGAAATTTCTTAGTTTAAATCTAATCTATTTCAAATTTTGCCACAAAACTCTCGACGTTGCAGCACGAGAACGTTGAAAGAATTGATGCTCTTTTAAATCGAGTTTTAAACGAGTCCACTTACCTGTCCAATGTCATCTTACTGTCCTTAAGGGACAACACCACTGACGGCTTCAAAAAAACGATTTTTTGAAAACCATCTAGAAAAATCTAAAATACATTTAAGATTAAGATGCCGTTGGACCCAGGTCGAAAAAATAATTATTTTCGGAGATATTGAATATTTTGTGGAGCGGTGCAGCGCTCCGTGATGCTCGGGGTCCCGCGCAGCTGCTCGCCTCAGGGTCGGCAGGTATACCGGGCCTTTCCCAGGTCCTGCGGGTCTTTCCCAGGTATTCTTTTGTCTCCCTTCACAAAAACCGGCTATTGTTTTAAATATAGTTTCGAAAAAAAGCCATAGGTGGCGATAATTGAAAAATCATAGCGTCAGTTTGTCATAGTCATAGCGTCATTTTGCGAATAGAAGCGATACTACTCGTGTCTAAACGCTCCGAATCGTTTCGTTTATAAATATCGAACGCTCAGAATTATTCTTTGCACATCGAAATGGATAATCCGAAAGTGTACGCGGGGAAAAAGGGAAGAAAACGGCGCTATGTGACGAGGAGTCGAACGAAAATTTCGAATCGAAAACCTCCGAACCGTTATAGCTCCGAAAATAGTTCTGCAGAGTATGTGAGCACGTCGGCGAAAAAGTTAAAATCGTCGGACGATTTAGAGGTCGGTGTTACTAACGATTTCGGTTATCGTATAGTACACCTCGTCAATGCATTGAACATTATATCGACGTTAGTGAAGTGCAAAGTGTGTGATCGCGATATAAAGTTTACTGAAAAGAGTTTGCGCGGACTCGGATTCAAAATCGAGGTCAATTGCGGCCATTGTGAAAAAGTGCAAATCAATTCGCGTCCTATGATTGACAATGCATACGAAATAAATCGTCGGATCGTATTCAGTATGCGTCTTCTTGGCGTCGGTTTGAATGGCTTGATGAAGTTTTGTGCATTTATGGACCTACCGCGCCCCATATTTCAGTCTTTCTACGATCGAATCTTAAATTCGATTTCGATTGCCACTAAAGCTGTGAGCACAGTGAGCAAACAAAACGCTGCACTTGAGGAGGAGACAATTTCGTTGGAAAATGGGGTGGAGGACGGAATTATCGTTTCAGGCGACGGATCGTGGCGTAAGCGCGGTTTCAGCTCGTTTTTCCGCATAACATCGCTAATCGGCTGGTACACTAAAAAAGTGATCGACGTTATGGTGAAATCGAAATATTGCAAAGCTTGCGAGCATTGGGAAAAAAAAGAAAGCACCGCGGAGTACTGGGAATGGAAAAGTACCCACGACGATGAGTGCCAGCGAACCATAGCGGCTCCTCCGGAAAAATGGAAGTCGACTCAGCTGTCGAAATGTTTCAACGGTCTGAAGAGCTCTATGGCATAAAATATAAATATTATATTGGTGACGGCGATTCTAAAACGTTTCTGGGCATATCGAATAGCGATCCATACGACGGTTTCGAGATAAAAAAAAGAGTGCATCGATCATGTCCAAAAACGTATGGGGACGCGCCTCCGCGAAATCGTGAAAAAACAAAAAGGATTGTCTGGCAGAGGAAAGCTCACCGGAAAATTGATTGACGAGTTGAGCACATATTACGGCTTGGCTATTCGGAGGAACAGCGATGATGTTGAAAAAATGAGGAAGGCAATTTGGGCAACTATCAAACATAAAATATCCACAGACAGTGAGCCACAACATGACGATTGCCCAGAGGAAGCCGAGTCGTGGTGTTCGTGGCAGCGAGCGGTCGCAAGCGGTAATATTTATGAATATCGCCATAAGCCGCCTCTTCCTGAGAAAGTATTGGAGGCAATTACGCCAGTCTTCGAAAATTTGAGCAGAGACGATTTGCTGCAGCGTTGTTTGGGCGGCTTCACGGAAACCAACAACGAAAGCTACAACAAATCAGTTTGGGCAATAGCCCCCAAGTGTCAGTCCGGGAGCAAAAAAATCGTCGATATTGCAGCTGATATCGCGGTATTATTATTCAATGATGGCCTGAGAAGCCTCATGAAACTTTTGGAGACGTTGAGGATAACTATCGGCCCAAATTGTTTCAATTTTTGCGTTGAAACCGACGCAGCGCGGATCGAGCTGGCGGAGCGCTCGCTCACAGACGCTGCAAAAGAGGCAAGAAGAGCCTCTACAAGTTCGAGAAAAGATGCTAGGGACAATGATTTGCTTCTTGAAGGCCAGCTATATGGTGCCGGCATCGCTGATTAAAGGTAAACATTTTTTTTCCAATTTATCGCATAAATTAACAAACCTAAAACTTTGAACGCTTTTTTCTCAAAACCACTTTTTTGAGTGCGGCACGCAGCAGAACTCGAGCAATTTTTATCCGATCGATTTCAAATTTGGACTGCATCAATAAAACTAGATTATCTAAAGAAGTACATAGGATTTTTTCGATATCTCAATAATAAAAAAAGTTATAGCATATTTTCGACGAGAAATTTTGCTCGAAAATCGTCCTTTAATTTCAAAAGCGTGCCTATTTTTTTTAAATCAATATTTTTTCAAATCCCTGTGTACTTCTCTTCAAAACATCATATTATTAACGAAAACACTCGGTATTTTTTTTCAGATCGACTTTGAAGAGAGTTCTGCTGCGTGCCGCGAACCACTGCAGAGGCAACAGTACCTGACGCGGGAGCTTCCCCAGCGTCATCATGGGGCGTGAAAAATTTAAAAATTTCTTTTTATATATCTTCAATAAACAACGAACAAAACAAAAAAAAATTTCGAACATCTCTTTTTTTCCCACAAAAAAAAATTCTTGAAAAATGGCAAAAAAACAGGGGGTCACAGTGGTGTTCTGCCTTAAAATATTACGGATAGGTAAGTGGACTCGTGCACAGGTACCTTGTGAACAATTCCGAAGCGGCGTTTCTCACGAAATAATTGTTTCAAAACGATTTACACGAAAACTCCTGATATTATAAACCGAATAAAAAAAGCCTTTCTTGAATCCGTGGTCGCTATCAAGGATACTACAATTATTCATTTCCAGCGATCCGTTATGTTTGAATAAACAAAAACATGCGCCGAAAAATAACATTATTCGGAAATTCTTGTTGAAACACACGGGAAATTTCACCAAAATGGTTTATCGATTCAATTGCAACACCCGCGATATCCACATCCATATATTTTGATAATTTTTTTCGATCTTCCAGATCTGACAGTATTACGGGGAGTTGCGAAATGTACACGGACCTGTGTATTTCGTGCAGTGCTGAGAACACGCAGATTTATCAAGATAAGGATATATTCGATATATTCGAGGAGATATTCAATATCCAGCATAGTTCCAAACAAAAATTCCAATATGACTGGCATTTTTTGGCGATTTTATTGAAAAGGTACCCTCAAGGGGTTACGTACCTGTAGCATTTTCAAGAAACCGATTCTTTTTTTTATCGATTATGATTCCCTATACTGCTAATTGCTGTACAAAAGTTATTCGGGGATTTCAATGAGGGACGGAGTAATGAGGGTTCATTTGATCGCGAAGGGTGCAGGTAAGTTTAAGGGCTTACACCTAGTTGACATTTTTAAAAATATCGATTTTTGGTGTTCGACGGATTTTCAAAATTAAACACCGAAAATATTCCCTGAAAGTTTCAAGGCGATCCGTTGAAAATTGAGGAAGTTATGGGCGTTTATGGTTGGCTTCCGCAAACCCGCGAACTTTAAACGCGTTATTCTCAAAAAGAGTTTGTCAAAATCGCTAACCACGGTATCTCTGAAATCACTGCACCCATCAACTTGAATTTTTACGAGCTTCTTTCACCTACCAAAAAAGCAGTGCTTAAGGAGGGAGGTCTAGTTAGAATTTTCAAAAAATCGATTTTTTTTCATTTTCTAAAAGTATAATATCTTACGAGTATTTTCCGACTAATTGAATGTAAATCAGAACATTATTCGCCGAAATACATAACTTTGAAGGACGCCGTGTTGGAGCCATATAAAGTAAACAGGTAGCGGCAGCTGTGCGCTCGACTCCAAAGGGTCGCTGAAGGTCTTTATTGTATTTCATACCTATATATATATAGAAAATAAGAAAAACCTTTGTAGTTTGAAATACTGTTTCAGAAGCAGTTAGATTCGAAACGTTGAACCGTGCGAACGTTTATATTCGGAACAGTTTCTTGAGTTTTTCAGTGCAAAATGGACAAAAAAAAGTATCGCGAGAAGACAGGGAAAATCGACGAATTTATAAGTCGCGAACCTTAAAAAGGAAACAGCATATTAATCTAAAAACTGCGGAGACTGATGATGGCGGAGCGAGTACGTCAGCAAAAAAATTGAGAGATCAGGATGAATACCATGTGCCAAAAACGGATGCAGTTGATTACAGAATAATCAATTTTTTTACCGTTTTTTCGGCGATCACGAGTCTTGTGAAATGTGCAAAGTGCAACAGCAAAATATCATTTGGTATAGTAAGCGAACATGGACTTGGGTTCAAAATTTCTGTTGTGTGTGATAAGTGTACTCCTCAATACATACCGTCATGCGATTTTATTAACCATTCTTTTGAAATTAATCGAAAGTTCGCATTAGCGATGCGTGTCATAGGCGTTGGTTATAAAGGTGCAAAAAAATGTTGCGCATTGATGGACTTCCCGCCATGGTTGGCTAAATCTACGTACTACATATTACTGGAGCATATTTGTGAAGCGAGTAAAAATATGGCTCAATTATTTATGAAGAAGGCTTCTAAAGAAGAGATAAACTTGAATTCTACTACCAGTGAAAGTAAGAATACTGATTTGATTGTGTCGGGTGATGGAACGTGGCATAAACGCGGATTTTCGTCTCTGGCGTCACATCGCTAATAGAACATTTTACGGGCAAAGTTCTTGACGTACATGTAAAAAGTTCTTACTGCAAGGCTTGTGAAGTTTGGGGAGATAAAAAAGACACGGAAGAATTTGAAGAATGGTATGAAACAGACAAAGAAACTTGTTCGGCGAATCCTATAGGCAGTGCGGGAAAGATGGAGGTCGATGCTGTAATCGAAATGTTTCGTCGTTCGTGGGAAAATCTTGGAGTGAGATTTTTGTATTACGTCGGGGATGGAGATTCAAAGACTTACTCTGGCATTGTTACAGCTGCTCCTTATGGAGAAACTGTAGTGACGAAAAAAAAATGTGTTGGTCGTATTCAAAAACGGATGGGCACCCGTCTACGTTCGTGTAAAAAAAAAAATAAAGGACTCGGTGGTAAAGGGAAACTGACTGCTAAATTGATTGACCAATTATCTGTGTATTTTGGCAAGGCTATTCGTGACAACTCTGATTCGGTTGAAAAAATGAAGGATGCCATTTGGGCTACGCTCTATCAGAAGATTTCAACCGACGAGAAACCGCAGCATCACAAGTGTCCACGAGGTGCTGACTCGTGGTGCAAATATCAACAAGCAAAGGCCGAGAAGAAGTTGAAGTCTTTCAAACACGATTACACTGCGTTGCCGAAGCAAGTCTTCGATGCAATAAAACCTATTTATGAAAGTCTCACAGACGATGAATTGTTGCAAAGGTGCATTGGAGGTTTCACACAGAACAGCAACGAAAGTTTTAACCAAATCGTTTGGAAGATCATGCCGAAAACATTACCTGCCAGCTATACATCAGCATAGCCGCTTACATCGCTACCTGCACTATTAACGAGGGTACATACGGTTTGCTAGCAGTCTTTGATGCCATGGGGATCAAGTTGGGACCACACGCCCACGCGTTTGCCAAGGTCGAAGATTGTATTCGAGTCGAGAAAGCTAACCGGTGATCCCTGGAAAACACTCGAGAGGCGAGGGTAGCTCGGCGGCAACTGAAAATGGCTTCAGATGCAATTAATAAAGCGCAGGAAGGCGAACTATATGGCCCAGGAATAGACGACTCTATGTAAGTTACAAAAAAAAATTTTTTATCTGCATGCAAATCGTACTCAAAACTTTAAACTCGTTTTTCTCAAAACCATGTTTTCGAAGTCGGTGATCAATGTAACTCGAGAACGGCTTTACCGATCGGGTTGAAATTTATATCACTTCTTCTATACATAGTTTTCCTCCTGATGAACGAAGGATTTTTTTTTTTGGACAATTATATTTTTTTATAGTCAATTTTTGTAAGTGAAGTTTTGGTCAAAACAACACTTTTGACTTTCAACGTCCGCCATTTTGTGAAAAATGGAAATTTTTCAAAACCCTTCGTTCAACCCGAACATTATATCATTAACTAAAGATTCCCCCCTGTTTTGTTGGTTTCAGATAATCCGTCACAGCGTGAGAGTGATCACCGCAAAACCTGTTTTTTTTTGCAGCGTCCTCGGCCATTGATAAGTATCGGCTTATTTTGAAACATATTTCTTTAAAAAAATTATAATGTTTACATTAAATATATATCTTTTAAACGGAAGAACTTTTGTTGTAAATTATTTTATCGTTTGGCCGAAAAAAATCGGAAAAAAGGGCTTTTTTTTAACGTTCCAACTAGACCTCACTCCTTAAACAAAAGACTTTCTTTCCGATGTTTTTTTTATCAACGAAAATCGAGCGTTTTTTTTTCACCGAAAATCGATTATTTCACTTTGGACGACGGCCATTTTTTTTAATCCATATTTTATTAAATCTTTTATCCAAGCACTAGATAATTTCATGCAAAACCTGAATGCGCTTGATTTTTTTTATTTCCGATGATTTGTTACCGAGCAGCAGTGGTCACCGCGGCAAAGACGTTTTTCAAACAGCAGTCTGCACAAACTATTGCATCTACCACATTCAAAAATATTTTTCAATACAAACATTCTAAACGATACTTAAAGTCATACTCTTATACGTAAAAAAAATATGTATTTAAGGCAGGATTCTACTTTGAAACTTTGAAAAAAATTTTTTTTTTTTACATTTTTCGAAGTAAATTTGTTCAAGAATGTTCGGTCAAAATTTTATAAAGTTCCAAGCAGTCTAACTATCCTTTTTCGCTTTTCGAACGCACCTACCTGAGCATCTACCTATCACTCACCAAAACTTTAAACGCGTTTTTCTCGAAACGACATTTTCAAGTACCGTGGTCGTGATAACTCAAAAAGTACTGAACCGATCCTTATGAAATTTGGAACACATATTCTATATGTGTGTACCAACCGACCTAACTACAATCAACTTAAAATTTTGATTAGAACTATTTTTTTATTGCAAAAAAAGACCCGAAAAAACGCATTTTTTTCGTATTTTAGCCGCCATTTTGTTAATTTTGCACGTATATAAAATATTCTAGTTAGGTCGGTTCCTGAAGACATACTGAACATGAAACTATTTGATTTTTTTGTTTCAGACCATCCGTCGGGAAGATTTCACGACCACGGCAACGGTACCTGCTTTTCGAGGCGTTGGCTTTAAACATATTTTACGTGTACAAAAAATGAATAAAATACATTTAAAAAAAAATTTTTTATGTAGTAGTAGTAGTAGTTTTATTCCAGGTATACCCTTTCGGGCGTTTACATAATACAGGGTTCTCTTAAGAACTAATATATATCTTACATCTAATATAATATAATATAACAAGCATTTTACGACCGCTTTACATTTTCTTCCTGCTTGTCCGCCGCTTTTTCGAATTTATTTATGTACCTACACAGATCTACCCAGGGCTGCCCTGCTTGTAGCAAGAGTTCCAGTTCCTCTTTTATTTCGTTTTCTTTCTTTCCTTTTATCCATCCCCCCATCCTCTCCGCAATAATTCCGCCTATCTTTCTCCTCCC
Organism: Ophion slaviceki; assembly: GCA_944452715.1. Lineage (NCBI taxonomy): Eukaryota > Metazoa > Arthropoda > Insecta > Hymenoptera > Ichneumonidae > Ophion > Ophion slaviceki. Next base: position 27,319,523 of record OX101784.1, read on the forward strand.
CTTGTCACATTTACAGATGTGGGCCAACGTTTCCTCCGCCCTTTTGCATAGCCGGCACGCTGTTTCCCTAAAACCTTTTTCTATTTCTCTGCCTACACTCCCACATCTTATCCTGGCCCAAGTTTCCTTAATTTCGCCCGTTATGTGCTTGTCCTCCCAATAATATTCCCTTTCCTGGTTCAACTTCCTTGTTTTATATTCCTTGCAGTAGTTAGATTTATCAATTCCCGTCCAGTCCTGCTGTATTTCCTGTTCTTTCCTCTTCATTATTGCCCTGCTTACTTTCTTCTTGACATCCCGGTCGCTGCCTTCTCTTATAAGCTGCCAGAATTGTCCTTCTCCCGCCTCCTCCATTGCCCTCCGTACTTCCCTCCCCCATTTCGTTGGAGCTCCGTTCGTCGCTCCCCTCGCCTCCTCCTTAAGACATATTTTTGGCAGCCTGTTGTTCTCCATTTTTAATACTTCGTACGCATATTTTCCTGCCCTTTCCATAGCCTTAATACCAATCCCAGTTACATTCGCTTCCCGTCGCTAAATGTACGCAGGTGTATTTCTCCTCAGTCCCATAATCATTTTCATATATCTTGCCTGCAACTTATCCAGCCGCTCCGACCGTTTCCACCCCCAAATTTCTACTCCGTATAGTAGTCCATTCCTCACTAACGCCTCCACTAGTTGTATTCTCCGCTTCAGGCTATGTATCCTCGCCCTCCTACAGAGCCCCCACACGATGTTTATTGCTTTGACAATTTTGCCCTCCACCATCCTCAGATGCTTTTCGTACGTGTTTCCCGACGACAGCCACACTCCTAGGTACTTGTACTCCTTTACTATCTGTAGTTTCCTGCCACTGAACTCCCAGCCTCTTTCCTTTTTTATCCTTCCTCCCTTTCTGAAAATCATAATTTTTGTTTTTTTCCCGGTTAACCGTTAGCTTATTTTTTTGTGTGTATTTTTCCAGTTCCCAGAGTAGATTCCTCAATCCTTCCACGTCGTCTGCTAACAATACCACATCATCGGCAAATTTTAGCTCGTAAATCTTTGTTCCCCCGATAACTGTGCCTCCTACTTTTTTCCGCTCCCAATCTTCCCCCAGGTCCTCTATGAATACGCTGAACAGCGTTGGACTAAGAGGGCATCCTTGCCTAACTCCTCTCCCCGATTCAAATTTATTTGTTAGTCCTTCCTCCGTTACTACCGCGTTCACAGTGACTTGGTATATTCTCTCGACCATCTTTAATATTCTTCCATTTATCCCTAGTTTTTGGAGCTTTTCTAACATTTTCTCTCTACATACCGTATCAAAAGCTGCCCTGAAGTCGACGAACGCCGCAAAAAGCTTACCACCCTTGTGCTTTAGCCGGTTGTTAATTGCCGTGTTTATCGTGAATAAATGATCTCTCGTCCCTCTTTCTCTACGGAATCCCGCCTGGCTCTCACTGAGTTTACCCGTTGCCTCCAACCAGTGTCCTAGTCGTTTGTTTACTATATTTGCCAATACTTTGTATCCCGTGTTCAATAGCGATATCCCTCGATAGTTTTCCACCTTTCCTGTATCTCCTGTCTTATGAATCGGGAATATCAGCGCCACTTCCCATCCTTTAGCTATCTCCCCATTTTTCCATAAACCCTTTATTATCTCACAGAACTCCTTTGCCCCTTCACTCGGTAGAAATTTGAAGAACTCCGCCACGACTCCATCTTCTCCTGCCGCCTTGCCTGACTTCATTTCCTTCAATGTTGCTCCTATTTCCCTTTCCTCAATATCTCTATTTGCAACCTCCAACAAGTACCTGCTCCACTCGTTGGCTACTTCCCCGTTCCCTCCAACCTGCTCCTGGTTACCCTTGTTTCGCCTATCCTCACAGCTTTCGTTGACTCCGTCTTCTTGACCTTCGCTCCCTCCCAGTAGCCGTGTAAAGTGTTTCACCCATTCTTCCTTTGTTATTTCAATGCCCCCCCGTACCCTACTGGGTCTAAATGGCTTGATGGCTTTCCATACTTCTGTCATATTTTTGCTTTCTACCACCGCTTTAATTTTTCCCTCCCAATGTTCTCTTTTCTCTTTTTTCCTTGCCTTCTTTAAATCTTTTCTCGCCTCCTTCAACTTTTCTTTATCGTCTGTTCTCTGTTTTTTCATGTATCTTTTTAATGCTGACCATACTATTTTCCTCTTGGCCCTTACTACTTTACTTAGCTTCATTTGCCTTTTTTGGTTACCCGCTGCTTTAGTTTGCCCCGCTTCTTCAGCTGATTTTTTAATAATTTCTATAAGCCTTTTCCATCGATCCTGCATTCCGTTTGCTTCCCTTCTACATCCCCAGTTTTTCCTAACCGCTTCTTCATAAGCTTTCGCCTTTTCGTTTGTCCAGACTAGTTTTCTTACGTATCTGTCTTTTCTCGTTTCAGGTTGTCCCTTTCTTCCTTTATTTTGCCGTGGTTTAATTTTTTTCTCTAAAGTTAATACCAATGGGAGGTGATCCGACTCCGTTCTCAATTTGACCTCTAATCCCTCCACCAGAAGTTCGTTTCCCCCTGACATTATAGCGTAGTCTATTATCGAACCCGTATTGGCTTGTTCTCCGATGTACGTGAAATTTCCCTCCCCGTCCCCTTCGCAACGTCCGTTCAGGATCACTGAGCCATTTTTTTCACAAAAGTTTAGCATCCTCCTTCCTTCCGCGTTTATCGTCTTATCTTTCGACTGCCTGTACTGCCCTTCCTCCTGTTCATCCTCCTCAACTCCCCCTTGCTCTTCCCCTATCCGCGCATTCATGTCTCCTATTATTATAACACATTTTCCATCCATTTCCGCTGTGTTTACAATATTTTCCAAGTCTTCTTCCATCTTCTTAAAGCCGTCGCCATTATATACGGTTACTATAACCCCTTCCTCCTCATCTTTTCTTCCAAGCTTCATCCCCCTTATGATTATTCCGTCCTTCCATTCTTCCATCTTTCCCTCCCCCAACAATCCCTTTCTTACCCCCACCATTTGCCCCCCGCTTGCCCTCCCCCTCTTTTTTATTCTTATGGCTGGTTTGGTTTTCCACGTGAAATCTCTGCTTAAACTACCCACTACTTTACGTTCGTTTTTTTGCTCTAGCCACGTTTCTTGTATCGCTATCACATCAAAGTCCTTTAACCACTCCCACGCTTCTCCCACTTTTCTTATTCCCGCCACATTCCACGTGACCATCTTGAGTCCGTCGCTCTTGGTGCCTGCATCCTTCCGTACCGCTGCGTTGTTTCGGGGCGTCCTCGAAACCCCCGGCCTTCTCTGGTCACCCTGATGTCGTTGCTGGAGTCGTATCTTTCCAATCTTCCTTCCCTTTCGCACCAATAATGCCACACTCCATGGCACTTGATTTTCAGGTGCCCAGCTCTTGCGTCTTTATCCCCTCCTCTTCTCCCCTCTTCCGTCTTTGCCGCCAGCCATCTCTGAACCTTCCGCTCTCTCCAGGTTAAATCGTCTTTGATTTCGACCCGACATCCCCTCCACCGCGCCGCTTTTATCAACTGGATCTTGTTTTGTAGAGATCCTAGTTCAACTGTGCAGCCATTCCGATCTGTTCTCCAGCGTTTAATCCACGGCATAATGCCCGTTTCATTCCTTAATATTTCTTCGATCTCCCTTCCTCCTTCTCGCCCCGGCCCTGGTATTCCTTTGACCCTTATGTTGAGTTTTCTTGTCCTTCTTTCTAGCACTTCTCTCCTCCATTCCTCCTCGCTCAAAGCCCCCGGTTGTTGTTCCTTCTCTATGAATTGTAAATATTCTCCGGCTTCCTCCTCTATTCGCCTTGGGATGCTCGCCTGTATACCCTCCTCCCCTGCTCTGCTGGAATTGTGCGACGTCCTTTCCCGATCTTCCTCTTCCTTCTCATTTTGGTTTTTGTCCCAGTAGATCTCTCTTCCGCCCATTCCTTTCATTTGATTTGGCCGCCCGTAGATCCCGTTTGTTGTGTAGGTTATCTTTTCCTGTCTGATACTTTTATCGCTAATATTATTGTGGTGCATGTATTTGCCGAGCCTCCCTTCCACTGCTTCTAACCTTGTTTTTAGTATTTGTTTTTCTATCTCCCACTCCCTTTCTTTTTTCTTGAGTTCTCCCCTCATGTCTTTTACTTCTTGACACATTTGCTGCATTACCTTGTTGCACTCCCTTTCAATTATGCGCTGGGTTTCTTCTTTTAATTCCCAAATGGCATGGTTCATACTTATTTGCAGGCTATGCAGAATTCCATCCGCCAGCGTGTTCGGGTCATCCGGGTCCTCCGCATCCTCTTCCTGAGCCCCATTTTCCTCTCTTCCTCGACTTTCTTCCATGGACGTCGACACGAGCACTATTTCGTCCTCGACTACTATTGGCCCGCACGCTCTCGGTTTTTGCTGCTCCCCTTGCTCCTTCGGCCTAGCCATCCTCTCCTCACTGTGAATTATTGCACGTGTCATACCTTTTTTCACCAGCGGGGATCTCTGAACTTTTCCTCCTGTTCCAAAAGCGTCGATGTATTTCTCCAAGCTTGTTTTTCCCCGGATGGCGCCTCCTCTCGTCTTGTTTTTCGAGCCGACCGGTCTGCCTCTCTTCCTTTTATTTCCCTGCTCTGCCGCCTCGGTCGGTACCGCAGATTCCGCTTCCCGCTCCGCTGCTGTTTTGTCCAGATCTGCTTCGCTCTCTTCTCGGCAGATGTCGCTCCCGTCGCTGCCGCTCCCGTCCTTCCAGGCCAATGTTTCCACGCCCGTCATCTTTTTCTTTAACCTCCTCAACAATTCGTCGATGTTTCCTTGCTTAGATCTTTCAGCTACTCTTGATTTTCGCGTTGCTTTCACTTCCACACCTTTCCTATGCCACACTTTTTCCGACTTGGCACCTATTTTGCACCTTCTTCGTCTTTCGCCGCTTATACACCACTTTTTCGCTGGAACGATTTTTTGGCACCACTTTACGCTTCGGCCATCTTGGCTCCTCCTTCTTTTTTTTTATGTACTTAAAGAGTGTATTTATTGAACAGTTTAAACCCCATATCGATATCTTTAATAGTATTCTCAGAAAAAATTGACGAAAATAGCGTTTTTTTCATGGTTTCAAAGTAGAATCCTGCCTTAAAAACTTGCACACGTTTTTCCAGAAAAAAATTACGGACATTCCTTGTTTTCCGGCTACGAGCTAGGTGTTAACTCATTGAACGTATTTTACTCGAATCTACATTTTTAAGACGGTCTGCCGGACTAATCAAACTATCTGTTTTTCTTCGAAAAAAAAATCATCTCGCCAGATTTTAACTATTACAAGAATCTTCTGGATTTTTCAGATCCATCAATTCACGGGGTACTTATTTTAAACGCCATGGAACCAAGCATGAACAGTAATTAATACCAAAATATTATTTAAAAAATGCATGTAGTCGGAGCACCAATGACTAATGAGCTGGATATAGCTTTGAATTTTGTATCATTTGTCCTTTCCAAAAATCTCTAAAAAACGGCGATTTCGGCCCAGCTGGAGGCGTCTAGCCCGTTAATAATAAATAAATCAAAGAATAAAAGAATTGCCACGGGTTCCGAAACTTTTTTTATAACGCCCTATTTCTGCGAAAAATGAGATGACCCCCTGTCGCATCTTTATCGATATTAGGGTGCACCCCTAATATCCTCCCTCTACCCTATATATCGTACCCCCCCCCCCCCCTGGAAGGCGCGCCTGCCACTTTGAAAATCGATTACCTGTGCGGTGGAATGTAACATACTGTAATGTAATATAATATGAGATAAAACGCAAAAGATAATAGCTATAAGTATTATTATCAAGGATGGATATGTAAAAAAATAACGTTGAAGTTTGTATCGTTGAAATACAACGAAAACTAATTATTTCAAAAATATTAAATTTTTGAAAGACTTTGGGTAATCATAAAAATGAAGAAATGGAATACGAAGAAAACAAAATAATTGCATTCCAACTATGGAAACTTCAACGACATTGGAAAAAGCCGTCACGCCATACGCTGGAATAAACAGAGCAAAATGATTACATTACCTCCAGGCCTGTAGGAATAAAGCTTGAAAATACTCGTCTTTCTCTTCGTGTCCTGAATATCCTGTTCGTCGGGTACTAGGGGCAACGGCGACTCGGAGTCCTCGCTCAACTCATCCCCGATGCTTTCCTCCATCTGGTTATTCATGGATTAACGTTTCCCACGATCCACTGCCATTTGACAATTTTAAAAAGAGGTCAGAAAAAAATACGTAATACACGTAGCTATGTGCGTATAAAATACGTAGCTAACGATATTTACGACGCAGCGAGCAATTTAACGCAACGTTCATTTAAAGTCTTATAGTCCAGTCAAATTACCGAAATGAAAAAACATAAAATACCGCATTTTTGGGAGTATGATGGATCGATAGGCGGGTGTATTCTGAGCTTAAATTTCAATTTGTGGGGTTCTACTGAGGTCAGCTCAAGGTCATTTCGATGAAAACGCGTTTAATTCGATATCTCGAGAACGGTTAGTGTTAGGCCAAAAATTGTAGAGACCTTTTCTCTTCTAAATTAAATTTCCTAACTTTTTTATCTGAAACTTTTTTTTTATCATCAATATTTTTCAATTTATTACTTCCGGAAGGCAAAAATTTTACTTTTTTTTCTCCCTATTTTTCATTTTCGCCATTTTCTCCCCAACCGTTCAATTTTATGAAATTTTACCATTTATCAAAGTTGTAGATCCTTAAATTATGAACAACTTTTTCCGATAACTTTTTTTTCTAATACCAATATGTTCGGAGTTATATATTACTTTACCGAGCAAAATCCGCGCCAATGTCGCAATATCATCGACATCAGTGGGTATTCAGTACTTGAAAGAAATATTAAAGTATTCCATGATAATTTATTAGCCAACTTACCTGTATCAGAAGGTGAATCGATTAAACTATTTAAAAATTGTACTTCATTTAAATATTAAATATTGTAATCATTCAAATATCATTTAAATATTGTACTTCTTCAATTTGGGTATTTTTTATTCCATTCAATGGGATAATAATGTGAATAAGGATTAAAAAAAAGAAGTAAATGAATAATTGAAACTGTTTCACACATTTATTGATAAAAAAAAATAGGTAATGAAATTCGTAAAATTAAGCATCCGAGGACGATGGCAGTGATTCATTAATATTAAAGGCCCTGACGGTATCGGGGCATACGTCGTCCTCGTCCATTGCGTCAAAAATATTATCGTCGACAACACTGGCGATATTAGAACAATAGTTCTCTTGGCAATTAGTACAAATTACTGAGCAAAACAAGCCGGCCTTTCTGCATCCGCACGCTTTGCCGCAGTTGGTTTTGCATTTGCACGCAATTGATCTCAGTAAATCTTCCGGAGCTGGTTTCAGCGACATTGGTATCGGTTCCAATCCACGGAGGGTGCGACGCCAGCCCCACTCCTCGGGTTCCAGATAATTTTCGAGCCAGTATTGCACTTGGTAATAACATCTCAACGAGTGAAAAAATGCGGCATCAGAGGTAGGGGGAAGGGATTCTAATTTAACCCTCCCACTGCCTGCCATTTTTTTGTATGCCTTATAACGGAGCTCGTTGAGATTCGTACAATTCGTGTCACCTGAAGCCTTGCGATACAAATTCAAAATGAATTGTTCGCCGTTTGAAGCGAGAGTTATTTTATCTGCTTTATCTTGCAGAAAAACTTCAGTTAGCGAAACCAAATTCGGAGTGCTGTTCAATGCGGTCATTGATTTGATCTTGCCTATGTTGAATGGTGCCGAAGTTGTGTCGCAACCACTAATCGCGTGCAAAAATAATATGTTTTTTGCGGCATTCGCCCCATATATCGGTTTGAGGCAGTATGGGCTATATGTAGCGTCCGTCGATTTGCCTCGGCCAGGTTTTCTCAAGTAAATGTTGTTGCACGCGCCGGCTGTCGCAGTCAGCAAAACCAGTAAATCCACGTCCTCACCAACAACAACCGCAGCACTATACTCCTGCGAAATTCTCTTAGCCGTACTGATAATTAGACCATCCGCATCCTCTACGGCTTGCTCCACCTCGATGTCTGATTTGATGAGAACAGTCTTCAGTAGTGAGATGAATCTGGTCTTATTGCTCTCGTTGCCTAAAAACTTATCTTGAGTTGAGGTTACGGTTGAGTCGAGGAACAGATGTCCTTTACCCGCACTAATGCACGCGACAGTGTGTCTGTGAATACGCGTCGTGACATTGGCGCGGATTTCGCTCGGTAAAGTAATATATAATTTCATGATCTATTTTTGTTATCAATAAATGTGTGAAACAGTTTCAATTATTCATTTACTTCTTTTTTTTAATCCTTATTCACATTATTATTCCATTGAATGGAATAAAAAATACCCAAATTGAAGAAGTACAATATTTAAATGATATTTGAATGATTACAATATTTAATATTTAAATGAAGTACAATTTTTAAATAGTTTAATCGATTCACCTTCTGATACAGGTAAGTTGGCTAATAAATTATCATGGAATACTTTAATATTTCTTTCAAGTACTGAATACCCACTGATGTCGATGATATTGCGACATTGGCGCGGATTTTGCTCGGTAAAGTAATATATAACTCCGAACATATTGGTATTAGAAAAAAAAGTTATCGGAAAAAGTTGTTCATAATTTAAGGATCTACAACTTTGATAAATGGTAAAATTTCATAAAATTGAACGGTTGGGGAGAAAATGGCGAAAAATGAAAAATAGGGAGAAAAAAAAGTAAAATTTTTGCCTTCCGGAAGTAATAAATTGAAAAATAATGATGATAAAAAAAAAAGTTTCAGATAAAAAAGTTAGGAAATTTAATTTAGAAGAGAAAAGGTCTCTACAATTTTTGGCCTAACACTAACCGTTCTCGAGATATCGAATTAAACGCGTTTTCATCGAAATGACCTTGAGCTGACCTCAGTAGAACCCCACAAATTGAAATTTAAGCTCAGAATACACCCCCCTATCGATCCATCATACTCCCAAAAATGCGGTATTTTATGTTTTTTTTTCTCATTCTGAGCCGTAATTTGACTGGACTATTAGGCTTCGCGTATTTGTGTGCGAATTTATTTCCGCCTCCTACCGAGCCGGAATATTACAGAACAGCTGAACACTTGTTTTTGCATTGACGTTTTTAAAGGCCGAATGGATCATTTGTACGAGAGGATTAAGAGCGACGTGTGCGATACTCGGCGAGATATGAGAGAGATTTGCAAAACGGCGAGAAAAAAAACGCGGAAGGAGAAGACAATTTAACGCTGTAGGAATGTGAGATTAGCGGTCTTCTCACTTTAGACGCTAAAATGGCTATTTACATGAATTTTTTTTTAAAGTTTATATTATAGATATTGATATAAAACTTGTTATACTCAATAAATACACTTTCAAAATACATTAAAATTTTTTTAAATGTATTTATGTAACCCGAACAAACTGCAACCGCGTTTTTCTCGAAACAATGTTTTTTCCGACGGTTTGTTGATAAAATCTCCGAAACTACTGAACCGATCCTTATGAAATTGTAACCACATATTCTTTACAACTATAGCTATAGCGCATATCAAGGATTTTTTTTAATTTTGATATTTACTAATTTTTTTGCCAAAACGGTGAAAAAAACACGTTTTTTTCGAAAAATGTCCTCCATCATGTTATTTTTGCATACATAAAAAATCGTATGATATGCGCTATAGTCATTAACATACTGAATCTAATACCGTTTGATTTTTTTGTTTCGAATGATCCATCTCTGAGATTTCATCAACAATGTAAACCTACAATTTTTCAGGATATTTTTTTTTTCTACCATTTTCGTCTATAAATAGCGACTTGAATAAATACATTTTTTTTAATGTATTTCGAAAGTGTATTCATTAAGTGTAACAACTTTTATATTAATTTCTATAGCATAAACCTATTATAAAAAAATCATAAAAATAACCTTTTTCGCGTCTAAAGTGAGAAGACTTTAATGGTGCGTAAAATCTCGACTTTGTCATCCCAATACTTTCACCACAAAAAAATATGGAACATCGGGCCGTTTTTTTGGGTTCTACACTTATGAAGACCCGTTAATATTGAATCTAATTTTGCGTCGTGTGTTCATTTGGTTCATCTATGATTCCAAATTTAATTTCCTCTCCATTTCCCTATTTAACTCGTTCCAAAACGTATGATTGCTTCTTTTTTTTTATGAAAATAAGATTTTTTATAAGAATTCTTTGATGTTTTCGCGAAATATTACGCATCTATTTTTTCTCGTTTTTGGCAATATGGGGAAAATAATTATTGTTGCGCGTTCAATCACGCGTTCATGTCGGAAAAAAGGAGATACATGCAATGAAAACGTGCACAAAGAAGTGCGCGGGTAATTACGCAAATTCGAGTTACGAGCTTAACTTTATTTAAATATAATTAATATATTCCAGTACGTATCTGCATAATTAATTTTGTTATCTGGTACACACTTCCTGAATCAAGACGGCACATTGACCCTGAATTTCAGATGATCGGCCAGTATATGTAATTGTATACCTGCGTTTAAATATTTGGGCACTCCAATGACGATGAGAAATAATGGTTTTATTGAAAAATTATGTTTTTTGTACGTCACCTCTACAGACCTAAGAATGTAGAAAGGAAATTACACAAAATTGTTTGATGTGTTTACGATGTTTTTTAGGCGCATCTTATTCTTCGGTTTTCAATATAATATTTAAGAGAAATAGATTAGAGTGAGGTAATGTTAAATACCCATTATTTCTTGCATATCCATAATTGCACTATAGAATTATTTTTTGTCTCAATATATTTTGTAGGTCGCTAGTATACCGACAAATATCTTTCAACTACAAAAAGAATTGTAAAAAGTGTAATCCGATTATTTATCATATTTATGTCAAATTTTTGAAATGTTCATAACGAGTTTAGAAGTATGTAATTGGAGAGTTGATTTAATTGGTTTTCTTTTTTTTTTCAAGAATTTCGTAAGCTTGGGCGAAAGGAATTAGTAGGATAAAATAATAAATTCAGTCAAAAAGGTAGTCCATGGGGTCTCTGCAGGCCGAGGGTTGTGAACGAGACAGCGTCATTCAGCGGTAGAACGTAATGTTGTTTGAGAATTGGTTTGTTGGACTCAACGACCGCTCGACCAGACGTAACACGCAAGGTGTTTCCGACTGACGAGCGGACGAAGCAATGGTCTGAGGGAAACCGGACTACCCGATGTTAGAATGGCCCTTCCATTCTTATATACTAACTGACCGTGCATCGAACCGCTAACGAGAAACCATAAAATAACATCTCAGCTTTCATTCGCCGATCACACAGAGAAAATAAAAATTACACAAATTTGTCGAGTTCTAGGTACAATTTTCAGTCGTCATTGCTCCGTCGTACCGTTCCGCGTATGGATTATTAGAGATTTTTTTGTGTTTTGAGCATGAGTGGAGGCTACGGTGCTCGCGAGATCGAATCCGCGAAGGATGCACCCATCTAACGGAAAGTTGGCGAAGCGCATATCCGCTCGTGGTGCGCTCTAACGGGACTCGCGGTAACTCAGTCGCTATCGCTTTTTTTCAGCGCCCTTTTTTTTACTCCAGCTATTCTGCTCGTAACACCTTTCAAAAGGTGGTCACCTGCACTCCCACCGACTATTGGCGTATAATATTACGAAAATAGCATCGGAATTTCCCATCAAGTACTATACTTCACCCAGAATAATTTTTTTCACGTTTTTCTCATCCGTTAGATGAATAGTCAAAAAAACACCTCGGCTGAATTATCAATAATATATTTTTAGTCATTGTTTTTGGTTTTTAAGGTGTTTCCATACCGTTCCTTGGCTGCAAAAGTGGGGATGAAAATATAATGAGTTTTCAGCAAGCTGCCAACTTCTTGCGCATAAAATTGAATGTAAAAATAAACTATTATTTGCCAATATACAACTCATAATATTGTAGGTAAATATTTCTAAACCGGGAAATTATATTAATAGTTATCATTTTTGCAATTAAACATATTGCAACTTTATTCAAGAAAAAATGGGCGAAGTTCCGAAAAGGTCTCCCTCCGGTCGTGCTGTAATTTTTAACCGACCTCCTTCCATCGCTGCCGCGGATTGTAAGGGGGCACCATGCAAAGTCCGATAAAAAATTAATAACTCAAAAAACAAAAAAGCGGAACTACGGAAACAAAAAAATCAAAACTCCCGAAAAGATTTAAAGCTAATGAATGAACCATAGAAATCTATTACACCTCCAAAAAATGAACTTTGGAATAGAAAAAAATGAACGTATGATGTTCCGTGCCTATTCCAATATTCCACGCTTATTCGGTTCCATATGTACGTCCGTGGTGTGTCGCTCCCGCACTAGCATTCCACGCACCCCACGATTCAATACGCACATTCGTGGTGCCTCGCGCTCACACCAGCGTGCCACGCACCCACCACTCCACACGCACATCCGAGCTGACGCGCGCTCACACTAGTGTTTCACGCATCTCACCATTACGCACGCAAATCCGAGGTGCCCTGCGTCCACACCAGTATTCTACGCACCCCACCATTCGCACAAAACGGAGAGCGCGATAACAGATATAGGTGTAGCTAGAACTGAGCCTGTAGGAACACATAGGCAGTATAGGCATTGTGCAATATAAAAAAAAAACTTTCAAAAATCAATATCTCGAAAACTATGGTGTGTCACCAAAAATCGTTTTAGAGGATTGCTTAAGGGACTATACGAGTGTGACACTTTCAAAAAATTGATTTTTTTTGCCTTTTCCGACAGTTTATTCCTTCAAGAATATCCTGTAAAAATTTCAAGGCCGCATCTCTTATCATTTTATCTTGCAAAAATCGATAGTTAAATCTTTAAACGCGTTGTTCTCGAAATGAGATTTTCAAAATTGCTGACATTGTAACTCAAAGAGCAATTATCCGATTGACTTGAAATTTGAACTGACTACTCTTGAATATTTTTACTCTACAATTACGTAGGATATTTTCGATTGGCTGAAAATTGGCAATTTGGCATTGAAAAAAACACCATTTTATAGGCAAGAAAACAGACTTTTTTCATAATTACGCCATTTTGTTAGATTTTGATATTTATCGAAAATTCTACGTCATTGTACAGGAAATACCTTTCAGTTTAACATTTTTTCCTTTTTCGGTTTCAGCTGCTCAGTCGGCCGGAATGATGTCAGCAGTGGAGGAACTTTTTTTTTGGATCTTCCGAAGGCAGCGCATAAGTCGCTTGGATCTTAATATTTTTCTATGAAAAAATTATGTAATATAGGTCAAATATAGCCAAATATATTCTTAATTTTCCGAAACATTAAATAGAGTACTTTTCTTCTGAAAAATTCCCGAAAATCACCCAAATTTTCAGCGTTCACACTGGTACAGCCCCTTAAGGTGATTTGGAAGAAACAATTCAAAAATCGACTAACGTTTAACCTCCTATTTTTTTCGTGAGAAAGAGATAGTATGTCATTAACCACGTTGGAATAAAAAAATTTACGCCACTCCACCGTACCATTTCCGAGATATGAACGCTGAAAGTTGGCCTAAAATACACGCACTCAAACGGAACCTCCGAAAAATTTACCGGCAATGATAACTTTACGTAAAATTTAGTCATTTGACCCAACAAACAAAACTGCTTATTCGAATGTTCGATTAATACGGAATTCACCTGCAAAAATTGTAGCTGATCCACCGTGTAATTTTTTCACAATAATTTAATAAATTTTGCTATGCGACATTTGTCTCTCTCTAAACGGTGATCGGGGCGTCACCTGTGATTGCTAGGGGAAATTCCTAGACGGCAATGTACGCAGAATGCGATATGAATGTCGCCGAATGCCTACGCTGCAGATCATACTAAGTACAATAAGAATAGAATAAACGTAATACTAAAACGAGGAATAAAAAATATGTTGATTGTGGATCTTAATTTTTTTAAATTGATTATCACATACACAAATATACATATGGAGAACAGCTGTAAACATTTTCATTTATAAAACTTAAAAATTTCTTTCTGTTTTCGTTGTGTATATTTACCTGGAGATGAAACTTAAAAGACTGCCCGATCAATCTATTATTATTTATCTGCGTGAACAAAAGCAGATCAATTTTCTGTAAAAAAAAGAAACGTCCACTTACACGTATATGTGTCATGTTTTGACATTGGTCGAGTCGTTGAGAGGTGATGTTCGAATTCTCCTAAAGTAAGATTATGTAGCGTTACCAACTGCTTAAAACATGAATTCACTAGTAAATTCGATAATGATCAATTGAATGTACAATAACCAATGTCAAATATAAGTATTAATGAAAATCATCATAAATTTCATTCTAATGGGTAGCAAAATAAAAATACTTTTTTATGACATTAAATTCTATGTATTTTAAACATTCGCAAGAAAAAAATAAAAATCGTTAAAATTATCAGTATGACTTTCGGTTTTTCTTTCGAACTACCTTAAGATATTAAAAACAAGGTCGGTGCAAAATTTCATGGTCGGCTGAAATTTTGGCGGGGGGGCCTTTTCGGAACTTATCGAACGTTTAAAAAGTCGAGCGGACGAATAAATACATCTTATTTCTTCGTAGCCCTAGCATCATTTATTGTTTATCCAAAGCTTCGCGACAGAATTTGGGCTATGTCGACGGATTGTCAAACCGACAGATATACGCAAATTTACACTTAAAGGTACATATATGTAAATTGGCGAATTGAATGCCGAGTACAATTGGTCGAAATGCGCCACGTGTGCTACCGTAGCACGTGACCTTGTCGGGGAATCCCAGAGTAAACTGCGCTCATTTACAGATCGTAGCGCGCGGTACGCGTGCCGTCGTGATCACTACATACGACACGAAAGTTTCTATACCAAAGTGACAAGAGGTCAAGGGTCTGAAGTGCGCGTCGTTGGGAAGCTGCGTTTTTCCCTCAAATGCGCCATTGTCGCGAATCGTCGCTGTTTATGATGTTGGAATTCGCATCGCTGGAGCGCAACGAAAATAAAGTCTTTTCAATTGTTCCAATTATTTTTTGGCCAATCCAGGCTGCTGAAGTCACTCAAACGTTTTTACGAATTCTCATTAGAGATGTACGACTTCAATTTGTAAAACAAGGCTTTGGTTAATGAGAAAAATAAAGAAATGAAACGAAAATTCGTTGTATTCCAACAAAACTCCAACGTCATCGTTGCTTGCGTAATTGATTTAAAAAAAAAAACAAAAGTGATCGATTGACAATCTGTGATTTTCCCGAAACAATTTGTGACATTTCTTTGATTGGTTTTTAAAATTAATTTCTGTACTTTAAAGCGGTAAATATGAGGTAAATACGACCGCGCACGAAGGAATTGCATCGATATATTTCTCGGTCTTTGGGATCAAGCCGGTAAAAAAGTAAAAGGTTTTCGGAAACGGGGATTTTCAGCCAGGCTGGTATGCAATCCGTCCAGAATTTTCCACGACAAATGCGCGTCAGCAGTTGAACGGCAATTGTGAAAAAAAAACTCGTATGTACTTACGCCCCACGGTTTAAGGGCGGAGATGCCTTTATAACGTAAAGAAGAGCTTACGGCTGTAAATAAACTCTACGAGGAAGCTGAGGGACTACTTTATGGCCCCGGAATGGTAGATTAATAGGTAGGTTATTGGGTCACAACATTTTTGAGTCTTAACACTTTAGATGCATTTTTCTGAAAACCACTTTTTCTGAACCTGGTACAAGATAACTCATAAACTATCGGATCTATCATTTCTTAAATTTGTCTCAATTTTAGATAACATTATTAGCGTCTACGTGAACCTAAAGTTCCTTGAAAATTATTTTAAAAAACTACCTTTTTATTAACAAATATCATAATAAAAATGTCATGATAAATAGAACATTCTTTCAAACGCGTACCATTTCTCGATTTTTCACTTTTCCTTGAATTTTTAGGTTCACATAGAGCATGTGGGTCTAAGAAATATAAAACTTTTTGGCTTTGATGTTTCAGATCAATGCATCAGACACTAGGTTGTACGCCGTGGAACAACTCGCTGTCTCTGAAGCAAGTGTCGAATAGCCGTGATTTATAGATATTTTTGAAAAAATTAAAAATCTCAAAGATGGTATAATATGGACATTAAATTATACTTATGTAGAATAAATGGTTTTCGCACAAAAGAATCTGGAAAATTCGCTCAATTTCGGCGGCCTGAAGGAATGTCCCCCCTTAAATAATGCACGTGTGTAGCAAAGAGAGAACGTTTGTGCAATGCTGTTCGAAAGACTGTCACGTGACCTATTACTATCCCGCGATTCACCGACTTGCGATTGCAATTGACGGCCCAGGTAGCAATTTTCAAAAAGTTGTCCAAAAGTCGGCTAAAAGGGTGCCAAATGTTATCTTAAAGTCAACAACCATCCAAAAAGATAACTGTTGGACACATGATAACTTATAGGTAACTTCCAAGCGGACATTTGGTACCCATTTGGACAACTAATAGACAACTATTTTGAAATTGCTACCTGGGAGGTTCTTGAGCAAAAAAACTAAGCTCGTTTAAACAGTTCAATCGAGATTTACGGGTGCACTAGTCCGTTAATGGGATTGACATTTGTTACGTTGGAACGCAACGAAGATTCTTTTAAATTTCTTATTGCCATTGATTTTTAATCAATGTCATTCCTTCCAAGCGTACCTTCAACTTCGCACTTGTAACACACATGGGACACGGAGGAAAAACAAAAGTCCGTAATCAACCGGTATATATCGGAGCACCTTTACCAACAGCGGATTAACGCGTGCTAATCGTCGCTCGCATTAACCACATGGTTATTTCGCAATGAATGAACCTGTTTTTTCTTCTATTAATAGCCATTCGATTCTTCATATTCACACACACACACGTGTATACGATTTGCCAATGCCTGATGGATGTATAGTAGGTCATCAACGTGTGGTGAATCTTTCTGATAACCTGGGCAAGATTGTGAGTTCGCGTGTCATGTATTTCAGAGTGCCGGTAGAATTTGAGCGATCGTGGGGACGAGATGTACAAGCGATTTATATGCAAACGGTCGCGAGAGGGATGAAGGGAAAGCGCCAATGCGGTCAATATTCCGGATGTTTCGAAAGATCAAATGAAATAGGAAAAAACGGTGTTTTATCGCAGTTTTTTACACTCACGGATGAACGCAGAACCGTTTTTTTTTCTTCAGATTTACAAACTTTTCAAGTGAGAATATTGTGGATTCACTTTTTTAGGTGTGCGAACACGAGTAACGAAACATACAAAGCAAAGGACCGTGCGACACTGTCGTGGTCTGCCCCAGTCTGCTCGGGCACACTCTGTAATGCGCGCGCCGCGGGCGGCCATGTGCCAATGGCACTACGCCACCGGAGTGGGGGAAGTATAGGTTGAACCACGGTCTTACATACAGGTCTTGAACTCGTTCAAAATTTCAGTGGTGGGGGATGGCCTCTTAATGAAGCACCGACTGTTTCAACTCGTGACCACGAGGATCGCTGCGACGTGCTCTACTTGTAAACTTGTAAAAACGGTGATATTGAAAAATGACTAAGTGGTGTATTGTGCCAACGTGTAAAACAGACTCTCGGAGTAAAAATTCGAAACGCTCAGTGTTTCGGGTGCCGAGAGACTTGGCGCAATTAAAAAAAATGGGAGGCCGCGATACCGGGAGTTGGGAAATTAGAGCCGAGACACGTTGTGTGCGAAAATCATTTCGAATCAAAACATATTCATCGAGAATGGGTGAAACAGGTGTTGGAGCCGGGAACTAGAAAAAAATGAAAAATTATTGGGATCATCACAATAAACACTTTCCAGGCTGGAAAACATAAAACAAAGTTAGTGAATTATTTTCATTTATCCTACTCGAGAGTCCTTCGCTTAAAGGTCGGAAAAGATGTGTTTTTTTAAATTTACCAACGCATACCGTTTCGGAAACTGCAAAGTAGAGATTATTGAAAATGTTTCTTGGGACATGCATTAAAATTTTTCGAAGAGGAAATAAAGAATTGCAAAAGAAGCACTGTTTCTTAAGTATTTGCATGGAGGCTAGAGTGGGAGGAGGCCGATCTGTGCATTTCAAAGTGGCTACACAAATGTGGTCAGACCGGGATGGCGTCACTATCTCTAAAACCTCGAGCAGGAAGCTGAGTATCGATGTCGTGTAAGAGAGATGGAAGAGGATCGAATACGCATCCCAGCAAGCAGTGCAGCGAGATCGCGCGCAAAAGTTACCCCCTCTCTGGTCTCTTACGCGCCCATCACACAATCATAGTAGCGCGTGTCCGTGAGCGAGCGACGCTCGGACATCTTCGGAAGGAGCCGAGCGCGCCGAAGTTTCCCGACCGCTCCTTCGGCAGCTACACCAATACATGGACGCCGAGCTCGTTCATGTGCGGCCAAGCCGAAACGAAGGCTTCAAGGGAAAAAGCAATGTGAGCACGTAAGTTACGATTCGCGGCCGGATGGATGTGGCTTGTTTTTGGGGATAATGCTTTATCGCTTGATGATAGTATATGAGAATGAATATAGTAATGCGAATATAAATATATTTCCGTTTACTTTTATGAATTACAATTTATTTCGCATAGGGACGGGTGTGAGTAAAGCGCAAACAATTTTTTAGACGATAAATAAGTTGTAATTTGGATTTATTATTACATTAAAATTAACATACAAACTAATCAAATAAGCGGTCGGAGTGCGCGATAAATTTTTCGACACTAAAAGATAACTAATTAAAATAATAATGATAACTAATAAAAATAACTAATCAAATAAGAATTAATAGTAATCAGAATTTAAAAAAAGCACTGAGCGCGGGGAACGATCCCGCGCCCCTGCGGACCGAAGCCAGGAACGCTACTAACGGGACCATCTCATCGCTTGTAGAATATGCACTTTCTGGTACTGACGATTCGCGGCCAGATGAATGATTCGCTTGTTTTTGGGGATAATGCATTATCGCTTGATGAAAGTATGAGAATTAATATAATAATACGAATATAAATATATTTCCGCTTACTTTTATTAATTATAATTTATTTGGCATAAGGATGGGTGTGAGTAGAGTGTAAACAATTTTTTAGAAGACAAATAAGTTGTAATATGGATTTATTGTTATATTTAAATCAACGTATAAACTAAAAAATAAGCGATCAGGGTGCCCGATACATTTTTTTGTATACATTGATAACGCAGAGAATCAAGAGCTAAATAAGCATTGAAATCATCTAAAAGCCTCCCGCGTGCCGTCGGGTGGTCACGCGCGAGTCGTGCTCAGATTGTTTCTTCCTCGAAGCTTCGTTCGGCTTGGCCGCACATGAACGTGCTCAGCGTCTATGTGTTGGTGTAGCTGCCGAAGGCGCGGGCGGGAAACTTCGACCGTACCCAGCTCTTTCCGAAGACGTCCGAGCGTCACTCGCTCACGGACACGCGCTACTATGATTGTGTGATGGGCGCGTAAGAGGCTAGAGAGGGGGTAACTGCGCGCGATCTGGCTATATATTATTTTGCATCTCTCTCGCACGCAGCCTACTTCTCAAGTATCATGCTGCCTTATGCACAGTTCACTTCTCATTATTTACTTGTTCCGTCTCTGTCACACGCAGCTCACTTCTCGGGTTTTAGCAATAGTGGCGCCATCCCAGTATGACCACATTTTTGTAGCCACTTTTTTCAAGTCTCTCCATAAGAGATCGGACTCCTCCCACTCTAGCCTCCCTGAGTATTTGTTTCATTTTCAAGAAGTACATCCTGCAAGTGTTGGACTCCACTACGGTCTGGAATAATTACCACTTATTTTCCGGTCAATTAAAACAACGCGTAAAGCCTATTTTTTTATAAACGCTCAAACATATTTAAAAAAAACCGAGCGCACAGGGATCGAACCCCTGAAAGCAGCATTACGAAGCTTGCACCGAACCACTAGACCAACACGAGCTTACATTGACACCTATATAAAAAACATTCATATTCATTGTACCCACTTTGATAACTATAGTCTTTTGGTTTTTTTCAGGTTTACGATAAAGTTACTTTTAATTGTATTTAGGTCCATCATGCATTTTTGACATTGAATATCATAATTTGCCTACACCAGCCAATTGTACCAGAGATTAATAGGGAGATGCACAACGCTCCCCTTTTCGGCGTGGCTCGTAAATGGCGCTAAATCGCGGCGGCGAGTTCGGGAGTATGATTTCGTGATCATCGCCTCTGTCGAGGTTGCAGATTCCCTCGTAGCCTCGCGAGTCTGTGATCACCGCTCAAGTCGGTATCGCAGTCAGCGAGAACACGAATGGGTAGCTCGGTGGGGGAAAAGTCTCTGCCCCTCGCAAATCGCGCTCGCTCGACAGGCGAACGAAACGAGGTTTTCCGTCCGATCGAGCTCAACATATATGTGTGGCCGTACTGCGGATTGGAATATGCATTAAACGAATTTCAAAGTGAAAAACATGTACGGAGATCATTGTTTTATCTCGGTTGCCCGTTTATGCCGAAAATGCGGGTTAAAAAATTAATGACGAACCACGTTGAAAAATAAGATGCCGAAACGACCGTGGAAGGTTCAGAAAGAAATCTTGAGCCTTTGCCGCGATCGTTTCGACATTTTTTTTGAACAGTAAACATTATGGATAAGGGTGTCACACAAATGTTTCTTCATCTGCAATGAGCGTCGTGGCTGAGTTGGCAGCGTGACGGATTAACGATGCTTACAGTCCGGGTTTAATCCCCGGTGAACCAACTTTTTTTTTTCTCCATTTTATATTCAGAGAATTTCGAACGTACTCTCGCTTTAGCTATTCTCGCCTGTTCAGGCATTATTCATGATATTTAATTCGGGGAATACCGGGGAATCCCCGGTAGCAATGTCTTGTTTTTTTTATTAAGCACATACGAATTAAATATCATAAATAATGCCTGAACAGGCGAGAATAGCTAAAGCGAGAGTACGTTCGAAATTCTCTGAATATAAAATGAAGAAAAAAAAAGTTGGTTCACCGGGGATTGAACCCGGACCGTAAACATCGTTAATCCGTCACGCTGCCAACTCAGCCACGACGCTCATTGCAGATAGAGGAACATTTATGATACACCCTTATCCATAATGTTTACTGTTGAAAAAAAATGCCGAAACGATCGCGGCAAAGGCTCAAGATTTCTTTTTGAACGTTCCACGGTCGTTTCGGCGTTTTATTTTTCAACGCGGTTCGTCGTTAATTTTTTTAACCCGCATTTTCGGTACAAACGGGCAACTGAGAGAAAACAATGATCTCGATACATGTTTTTCACTTTGAAATTCATTTAATGCATATTCCAATCCGTAGTACGGCCACACATATCTGTCGAGCTCGATCGGACGGAAAACCTCGCTCCATTCGCCTGTCGAGCGAGCGCGATTTGCGCGGGGCAGAGACTTTTCCCCCGCCGAGCTACTCATTCGTGTTCTCGCTGACTGCGATAGCGACGTGAGCGGTGATCACGGACTGGCGCGGCTACAAGGGAATTTGCAACCTCGACAGAGGCGATGATCACGAAATCATACTCCCGAACTCGCCGCTACGATTTAGCGCCATTTACTAGGCACGCCGAAAAGGGGAGCGTTGTGCATCTCCCTACTAATCTCTGGACGAGGTCTCCTTGACGTGCGCCCTCACGTGGTGAACGTTGCGCCGCCTGTGTCGCACGGAGTAACCGCGGCCTTTCCCTCGATCCCGACAGTTTGAATTTTACGAGACGTAACGTACAATTTGTTTTGATATGCGGTGCACATTTCGCCGATAAAAATGTTGCTCGCCGGCCAAAAGTTTGACAGTATCAGAAGCTTGGAGCATCCGAAAATAAGCCTCCGCGTCGATGGTAAAAGGCGATGGCATAATTTCGACGGAAATACCTGTAAAAAAGAATCGTGTTCTAAACGACGAGTACATTGTAGCTTTCGCCATTGCTTGGGTGCTCGATTGTTGTTTCTTGTGTGTTTTATCTCGCGCCCGTGGCTCTGTCCAGTAATTTACGATCAATGGCAAAATTACTCGATTCCTTGGCGATAATAATATCTCTGGTGAATGAACAATGTTTTCAGGAAATGACGCGCGTCAGTCCGCTGAGGAAATGGACGAGCAGAGACAAAAGATGATGGCTTACGAGTACCTCTGTCATCTGGAAGAAGCAAAAATGTAAACATCAATTGCCACAATGTCCTAGTCTTGCCCATTGCTCCGACAGACAAAAGAAAAAAAACTACAAATTTACTAATGTTCTTGCCCAGTTGGATCGAAGCTTGCATCAAAGAAAAACTCCCGCCTACTACCGAACTCGAGGAGAATCTCAGAAATGGAATATATTTGGCCAAATTGGCTCACTTCATGGAGCCAAAGATGTTGCCTTTGAACAAAATCTATGACGTTCACCAATACCGATACGATGCGGCCGGTTTACAATTTCGGCACACGGACAACATAAATCACTTTTTGATGTGCCTCAAGTCGATGCAACTACCGCTGGTATTTTATCTCTGAGATTCCAATAATTTTCTAACAAAGAAAATTTGTTTAGTCGCTAGGCTGCTGTGACGACTGAAAAATCAGGGTTATTTAAGAAAGTTAAATGTGATGGAATGAGTAAGATTATTGAAAAATCGTTTGGACATTTATTTGTATGTACATACATTAACAAAGTTGTGTACCAATTTTCATAAAAAGATAAAGAAGTTATAAACAATCTTGTAAAAGACCACTAAACGTGAGGGGCTAAACGGTATCCTTGATTTTGGCCACCTGGTCGATCTGAAATAAAAAGAAGCAAGTTTTTTCTTAAAATAGATAATACTGGCTAAGACTTGATCCAGGTTTTTTGTGAACGTGTTTCAAACGTTTAAATAAATACACAAGTAACTTTTTTATTAAAAAAAATTGACAATGGATGTATTATTATTTCAACAACATAGCGCTGTTGCTGCATGGCCAATCGATGTAGCGGGTTCTGGCACCTAGGCCAATCTAAAATGGAAAATTAAAAAATGCATTTTTAGTATACTAATAAAACTTTCGTACAATGGGATAAAAAGTTATGAAAATGTTATAAGCTATGCCGTGTCCAAATCTGACGCGAATGAGACGAATCTACTTTGAATCTTATTTGGAATCATCACAAAATTTTTGTTGAAAATTGAAGTAAACAAAGTACACAGTTCCCTCAATGCTTATCAGTGAAACACCCGATCTTTCTTGAGAGATTTTCAGACAGTCGAAAGAACGCGATTCGATCTTGTATTCCGTGATAAGAGCCTTTTATTATTTTCACAAACAATTGTCCTCTTTTCGAATGTCTGTTTTTAACGCTTAGTATTTTTACTTCATCATCGTTCGAAGCCACTCATTGGAACAAGCACCCACAATACTACATTCAACTTGTTTTCAATGTGAACATTCAAGTAACGCAGCCATGTACATAGGATGCAAGATCAAAACCTGACTGAGTAATGAAAATCCATAAGAAAAAGCGTTTATAGTCTCAATCCATTATCTTTTAGACTTTTCAGCCAGAGACAACCGACATCTATGACAAAAAAAACATGCCTCGTGTCATTTACTGCATTCACGCTTTGAGTACGCATTTGTTTAAGCTTGGTAAAGCGCCCCAGATACAAGACTTGTACGGCAAAGTGAATTTTACAGGTTCGCAATGGAAAATTATTACGCTGAATTAAAACGAAAGAAAGGCATAAACACTATTGTGCTTATCTTTTGCACAGATGCCGAGATTGACGCCGTGAGCAGAGAATTGAAGAAGTACGGCATACAGATGCCCGCCTTCCAAAAGATCGGCGGTCTCATGACCAACTGCATGGCAGGTGACACAGCCGCTCTACACGCAGCTACGATCGCGATAAATCAATCCCTATCGTCTGCTGATTCGAATGCGATCTTGGAAAACTTGAAAAACGTTGCCGCACGTTTGCGGAATGTGGAGCCCGAACACGTGGCGCGTTATCACGAAAAGTTGAAGGAGGCGAAAGACATCAAGATGCAGGCCGCACTCAATCGCGTAAGCGAGAAAAAACACCTGCTACAATTTTTTTTTTGCTTTTTTTATTTGAAATTTATTTTACGTGAATTTTCAACGAAATATCGTCTCATTTCATGGAGTGAATGTAAAGTTTCCGAATATGCACACAATCATATAAGCAATATTTTTATACGAATAGTTCACTTATAAACTTCTTATACAATTATTATGGCGAATCAGTGTCCTTAACATTTTCCGTGAGGTTTCTCAGAAATCTAGCTAGGCTTCTCTGGGGATTAACTCTAGGCCCGTTAGGCAGCATTCAAAATTCTCGGTCTTTTCTGCTGTCTCACTGAAAACCTTGCCGCCTAGCTTAATTAACGAGTTACATTTACCTCATAGCCGAAACAGAGAGGAATTGTCGTGCATTATTTCTGGGAATTCTTGCCTTAAATCGATATATCTTCTCGCAGTCCTCGCCAATTTCCATATTAATTCAGATCCTCCACTTCGTACAGTCTCTCAATGATAGTTACGTGCCAGATGCGTATGACGAGTTGCTGACACCCGCAGAGATTCAGGGGCACATCAACAACGTAAACGGTAAGGCTGATTGATAGAAACACTTCGTGTGCATACCGCCGCACCTCGAAGCGAAAATATTCGATAAATGACGAATTGTGCGGTAATTATTGTGCTACGATTATTCAATTAGCCGAGCACGCAGTCCAGCAGATTGTGAATTCTTTGGATCTTCCCGAGCACAAATTAGTCACTGCAATCTCCACTTCGACTCTCGAAATACAGGTAATCTTTCGCCGAGGATACTCGGTTATTGGATATAGGTTATTGGACCAGCTGAATACTTATGAGTGAATTTGAAACAAATGATGAATTTCCATCCAGAATGTTGCAACGGGAAATGCACCGTTCTACAAAGAGGAGCTGGCTGTGTTAAAAACAAATTCGCAACTTCTGAATGAATACGCCGAAAATTATCGGCATGCTCAAGAATTCGTGCAGGAGAAGATCAACGTTGCGAACGATATTGCCGAAAAAACGAAGAAACGTGAGTGAATTTCAATGAAAACGTCGCTCTTACTTTTACCCCACTCTTGTAATTTCACTATTTCCGATTCCTGAGAGATCCCCAGGAGTATTGCCCACATCCATTCTTTCCCGACGCACTACCCCATCGCGTTTCCCTAGGGAAACATAAAAACCGTTGTGGGTAGAGTCAACCACATTTTCTCCGAGTTTTAGTTGTGCTACCATCGGAAACTCGGTGAAACTGCCTTTCACTCGGTAGTCGGCGCGCAAGCAAGTGCCGGGCTGAGTAATCACCTATCCAAGTATAGGCCGGAGCCAACGCTGTTCAACATGCAAGATTGCTGAAGCCGTGCACCGACTACTTTCGCTACTCCCATCTTTACATTGTTTTTTTCGTCAAACTTCGAGCCATTAAGGAAACGATCCGGACTGCGCAAAAGGTTTCGATATTCAACCTCAATTACGTTCTCTCCTGTATTTAGGACAGGAGGCCGTTAATGCGTTGAACGAAGCTTTGGATCACGATGCTTACGAAAAATTCATCGAAGCCCTTACGTGCGCGCATCTGGGATTAAACGATCATGTTGACAAATTCGCACTACCCCTTTATTACTTCGAAATGAAAACTGATCGCGCCGAATCTAAGGTATAAGTGGCATATGTGCCTAGTGTAGTTTTCCTGCTCTTTTATATCGCGTCCGATGCGCCCCTTTACAGCTTAACTTCCACGATGTTGAAGCTTGCATCATTGGAATGCAACGAAAATTCTTTCTTAATTTTTATTCCTACAATTTCTTCATCTAAAAATTGACCTGTAGATTTCTGATTAGGATCCAAAAATTTGTCTGCTTTTTTTTGTAGCCCATACTTGCCGAAAAAAGTTTGAGGTACTAAACTTACAATGCGTTCGAACGATGCAAAGTTCAATGTCATTAACGTCCATGCTATTTTCCGCTTTGCCCGAAAAGTCTGAACATAAATCCACGATTATTTGGCACTAGAGGATTAGAACTTCTTTGCATTTAAGTGGGAGATTTTTCACCCTCGTACAAAAGATTTTTTTGACAATCAAAGAAATATCCCAAAATGAGGAATCTCGTTGGGATTTTTGAAAAATGGATCAAAATTCGTTGAGTCGATTCGAAAAAGACTGCGAAGCAACCGTTCGTAAGATTATTGGAGATTTTTTTGCAAAGCACAAGGAAACAGTTTTCCAAAAATATGAAAATCATATAAACACATATAATAATAATAGGAATATTCTTTTAATACAACATAAATTTAAGACGAAAATTGTATTTTTGTTTGTCAATTTTTCAGAATGATTTGTTCTACAGTGACATTGTCGTTAGTACCAGAGTTTTATCAGCGATTGCTTATATCACAAAAGCCGTCGATACCGGTGATCCCGAGCTAATTTATCAAGCGCTGTCAGATCCGGAAGCTCATATCATGGTGAGGATATTTGTTCGAATTCGTCGATGTTCGACTGTCTGCGATTAATTGTACAAGCCGTTGATTTTCTTTTTCAAGGATTTGGAGGCGGAGAATAAAGTAAAATATTATAGAGCCCTGGTCGCAATTCGCTCTGAGAAAAAGCGCAAAAAGGATGACTGTACGTTACTGACATACATGGATATTCAAGAATGCGTGGACGTTGTTAATCAACAGTGCAGCGAAGACAACGAAGGTACGCATTGACCATAGTCATCGCGGCCGATTTATGGGCAGTCCGTTTTATTTAGGTGTCAGGCGAAACACGTTGAGATGGTTAATTTTTTTACAATTTTTCACAAATCGTATACTAGTAAATGTCAGAACAAATTGACGCAATTTTGTTCCCTATACAAAAGAAGAACAAAAATTAGGCTTCGCTCTATCAAACATTTCAATATGATTAAGGGGAAAGATCCCTTGAGGCGGCCGAAAATAAGTAAATTATCGAGATTTTTTGTGTCGAAACTTTTTATTCTACGGAATTTAAATTTTATGTATATATTATAACATCTTTTAATTTTCCAAAAAAAATATCGTTTAAAAATATTTGCACGCGGCGGCTGTTCGACACTTGCTTTGGAGACGGTTTGGTGCATTGTTGGGAAATATCACAGCCAAGAAGTTTTATATTTGTGGGACCCACAAGCTCTATGTGGACCTAAATGATCTAAAGAAAAGTGAAAATTCGAAAGATGGTGCGTGTTCGAAACAATGTTCTATTTTTCATGAAAGTTTTACTATAGTATTTGTTAATGAGAAAGTCGTTTTTGAAATAATTTTCGCGGAACTTTAGGTTCAAATAGACAGTAATTATGTTATCTAAAAGTGTGCGAAATTCGAAAATGATCGAACGAATAGTTGTTTGTGTTATCTGGCACAAAAAAAGTGGTTTGCAGGAAGACGCGTTAAAGTTTCAAGACTCAGAAATGTTGTGACTGAATGACCGACCGATTAATCTGCGATTCCGTGGTCCTAAAGTAGTCCCTCAGCTTCCTCGTGGAGTTCATTTTTAGCAATAAGCTCTTTTTTACGTTGTTAAGGGATCTCCCCGCTTAAGCTTGTATTTTTTTAATCATACCCTCCCATGAAAACGCCTGAAAAGTACGTATATATCAGATTTTTTTATGCGCATAAAATTACGTACCCATAAAATCTTAACCATGCATTATTTATATTCAAAATCCCGAAAAAAAAACATTCTTCAGGTGTAGCATGAAAATATGTACAAAAATTGATTTTTTCCATTCGAAGGTACGTTCCAGTTTTTATTCAAACTTGAATATTGAATGCAATATTCAACATTTCAACCTCGACCTAGCGCAAATATGATGAAACGTTTACTCGTTTATTGTGAAAAAATGCACGCAAGCTCCATTCGGTTGTATTTTGAGATATCCATGCTTAAAGTGCAGCATATTTCGAAACGTTTCTCAGTTGACTCTGAAATAATTTTTTTTATGTTCCAGTCATAATTGCATTAGAGCAATTAAACAGCGCTGTGTTGACGAGCAATCGCAGCGGATTAATGTCAGCCTTGACCAACGAGTCACTCAAGTTGCAAACGCCGATTTCTCCGGGTGATGCTTCGCTCTATATGAAGATGTTCAAAACGTGCTTGAATGAGAAAGACGAGGATGGCTCAGAGTTGTGGTTAGAGAATGTTGAAAACGTAGCTCGACTCGTCGCCACCGAAGCAGAACAAGTGCAGACTGGTTCGTAGGCACTTAAAACTTCTTCCATTTTCCTTTAAAAAAATTAATTATTTTGCTATTGTGTTTCAATCGTTAAAAAAAAACGTTAAGTTTTTTTCGATTTTTCAAGGAGAAATTACATTATTGTTAATAACTAATGAAAAAAAATGTTAAGAAGAAAAACGTCGAGTAAGACCAAACGACTATTACACTGAAAAAGTACCAAATTTCAAATCCATCCGTGCATTAGATGTCGACTGCATTGAAAAACATAGTTTCGAGAAGACGCCTTCAAAGTTTCACTAGCGGTTCTATCTTCGTAATAATAAGTTTACCTTCAGCCTGCGATTCCTGCACCATATGTTGAACCTTCTTCTTTAATTTGAGTCGACGCGAACGGCCATCGATAAAAAAAAATCACAGTTGCTTTATCCCTTAATTGATAAGCGGATCTTCAAATGTGAGTTTAAAAATCACCAATTTCGCCTTACCCTCCCAGCGTGTACTCTTCTGACGAAAATCAACACAGGCTTACGTACAAACGACCTAAATTTTACTCTGGAATGTCTCGAAGCTACAGGTCTTCGAATATCAGAATCGCTGCGACCAGAGTACTTTGCGAGGCTAAAAAAGCTGCACGATTATAAGGTAAAAAGACAATGTCTGCAGTATAGGATCATCCATAGAGCAACGCGTGACAATTGATAATGATTATTTGTAACGAACATGCAGCGGACAAATTACAATTATCCGTACGTTCGATACGTCACTCCCGGAGGGAACGAATCGTATCTAGATATGAAACAGTGCAGTTACACGTGGGAATCTCCGAAGCATGTAACTGAGAGTCTCTACGTTACGAAAGAGGACATTGAGGTATGATAACATATAATGCCAAATGTAGAACAATTCGAAATTGGAGCAAGTGATAATCCGGAGATCTCGGGGCAGCACACACCAATGACTTTTGCCAAAAGCTTTTTCTGCGATGGTCGGTCGTTCGGAGACCACCACTCGCGGGGTAACAACAACATGTCAGACCCAAAACTGACGTGAGGTCCTCGAAATCGAATTTAAAAAAAGGAATGAACTTTTCGGAAAACTTACAGTTGGTTCCGCAAAAATTATGCAAAGAAAGTTTGAGATTTCTTTAAAAACAACTTGGCGGCAGCTAATCTGTCCGTAACCATATTTTTTAATATTCGATCACGAGAAAAATACCGGAGGGTCTCTCAATGCCGCTAAAGGACGCTGAACAAGTACGAAGATCTATTGAGAACTATTGATTTAAAAAAAAAACGAGACACGTGCGTTTAGATTCAAATTTCTCTCTATTAACGCAGTGTTTATTCTAGTCTAGAGGCTTAAATTTCGTGCGTTTTTTTCGGGTTTGATAAAAAAATATATATATTTTTGCCATCCATTTTTTTATAGTATATTTATTGATGTTTCAAGAACTAACAAAAATGTTGTGCAGAAAAATTTTAATCGACAAAGTCATGGGCCTCTATTATAGCGGTGAAAAAAAATGGTTGAGGCGGTTGGCATGATTCCAAAGCTCCCATTCATCTGAAACAAAAATAAAACCAATTTTCTTGATCAATTAGAACATTATTATGGCAGGTACCAAAGAAAACATTTTTTTTTTCATAGCGACTGTCTAAAAAAAGTTAATTTTTCGCCCCTTTTTCAAAGTTAATTTTTATTTTAATTATTTTTTTGAATGGCAATAATAATAACTATGCAATACCCAAGGTAGGACGATGAAGAGATATATACGGAAGGTCCACAACGAATTTGAAGTGAATCGGTTGAAAAGAACTCGAGATTTTATGTCAACCAGGGTGAAAAAAGTAGTTTCGAGAAAAATACGTTATAATTTTTTCGTACAATTTCAGACAACCGCGACTATCTAAGTGATATAGCGGCATATTATACTTAGATTATCTTAGTCGGCCATTCTTGCCTCGTAAAATGTGTCTTCCTCGACTTCGGAATGATGATTTTCTGAAGCTCATTCTTCCCTGCGAGCTGTTCTAGCTTCCTTAGAGGCTGCTGAACTTCGTAGCTCCACCGGTCGATTCCATTCCGGTTTCGGTTGCTGGCGTCAATATTGGGGATTTCGAAACTTCCTTTTGGGGACATATTCTTAAGAGTCTAGACTTTTTTTCAGTTTTTTTTTCTCTAATTTCTAGACTACAATACTGCCTTAAAGTTTGGATAGCGAAAGTTTTTCAATATTACGCACGAATCGTTTCTGTAGTTCGCCATACTGCGAAACAACATAGTATGTCCTTTTCAGCTAACCAAGAAATATTGAGAGTCCAATTGTACGCAAAATTCTCCATTTGCGTCGTAAGTTCGGCGATTCTGCATTGTCCCGCTACTCGCGACCTCGTCGAGTCATTTTTCAGCTGAAAAGGAGTAAACTTTGTTTATTATTTTTATAGAACGTTATCAAAGACATTGAAACGGAAGCCTGCGACCGCGAAGATGTGGAATTCGACGAAGAAATCATCGTCAAGTTACAGGCGATCGCACGGGGATTTCTCTTGCGCCAAAGGATCGCAAAGCGGTTCACCCACTTCTACGATAACATTGATAAAATCGTGCGAATTCAAGCATGGTGGCGAGGCGTCCTGGCTCGTAAGATTTACGCAAAAATATTTGAGATGGGCCCGAGACGATATCCCAAAGAGAAGAGCAACTACGGACGTGCGAGGACCAATTACCAAAATGCTTTTCATCTCTATCGAGAACATGTACGTAGGAAACAGTCCTGGATTGATTATTTTTAGAAAAACGTGAACTTTGACAACTATGGAGACGCCTCGAGGCGGTTTTTTTAAAAGTATTGATGGGATTTGTCTAGAAATGTTACCACGACGATGAAAAGTTGATAAATTATTCGTTTGTTCAAAGCCTTATGCAAGATTTGAGACCGATTGATTAACCAGAAGAATTATAACACTTTTAAGTTGTAGTAGTTTTGCATGCGTTCTTCATAGGACGCTTTCAGACTATCCCGTATGATGAGAAAAAGCATGACAAAGTGGTTTGTTTTCTTAAAGTAAATAATATTAGCTAAGACTTGACCTAGCTTTTTTCTCTTATCGTTTTTCAATCGCAAAAAATGCTAATTTTTTTTCTTCGATTTTTCAAGGTAGAATGACATCATTATTGTTAATAACTAATGAAAAAAAATGTTAAAAAGAAAAACGTCGCTCAATTCTAACCTATTACTACACTGAATAAGTGTACCAAATTTTAAGTCAAACCGTTCATTAGATGTCGTGAAATCGTGTACACCGTTTTGAAAAACATAGTTTCGAGAAAAACGCCTTTAAACTTTTACTGCCAGTTCTGTCATTGTAATAAGTTTACCTCCAATCTGCAATTTCTGCTCCATATGTTGGTGTTACGTCCAGAAGGAACGATTTTGTTTTATCTTTGGGTTCGTCAGATTATTATAAAGTTACAGTAGAACCTCGATTATCCGAACCTCGATCATCCGAACCCTCAATTATCCGAACGATGGCTTACTTTATCCGAACGCTCAATTATCCGAACGTTGGCGCGAAAGATGCATTGTTGCTCGCTGCCACCGCCGTGAGCAACAATGAGCAACCTAACGCACCTTCTCCTTCACACACACACACACACACACACACACACACACACACACACACACACACACACACACGCACGCACGCACGCACGCACACACACGCACACACACGCACACACACGCACACACACACACACACACGCACGCACGCACACACACACACACGCACGCACGCACACACACACACACACACACACACACACACACACATTTTTCAACGTTAATATGTATGTCAAATTTTAACATATATGTATGTACTGTTTTTATGTAAAAAAGCGATGTCTATGATCTCGTCCCAAAAAACCCACGTTTCGATTATCCGAACTTTTGATTGTCCGAACTAGTGTCGTTCCCAATTGGTTCGGATAATCGCGGCTCTACTGTATGTTATTTATCCTCTTTAAGGGATAATCCTATACGGGCCCGGCAACCTCTCACGTAGAAATTGGATTGGAACGGTAAATAGGTGTTAATAAATTATAGTTGGGTTACACATCGATTAGTCCTATTTATTTGATAATTAATGCTACTTACAACTTCCGAAAATACTGGTGTATCGAGTCTACAATAGGCGCGCCTTTGCGCGGGGACAGTTTCCCCCGCGTCGCTCTCTCACTCTCGGTCTAGCACGCTCTTCCGCGGGGACAATTCTCTCCGCGTTTCTCTCCCGCACAACGCGCGTTCAAACTTATTGGTATTATTTTCTACCTATTTTCGATCGGGGTTTTAACGTAGACCCCGCACCTTTATCACTGACTCGAAGGTTGTGGTTTATAGTATAATTTTGTAAGAATAAAAGTTATGTTTGATAGTATATCAAATAGTAGCACTGACGTCTCTGTGCGGGTCCGCCGGGTTGCTAGCCTGGACTTATTACACCGCCGCGACCTCCGTTGCTACTAGGGTGTTACTAGTAAAGACTGACGTCTCTGTGCGGGTCCGCCGGGTCTAAGGCCTGGACTTATTACACCGCCGCGAGCACTGCTTTTACTAGGAGTTTTTCTCCCACTCCAGGAGCGAACCGTAGACTAATCGGAACTAACGATACTCACCGCACTCGGACCGACGTTAGCTCGGTCGCTGTCAGCCCGGAGGGTTTTTTGGCAACGTCCATGGGAACTTGCTCGCTCCTGGGATTTCCACGATCGGGCTCCGCCGATCAGGCGATGCCTAAACAGCGATACCCGATCGGGCGCATCCGGTTTCGGTTTCGGCGGTTCACACACGACACCGCACAGAGACACGAGGCGTCACCAAATAATGAATTATAATAAAAATAATAATAATAATGCAAAAACTGTTGACAGTTTTGGAACGTGACATTGGACCTTCCTCTTCAATTTGAGTTGCTTCAAACGAAGAACGATGTTTTAAAATGTTCTCGCTAGCCTAACCCCGTAACATCTAAAATATATTTTTGAGGATTCTAAATTTTTACTCATCATCTGCCTTCCACCCCTACTATTTTTTCATCAAGTTACTAGGTTACACAAAAGTTCGATAACTCATCGCAAGCTGAAGGTGTGTGGTAGCACACAAGCATTTTATCGGACGTCTGCTGGAAGAGTGAAGCTAATTCCCTCGCTTTTCGTCATATCTAGGAAGACAAGATTATCAAGATACAAGCAATTTGGCGAGGACGCACGGCAAGGCGAGCCTTCCACTCGTTACTTCGATTGGACAAACCGCCGTTTCCGGTGGTTCGCCACTTCTCGTCGATCCTCAATTTCAATGCCGAGGATTACGACAAGGATCTTCAGTTGCAAGTGAGTTCGGATCTCGAACGACCATCCATCTCGAACTTTGATTAATGTTGAGCTAAATGCGTTTCGTTTATTGTTCTAGCAACTGAAAAACGACGTCGTGCAAATGATAAGACAAAATCAAAAACTCTCACAGCAGTTGGACGAAATGGATATAAAAATTGGCTTGCTGATACAAAACAGGATCACTCTTCAAGTAAAACCATTATTAAATAGAGTCAATTGTCGAGATATTATACAGTGTTCTTCAGGGTTGGGTTTTTTTTACAAATTGGGAAAAACATTTATATCGGTTATTACGTTTTGAGAAGTTTCGATAACCGTTCCTTGGCTGCAAGAGCGGGGATGAAAATACGATGATTTTTCGGCAGGCTGGCAACTTCTTGCAAATAAAATTTCATGTAAAAATACATTATATTGGGTAATATCGAACGCATAATATTGTTGAAAAATATTTCTAAACCGGGAAATTATATTAATAGTTATCATTTTTGCAATTAAACATAAATATGTAGCAATTTTATTTAAGAAAAAATAACCGATTGACTTGGCAATAGGGGCCGTTTCTGTCATTGGCACGACTAACTATCGCTAAAACGTTATCGACTCCGGATTTTTTACACGGTGAAAAACGTTCAACGTTCAACGTTTTATAAAGTCTTTGATTCGCCAAAGCCGAGAAAACGTCAAAAATGTCGAGCGGACAGATGAATACATTTCATTATAAAGTTCAAATGCTGTAATTCTATGTACGTTTTAAAAATCCGCCAGTTGATGCTTGACTGAGTGGCTCGCTCAATAGAGCCAGTTAACGCGGTGTTACCACGTTTAATCTACATGTTTCGTTAATCTCCGAAAACAAACCGTTCGAGCTCAAAATTCACATCTTTTTTCGAGTATTATTAATGAACGAAGTGGAAAAACCGCTTTATTTATTGACACGACATTGCCAACAATATTATCACCTATAGCTATTCGTATTATCAAATGGATAAAGGTTCAACTTAAACATTGAAACATTCCGAAACTGTGTTGTGAAACAAATTCATTTTTGCACAGTTAATGCATCGTGAATCAATCTTTCGGTGATATAAATTTCAATCGCCTACAACATCTCGCTTTTAGTCTTGAAACTCCTTAAGGCTGAATCACACGTCTATTCCTATCCAAAAATTGAATTTGATCAGAATTTCAATACGTCAAGATGCGACAGGATATAAACAGACTCAAGCATCGTTACTGTTATGAATACTGCTTTCGAATAACGACAATGCCAAAATGTCAATAATAAACCCCAAACAAAGCGTTTGAATGAATAAATGTTCAATGCATAATCTGTAAAAGCATTTTCTCTTCGTGTAAAATAGAATAGTCGATTTTTCTATTTGGTAATAAGTCATTCAGGATTTTTGCCTCTTTTCTTAATTGATCTATAAACATTTTTCTGAATCTTAGAAATGTTCGTTTAATTATTTGAAAAATTATCAAGGAAAACTTGCAACCTTCAAACAAAAAGATAATTAATCGCGGATGATAGTCCATCTTTCAGCATTTCAAACGAAAATTCTTAAAAAAGAGACGATTTTGAAAAAGAACAAAGATTCGAAAGATCCGATGAAAACATTTTTTACTGTCTAACAGTTAAACTATAAACATGAAGAAAGAAAAAATTGTTAATAAGTTTGAGACATTATTTTTTGATATCAGTCCAGCATAACTATAAATGATTATTATTGTATGTAAGAACAATATACGGAAATTGCAAACTTTTTTTAGGATGTCATTGCTCATGGAAAAAATCTCGAATCACTGGCTACGGATAAAAATTGCCACAGATCGAGGAAGAATTCAATGTCTGAAATGGTGACCTTAAAAGGTTTGAAATCCTTGACGAAGGAGGGGCGAAAAATGTTGGAAGGCTATCAGCATTTGTTCTATGCTCTGCAAACCAATCCCAGCTACTTGTCGAAATTATTACTGTGCCTGCCGCAGAGCAAAACGAACAAGTTCTTGCAGAACGTTATTTTCACACTGTTCAATTTCGGTTCGAACTTGCGAGAGGAGTACCTGCTTCTGAAATTATTCGGACGAGCACTCGAGGAAGAAATTAGGTAAGTTTTTGCCGCGTTTCCTTGTAATATTCGTACACAACATTGTCGATAATCGAACACAGGAATAAGGTACCCTCGCTTGCAGATCAAAGTTTGAAAAACCGTCGGAAGTTGTGACCGGAAATCCTCTCGTATTAAAAATGGTTGTAAACTATGCAAGGCAACTCAACGGCCAGAGCGCATTGCGTAAAATTCTCGGGCCGATAATCGAAAAAGTTTTGGCCGACAAGACCATAAGTATCGAAACGAACCCAGTTGACATTTACAAATCTTGGCGCAATCAGTTAGAGATGGAGACCGGAGAGACCCTGTGAGTAACGATCATTGTGTTCTTCCCAAACATGAAATAAGACAAGTTTCTAAACCAATAAGAACTTTTATTTTTCAACGTTGTCGAACAGTTTCTCGGTATCAGAATGTTTTTTCATTATAATGGAGGGTTTTTTTTCGCTCACGATTAAAAACTACTCGTTTCCGTGCAGGAGTAAAATATAATGAAAACTGTACACACAAACATTTCAGCGATCTTCCGTACTCGGTGACGCAAGCGCAAGCGCTCACGTACGATCAAGTGCGCAAACGACTGGCCAAAGGTATAAACGTGCTACAGAACACGGTACTCGAATTTCTCCAGAAAATAACGGAGTCGCGCGACACGATACCTTACGGAATGTTGTACATGGCCAAAGTGTTAAATGACACGTTATCGAGAAAATTTCCAAGGGCACCAGAGAAAGACATTCTCAAGGTCGTTGGCAATTTGATATACTATCATTTCATCAATGCCGCGATCGTCGCTCCGGACGCATTCGAGATCGTCACGTTGCCGATCGATCGATCTCTTTCCACTGATCAGAGAAGAAATTTGGCGAGTATTGCGAAAATTTTGCAATTCGCAGCTTCGAAAAAAGGGGTGAGAGTCTTGTACATGTGCGTCCCGCGGTTCTTCTTTACTGGGATACTTTAAAATAATTTTTATTGCTAAACCAATGAGACTATGGGGGAAAAATAGTTCAAGCATGTTGGGTCTCGTATTTCTCGAAACTCTTTCGAATCTTTGATTTCCAAGGAGCTCCGAAGTGTCGTATTAAATGGATCAAATAATGACACCTTTAGTACATAATCGTATCGCCCCGAAACTTTTGCCAACGATTGTTTACAGTTTGGCGAAGAGGCGCCACATCTAATGTGCCTGAATCCCTTCATCATCGAGTGCCACGAACGCTTCAAGAGATTCTTTCGTTCCTGTTGCGAAATCGAAGCACTGGACGAACACTTCAGTATTCACCAATATACGGAGGCGACCTTGATACACAAGCCGGAAATTTACATATCGCTACAGGAAATATGCGATACGCATTCCCTCGTACTCGAATATTGTGCGGACATTGTTTCGAGTCCGGATGATCCTTTGCACGAGTTGTTGAACGATCTCGAGTGCTTGCCGACCGTCGCTTCTCTCCTGGGCATAAGTAAGTGCACCGAGAAAAACATTCTTTTTAGCATACTGTTCGCTCACTTCGTAAAACCTAAGGACACTAAAAGCATTGGAGACATCAAGAGTACCTATCCATTAAGACGGCCAAAAATGACTGGTCCTTCCGTTGTTTTTCTCGAATTCTATACAAGTTATAGAAAAACACGTTTGGGCTTAAGGGAGACTTTGTCCTTGAAATTAAAAAAAATCAATTTTTTTTATTACGGATTCTTAATCTACATGTAAGTAGAAATAAATCTGTCGAAGCGTTTCCCGGATTTCGAACGTTTACGATATTTTAAACGCGTTTGAAGTTGACACCGTCAGCGCGCTCTGACCGTCTCAGCGGGGCGCCCGGCTAGCTGGGTTCCTGCAGGTCTCAGCGCGTCTGACGCAGGTATACAGAGCCTTTTATGCTTAGAAACCTTTGAATAGGGTCCCTACTTTCTCCTTTATCGATTTTGCAACGGTTATTTCAGTCTGGCTTCTGCATTGAAAGCGAAAACATCGTAGCGTCTGTGTTTTTTGTTTTTCGTTATTTTCAAGTAATTTATCGAAAATTTGTGCGCAATATGCCTCGAAAGGGTACAAAAGATCATCCGAAACAGTACGGGCGCAAAAGATCGCATCCGCAACTCCCTAATCGCTGGGAATTTGAAAAGAGCAAGTCGTTCACAAGCACGTCAGCGCAGAAAATTTTACAAAGTGGCAGATTGGGAAGTTATGAACTAAGTGTTGATTCAGTGTACTGCTTTTTGAACTTCGTATTGGTTTTTAACTTTTTATCCGATAACGTTTTGTGTAAAGAGTGCAACGAACGAATCGTTTTTTCCATGCGTGATCGACGAGGCATCGGTTTCAAACTGAATTTAAAATGCGAGAGCGGGGAAAAAAGTGTTACTTCGTGTCCACTTATCGGTAAAGCTTATGAAATAAATCGCCGAATCGTGTTTGTTTTCCGTTTATTAGGCCTCGGAATAAACGGTTTGAGCAGGTTTTGTGGCATGATGGACATTTGCAGCGGGATGACGACCACAATATATTACGCTTGTGTAGAAAATATACGAATCGCGACGAAATCGGTTTACGACATGGTTCTGAAGAAAGCTCTACAGCTTTCTTTTTCCACGTGCCATCTCCTGAAACGATGAAGTGATCTTCCTGTAGTCCTCGAGAAACGTTTTCTTTCTTCTCCTCTGGTAGCAGAGGAGAAGAAAGAAAACGTTTCTCGAGGACTACAGGAAGATCACTTCATCGTTTCAGGAGATGGCACGTGGAAAAAGAGACGGTTTTCATCTCATTGGCGTGACTAGTCTCATTGGATACCACACCAAAAAAGTTGTCGACGCCATGGTCAAATATAAGTTTTGCCAATCTTGTAGCTTTTGGGAGAAAAAAAAG
The DNA here is from genome assembly GCA_944452715.1 of Ophion slaviceki. NCBI lineage: Eukaryota > Metazoa > Arthropoda > Insecta > Hymenoptera > Ichneumonidae > Ophion > Ophion slaviceki. The sequence continues at coordinate 27,358,235 of OX101784.1, forward strand.
ATGAAGATCCTGCTGGTTACGATGAATGGAAGGAAACACACGTGGAAACTTGCACCGCAAACCACGTCGGTTCCGTACGAAAGATGGAAACCGACGGAATCACCGAAATGTTTCTCCAATCGGTAGAACTGCACGGAGTCAAATACGTCACTTACGTCGGGGATGGTGACAGTAAAACGTTTAAGGGATTGCTTGAAGCCAATCCCTGTGATGACGTTACTGTAAAAAAAAAAGAATGTATTGGTCATACTCAAAACAGTAATGAGTCACGTAATAATATGATTTGGATGCGTGCGCCCAAACATCTTCATTCCGGCGCAGATGTGGTCAATATTGCCACGGAATTAGCAGTGATTATCTTCAACGAAGGTGAGGAATCATTGTTAATTGCCATGGATCTCATGAGTGTCCGGATTGGCACATTCGCCGAGAGCTGGGTCCATTCACGGGACAAAGCAAGGATCGAGCGCGCGGAGAGGCAGGTGACCGACGCTGCAAAAAAGGCCCGGATTGAGCAGCGGAGATGTTAGCGGCTCAACATGAGCAGCTAGAAGAAGAGGAGGGATGCCTCTATGGACCAGGCATTGCCGATTAGCGGTAATTATAAACACATTTGTGTAAACACATTACAAAACTTTAAACGCGTTTTTCTCGAAAACACGATTTTAAAAATGGCTGACATTCTCCTGACTGCTGTAATTAACATATCGACCTGAAATTTGGATAGCATACTCAGAAAATATGCCTTCACGGGATGACGGATCGTTTTTTCGATAGATACATTTTTGCATTTATTATTTATCTTTTTATGCGAAAAAAACGCGAAAATTCGATTTTTTTAAATTGTCGCCTTTTTCCGAAATTTGTACTAAACGAAAAACCCATCCGTCATTCCATGACCAAAGGGTCACAGATTGATAATATGCTTTGAATTTGTGTTTCAGATCAACAAAGAGGGGGCAGTGATGTCAGCCGTTTACCTCCCGCGATTTGAGGACCTGTTTTTGTGGAGCTGCAACGGCCGCCATTTTGGTTTTTTTTTTTTTTTTAATTTTTTAACGTTCTGTATATCATGAATAAAAGCAAGAAAAAACCGCACTCAAAAAGCTTTACTCGTTTCTTTTAAAAAAAATAAAATGTAAACACCTGAAATATGGCACTCCAAGGACAAAGTCTCCCTTAATTAAGACATACTTCAACTGCACAAAATGAATTTAAAAATAATAAATACACCGTTGTTTTATGAAGGTGTATTATCTATTGAAGTTATTGAAAAATATGGTGCAACGCCCCGTCAGTGTTGAACATGAAGTTCCGAAAAAAGGCCTTTTTCAATGCACTTATTTGTTGAAGATAAAAACATCGGGTTTTTTGTAAACTGATGAGAAAGAGATAGCTGATTTGCAGATTCCAAGTGTTCTTCGAAACGGCTGATATTTCGAAAAAAAATGCCTTCCGCTCTGTTAAACGACAAACAACGTATTTTTCTTCGTTTGCCCGAAATGTGTTTCGCCTAGGAGAAAACTTGTCCGTAGGATTTTTATCGACCGGACGTGCGAGCCATGTCCTTAAGGAGAGAATGAAGAAAGGATTTTTCCATCGGTTCATAATTGCAGCAATTATTAATCGCATAATGCTGCGGGGTTATTAGTTATGCGGTACGATGATTAATTTTGCGGATTACTATATGCGGGATTTAAGGGGAGGGTAGGGGTTTCAGCGTGAAAAAAACCACTTTTTTGCGAATTTTTTTCATCTATATGGATCGAGTAAATTTATTGAAACCTTTTGTACATTGTTAAGTGTCATTTCAAGAACATTCCGTGAAATTTGTACGCGAAGATATCCATAAACAAGCCGGTGACAAAGCTTTTCCAAGAACGCCTTTGGAATAACACGATTTGCGGTGTTCACTGTATCTCAGGTGGAAACGATCTGAAATCACGTACCATTAAAATTTAGTCAAAGTATCATGAAATCCCCCCCCCCCCCAACGGTCTTTGATATTTTTTTTTCATTTTTAAATTTTTGGTGGTCATGTAAAGTTAAGTGCTATTTTTCACGAAATATTCCGCCATTTTGGGGATGGAAAACCCCCTCAATGTAAAAAAAAATCTCAAATTAACCGTTGGGGGGAGGTATTTTATATGTAGAAAATTTGTACCAAGTTTGAAATAAATCGGTCATGTAGTTTTCAAATGGCAGTGAACACGGACTTTGAAAAAGTGGTTTCGAGAAGAACGCGTTTAAAGTTTAGAGAAGTTGGAGCTACAGTGTTAGAGGAGCGGGACTAAATAGTCAATAACTTCGAGGGTTTTGCTCTGATTGACTTGAAATTTTGGGATTATATTCTTGAAATGTTTAACTAAGAAAAGACAAAAAAATCGATTTTTCAAAGGTGCAAAGCCCTACCCTCCCCTTAAATGTGCATATCATTAATCGGTTGTGCTATAAATCATGAACCGATTAATAATCAATAATATAAATTATGAACCGAATAATAACTAATGATGTAAATTATGAACCGATTAATGCTGCAATTATTCACAGATTTATAGGCATATAGGCGTAATTGCATATTATTAATGAAAAAGCCCATAAGAAAACATTAATGGTTAATATCGGTGAAAAATTGCAAAAAATATCAACTGATATTTGGTGGTTTGGTGATATGGTGGTTCGAAAGAAACAATTCAAAAATCAACTAACGTTTAACCTCCTATGTTTTGTGAGAAAGATATAGTATGGAATTAACCACGTTGAAATAATAAAATTGAAGCCACTCCACTGTACCATTTCCCAGATATGAACGTTGAAAGTTGGCTTAAAATACACACCCTCAAACGTAACCTCCGAACAATTTACCGGAAATGATAACTTCACGTAAAATTTAGTCGTTTGGCCCAACAAAAAAAAATTCTTATTCGAATCTTCGATTAATACGGAATTCACCTGCAAAAATTGTAGCTGATCCACCGTGTATTTTTTCCACAATAATTTATTAAATTTTGCTATGTGCCATCTGTCTCTCTCTAAACCGTGATCAGAGCGTCAGCTATGATTGCTAGGGGAAATTCCTAGACGGCAATTCACGCAGAATGCGATATGAATGTCGCCGAATGCCTACGCTGCAGATCATGCTAAATACAATAAGAATATAATAAAAGTAAAACGAATAAAATAAAATAAAACGAAGCATAAAAAATGAATAAAAATATGTTGATAGTAGTTCTTAATTTTTTTAGATTGATTATTACGTATAAAAATATACACATGAAGAACGGCTGCAAACATTTTTATTTAGAAAACTTTGAAATTTCTTTCTGTTTTCGTTCTGTATATTTACCTGAAGATCAAACTTTAAAAACTGCCCAATTAATCTCTTATTATTCATCTGCGTGAACAAAAGCAGATCAATTTTCCGTAAAAAAAGAAACAACCACTTACACGAAATTGTGCCATGTTTTGATATTTGTCGAGTCGTTGAGACGTGGAGCCTAGATACCAGGAGGTTCAGCGGCAATGCAAAGGCGCTGAAAAAAGCGGCCCCGAAAATGTCCCGAAGTGATGGCGCTGGGGTGCAGCGGCACCTACATATATAGCAATATATTGGTCAACGAGATGAAAGCGATCGGATGAGTTTCTAACCTCACGACAGACCGATCGTGACATCAAACGTCGAAATATCCGCCGATTCATAATTTCCTCATGACGGTTCGGGAAAAAAACGCAAAAGCGAGAAAAGATCTCAAACTCAAACTCAAAATGGCGGCGATACAGCCCATCTAGAAAAACGTGTTTTTTTCATATAGCTTCACGGGAGAACGATTTTCTCGTAAACTATAAGACCTGAAACAAACCAAAAAAATGATAATTTATATATTATTAGCTATGAGACTACCTAGAAATTTGCTTTCAAATTTTGCAAAAATAGCGCACTTTGAAGGAAAAAAATCGATGTTTTGCCAAAAAAAGCAGTAAATTGTTTATAAAAAGAAGTTTACATTTAATCAAAAAACGGCTACGTGCTCCTATGAAGAATATAATTGTGAAGCTGCTGTCAAAATTTCAAATCGATGCATGCAAAACGGTGAATTGTGAAGCTGCTGTCAAAATTTCAAATCGACGGATTACTCCGTTTTCCGAGATCGAAAAAAGTGGTTTCGAGAAAAACGCGTTTAAAGTTGGACGAGCAACTCAGCGCGCGCGCGCCAAGGCGCTGTGGCCGAATCGATAATTGAACCTTTAAATAAAAAAAATTGCTATAGGACCAATTGCATATTGTTTTTATGACACCAAAGTATTTTTAGGCAAGAAAACGTCTTTCCAAAATCCTAGAGTGGTGTTATCCCTTAACACTAGAGCCTGGAGCCTAGATACCAGGAGGTTCAGCGAGGCCTTTCAACTCGTCCCCAAAACGAGAACAAGAAATGATGGCGCTGGGGTGCTCCGGCACCTATACGTATATAGATATGCGCTAAACATGGGTGCGATCCAGCCCCCTGGCACTGCTGGGTCTACTGTGTCTCGTTATTGTCGCCACGTAAACTAACCCACCATGCGGCGCTAGTAGTCACCCTCATGACCCCCACTCCAGTCGCGCAGCGTCTGCATAATTTGCATTCGACGCGTCTGGAAAATTCATTGTTTAGAATAGAATTTAAAAGTATATGTGTATATTGGAAGGGATGCAATATTTACACTTGTTGCAATATTATGTATTTAAAAATATTTATTGAACGAAATAAACAGATAACATTAATATTTTTTAAATAATGGATTAGTCACGTTGTACAATGTTTTGCGATTTTTTTCTTGTCGAGATTGTTTTTTTTTGTTCTGCGTTGAGACGTGCAGAATATTGCTACATCCGCAACAATACACCTCGTAAAATATTGTATTATGTGTAAAAGAACACTATCGGCGTGTTCTATACACGGAAAAGAGAGCTTTTCATAGTTTTACACGTCGTCCAATATAGACTCGAAAACACGTGTTGAATTGCGATGAGCCACAAATCGCTCTTCTAAAAAAATCACGAACCGGTACAAGTGTTCATTTGGGTGTATCCATGGATCTTTTAGTAGAGAATCTGTGATACATGCCTTGGGAAGAGTAATATTACTTTCTGTTGTTAGTAATGAATCTTTACATGTGATACATGTAAAGATTTACATCTTTACATCTTTACATACATCTTTTTCCCGAAAATGCTTGTCGCACACCGATTGACCAGACTTAATAGATTTGTCTGTGGATCCGATGGCTTTTCTCCATAATTCCAGGGCTTCTGGATCTTTTGGTACATTGAAAAAATGCAATTTTTCCTCGCTTGATTGATAACCTGACTTGCAGCCAAGCACCACGCACGCAGGCATTCTCAAATATGAGCACAAAAACCACAAAAGTTATTTTTTATTTTATCGCTCCACTAAAATTGTTTATTATTTTACCACACTACGATTTTTTTTATTCGAGAACAATGACAGATCGAGAAATCGAAAAGAAATATTCACTTGGTTCACGCGACGAAAAAAATGACGGTCATGCGGGTGACTACAAGCGCCGCATGGTGGGTTAGTTACGTGGCGACAATACGGGGACACGTTACTGTTAAGAGAATTTATCCCAGTGTCAGCCCCCTGGTGCGATCTAAGACAGATCACAGATGATGTACCTAACCCTCATTAGTGTTAAGGGATAACACCACTCTAGGATTTTGGAAAGACGTTTTCTTTCCTAAAAATACTTTGGTTTCATAAAAACAATATGCAATTGGTTCTGTAGCAATTTTTTTTATTAAAAGGTTCAATTATCGATTTGGCCGCAGCGCCTTGGAACGCGCGCTGAGTTGCTCGTACAACTTTAAACGCGTTTTTCTCGAAACCCCTTTTTTCGATCTCGGAAGACGGATTACTCGACCACCTTTGCATGCATCGATTTAAAATTTTGATAGCAGCTTCACAGTTATATTCTTTATGGGATTGCGTAGCCGTTTTTTGATTAAATGTAAACTTCTTTTTATAAACAATTTACTCCTTTTTTGGCAAAAAATCGATTTATTTCCTTCAAAGGGCGCTATTTTTGCAAAATTTGAAAGCAAATTTCTAGGTATTCCCATAGCTAATAATATATAAATTACCATTTTTCTGGTTTTTGTTTCAGCTCTTATATTTTAGGAGAAAACCGTTCTCCCGTGAAGCTATATGTAAAAAAAACACGTTTTTCTAGATGGGCTGTATCGCCGCCATTTTGGGTTTGAGTTTGAGATCTTTTCTCGCTTTTGCGTTTTTTTTCCGAACCGTCATAAGGAAATTATGAATCGGCGGATATTCCGACGCTTGATGTCACGATCGGTCTGTCGTGAGGTTAGAAACTCATCCGATCACTTTCACCTCGTTGACCAATATATTACTATATATGTAGGTGCCGCTGCACCCCAGCGCCATCACTTCGGGACATTTTCGGGGACGCTTTTTTCAGCGCCTTTGCATCGCCGCTGAACCTCCTGGTATCTAGGCTCCATGCTCCATGCCAGGGAGGCTAGAGTGGGAAGAGTCCGATCTCTTATGGAGAGACTTGAAAAAAGTGGCTACAAAAATGTGGTCATACTGGGATGGCGCCACTATTGCTAAGACCCGAGAAGTGATCTGCGTGTGACAGAGACGGAACAAGTAAATAATGAGAAGTGAACTGTGCATAAGGCAGCATGATACTTGAGAAGTAGGCTGCGTGCGAGAGAGATGCAAAATGATATATAGCCAGATCGCGCGCAAAAGTTACCCCCTCTCTAGCTTCTTACGCGCCCATCACACAATCATAGTAGCGCGTGTTCGTGAGCGAGCGACGCTCGGACCTCTTCGGAAAGAGCCGAGCGCGCCGAAGTTTCCCGACCGCGCCTTCGGCAACTACACCAATACATGGACGCCGAGCTCGTTCATGTACGGCCAAGCCGAAACGAAGGCTTCGAGGGAAAAAGCAATCTGAGCACGACTCGCGCGTGACGTCACCCGACGAAACGCGCGAGGCTTTTAGATGATTTCAATGCTTATTTAGCTCTTGATTCTCTGCGTTATCAATGTATACAAAAAAATGTATCGGGCACCCTGATCGCTTATTTTTTTAGTTTATACGTTAATTTAAATATAACAATAAATCCAAATTACAACTTATTTGTCTTCTAAAAAATTGTTTACACTCTACTCACACCCATCCTTATGCCAAATAAATTATAATTAATAAAAGTAAGCGGAAATATATTTATATTCGTATTATTATATTAATTCTCATACTTTCATCAAGCGATAAAGCATTATCCCCAAAAACAAGCGAATCATTCATCTGGCCGCGAATCGTCAGTACCAGAAAGTGCATATTCTACAAGCAATGAGATGGTCCCGTTGGTAGCGTTCCTGGCTTCGGTCCGCAGGGGCGCGGGATCGTTCCCCGCGCTCAGTGCTTTTTTTTAAATTCTGATTACTATTAATTCTTATTTGATTAGTTATTTTTATTAGTTATCATTATTATTTTAATTAGTTATCTTTTAGTGTCGAAAAATTTATCGCGCACTCCGACCGCTTATTTGATTAGTTTGTATGTTAATTTTAATCTATATAAATAAAAAGGGAAGTCCTGACTGACTGACTAACTGACTGACTGGCTCATCAACGCCCAGCCCAAACCCTTGGACCTAGAAAGCTGAAATTTTGCACAAAGGTTCCCTTTATAATGTAGACAAGGAATAAGGAAGGATTTTTCGAAATTCAAACCCTAAGGGAGTTAAATTGGGGGTGAAAGTTTGTTTGTGTTTGTTTGGGTTTGTTTGGGTTTAACCCGTTAGGGGTCGATTTTCGAAAAACCCTGATACACGTTATTCTTTATTTTTGTTCTCAAGCATAAATACTGAGTTTCGAGTTAATCGAACCGCGCGTTAAAATTCTTCCATACAAACTTTGATACCCCCAAATCCCCTCTTAGGGGGTAGTTTAGGAAAAATAAAAGTGACAAAGTTTATAATTTACTTAGAATTTATTTGTGTCAAGTTTATTATTACACAATTTATTTGTGTCTACCCAAACAAACCAAACAAACCCAAACAAACTTGATACAAATAAATTATAAAGTAAATTATAAACTTTGTCACTTTTATTTTTCCTAAACTACCCCCTAAGAGGGGATTTGGGGGTATCAAAGTTTGTATGGAAGAATTTTAACGCACGGTTCGATTAACTCGAAACTCAGTATTTATGCTTGAGAACAAAAATAAAGAATAACGTGTATCAGGGTTTTTCGAAAATCGACCCCTAACGGGTTAAAAAGGGATAGTCATTTTTACAGGGGAGGATTTTATCGCGGGGCTTATCTTCTTTGAAACATCTTCTTTGATCTTATTTGAAACTTGACACAAATACTTGCCTATGTAATAAAGTTTGTCATTAAGGGGTTTAGGGGGGGGGTGGTTAACGGGGATTATTTACGTAACTATTTTTTTCTAATTCTCACAGGATAGAGAATAAAGAGGATTTAATATTTTCACTTTAAAGTTGCCTTCATATTTGGCATTTAAGTAGGTAATTTTCCGTCCCGTTATTAGGTTATATTATTAGGTTTTAGAGATTTTATCCTCCATCAGGCTTCCGTGATTAATGACACTTTGTTAAAGTCGTTCGAAGGTGCAGAATACCAATACAAGTCTGTGGACACTGTAGTGCATACCGATGAAGCTGTACACTATCCTGTGGAGTTCTTAAATGCACTCAACCCACCTGGTCTATCGTCTCACAAACTTATCCTCAAAGTGGGTGCTCCAGTAATGCTACTACGAAATCTCAATCTGCCAAAGTTGTGCAATGGTACCAGGTTGCGTGTGAAAGCCTTACATAAAAACGTGGTAGAGGCCATTATACTTACTGGCTGTGGTCGAGGTGAATCGGTGTATATACCGCGGATACCACTAATACCGTCGGAGTACCCATTCGAGTTTAAAAGGCTGCAGTTCACCCTTAAGGTATGTTTCGCAATGACGATTAATAAGTCTCAGGGTCAGTCACTGAAAACAGCGGGGATTGATCTTAGAGGGGACTGCTTCTCGCACGGCCAGTTTTACGTGGCTTGCTCGAGAGTGAGCTCATCTAGCAGCCTGGTTGTGTTAGTACCTGAGGGCAGAACCTCTAATGTAGTATATAAAGAGGTACTTTAAGTATAAATAAAAAATGGTCCTAACCCCCTGAGAATAACAATGTAAGTAAAAGCTTAATTTGAATTATTAAGGGAACTATTTACCTTAACTTTAACTTTTTTTTGGTTGGATTTAAATTTTCGTTTTACAGTTGCCTTCAAATTTGGCATTCAAGTAGGTAATTTTCCGTTTCGTTATGTTTTCCGTTACTATTGTAAGATTTCGGATTTGTTAACCTCCAGCAATCATATATCAATCCGCGCGCCGCACCTCGGATACTATAATAAGCAATGTGAGAAGACATTGTTTACCTAGATTAACAAATGGGATACTTTTAATCACGGTAGTATGTTCCCGTGGGATATTTTCCGACATCCACGCGGGCGAAGCCGCGGGCAAAAGCTAGTGTAATAATAAATCCAAATTACAACTTATTTATCGTCTAAAAAATTGTTTGCGCTTTACTCACACCCGTCCCTATGCGAAATAAATTGTAATTCATAAAAGTAAGCGGAAATATATTTATATTCGCATTATTATATTCATTCTCATATACTACCGTCAAGCGATAAAGCATTATCCCCAAAAACAAGCCACATCCATCCGGCTGCGAATCGTAACTTACGAGAATGAATATAATAATACGACTATAAATATATTTCCGCTTACTTTTATGAATTACAATTTATTTGGCATAGAGACGGGTGTGAGTAAAGCGCAAACAACTTTTTAGAAGATACATAAGTTGTAATTTAGATTTATTATTACATTCAAATTAACGTACAAACTAATAAAATAAGCGGTCGGAGTGCGCGATAAATTTTTCGGCACTAAAAGATAACTAATAAAAATAATAATGATAACTTAATAAAAATAACTAATCAAACAAGAATTAATAGTAATAATAATTTTTAAAAAAGCACTGAGCGCGGGAAACGATCCTGCGCCCCTGCGGACCGAAGCCAGGAACGCTACCAACGGGACCATCCCATCGCTTGTAGAATATGCACTTTCTGGTACTGACGATTCGCGGCCGGATGGTTGATTGGCTTGCTTTTGGGGATAATGCTTTATCGCTTGATGAAACTATGAGAATTAATATAATAATACGAATATAAATATATTTCCGCTTACTTTTATTAATTATAATTTATTTGGCATAAGGACGGGTGTGAGTAAAGCGTAAACAATTTTTTAGAAGATAAATAAGTTGTAATTTGGATTCATAATTATATTTAAATTAACGTATAAACTAAAAAAATAAGCGATCAGGGTGCGCGATACATTTTTTTGTATACATTGATAACGCAGAGAATCAAGAGCTAAATAAGCATTGAAATCATCTAAAAGCCTCGCGCGTTCCGTCGGGTGGCGTCACGAGCGAGTCGTGCTCACATTGCTTTTTCCCTTGAAGCCTTCGTTTCGGCTTGGCCGCACATGAACGAGCTCGGCGTCCATGTATTGGTGTAGCTGCCGGAAGAGCGGTCGGGAAACTTCGGCGCGCTCGGCTCCTTCCGAAGGTGTCCGAGCGTCGCTCGCTCACGGACACGCGCTATTATGATTGTGTGATGGGCGCGTAAGAGACCAGAGAGGGGGTAACTTTTGCGCGCGATCTCGCTGCACTGCTTGCTGGGATGCGTATTCGATCCTCTTCCATCTCTCTTACACGACATCGATACTCAGCTTCCTGCTCGAGGTTTTAGAGATAGTGGCGCCATCCCGGTCTGACCACATTTTTGTAGCCACTTTGAAATGCACAGATCGGCCTCCTCCCACTCTAGCCTCCATGCTCCATGCCAGGGAGACTAGAGAGAAGGAGTGGACACAGCATAGGCCAATACGTAGTTCCAGCGTCTTAAAAAGTCCGACCTTTAATAGTTCCAGATTGTGCCACTAGCAGCTCTCCTGACGAAAACGTCTCAAATAATTATAGTAGTCCAAGCTTAACGCATGCGCACAAATAATAAAAGACTTTGGTTTCGATGTGTTGTGTGCTATGCGTTGAGGCTCATTTTTAATCACATCATGCCGATTCCCCACACCGAACTCGGGCCCAACCATTTGTAACGGAATAGCAACAGTGTACGCTGCAGCAAGCTGATCGGCGCGTGGTCTGGGAACTCGAAGCGTGTTTTTTTCCCGAGTTCTAGTAATTCTGAGACGGTTGTGAAATAAATTTATTCTGCAAACAAATTTAATTTGTTCAATTTATGCATGTATTTGCCTTTATTACAGCGAATGCAATTTAAACTGTCGGTGAGATGTTGGAAATCCACGATCCGACGTCCTTCGACAGCGAATTTTTGTTGCTGATCGTTGAGGTAATGGTCATTCTCGTCGCGTTTAACCGTATTTGCTTAACACATGGCTGCCACAGCTTTCAGTCTTTTAGCAAGCGCCCTTTGTTTGTCAACTTTCCTTTGTATCGCATTTGGGTTGACATTTTCACGCTTTTTAAAAATTTATATAAAACATTTCGCGAAAGACGGATCGTAGGAAGCTCAGCGCCGCTCTCTATACGATTATGAGACCTATCTATGCATGAGGTGCGAATGTGTGGGACATATAAAGGGTACAAGCTCTGTCAGCAATTTACAACCAACGGCGTCGTATAGGCATTGGATGTTACTATACGCTTCGACCGAAACTTTTGGCTCATACGTGTACCTATATTGTTGGTTCACCGCTTAATTTAATTAATTATTAGTTGCTATTATGAGTTTGCAACGATAAGAAAGACAGGGAAATAGGAGAGGTAGACGCAATAGTTAGGTCCCCCATCACGAATGTGCTGTCAACAGCAACCGAGAGCACGCCAAGAGTACGAGGCTACTGGCGGAGATATCCGATCGGACATAGACGATCGCAGCGCCTCCTTGTTTGCTGCGTTTTTGCGGACGTTTCGTAAGCACTGTGTGTCCACTCCTTCTCTCTAGTCTCCCTGCTCCATGCGTTGAGAGGTGATGTTTGAATTCTGCTAAAGTGAGGTTATGTAGCGTTGCCAACTGCGTAGAACATGAACTAACTAGTAAAGTCGATAGTCATCAACCGAGTGCTCAATAAGCAATGTCGATTGTAAGTATTAATGAAAATCATCATAAATTTTCATTCTACTGGATACCAAAATAAAGATACTTCTTTATGAGATTAAATTCTATGTATTTTAAACATTCGAAAGAAAAAAAAGAAAAGTCGTTAAAATTGTCAGTTTGACTTCCGGTTTCTCTTTCGGGCTACCTTAACCGTTTTGAAAAAGTCGTTCGAGAAAAAGACGTTTAACGGGTTACACCTAGCTCGCGGCTGAAAAAAAGAAGAATCTTCGTGAATTTTCTCTGGGAAAACGTGTGCAGGTGTCAATTTTATTTTTTTTTTACATTAAGGATGTATGGCAGCTACTGCAGAGTCGTTACAGAACTGATTATGCAATTTGCAAAAATCGCATTTAAAGACTAAATAAAATAATTGTAGTATTCATTGAAGCTAAAAAGGAGATTTACCACAGCTCAAAGTAAAACATGCGGTACAGAAAAAAGAATTTTCAATTTTTAACTGCAAATTTAGTTGCTGATTTGATGTACGTTTTCCCTGACGTTGTCGTGGTTACGACATACGAGCTAAAGAAATACGAAAACGGTCCCATTTAACTCGCAATATCTCGCAAAATATATGGGCACATGTCGATTTTTTTTTAACGTATCATGCATATTACAGCGATACCGCACAAAAGTTTTTTTTTACAAAAGAGTACTCCGGAAATACCTTTTTTGCCAATGTAAAGGGAATTTTGGACGTACAGTCCTATGTTCCCCGTGTTAAATGACCCAACTTTGAATTCGTTTATCTCAGCATTCACGTGGGCAAATTTTGTTTTTTTAATCTCAAAAAGTTCTCGATATTTTCCTTTACAATATCAGTGAGTTTCAATTCGAACAGTAGTAAATAACTTAGTTGCCATACATCCTTAAGAGTATGGTTTGAAGTATCTTTTACAATTTTTGTCGAATTTTTAAATAAATCCGGTAGATGCAATGGTTTGTGCAGGTCGCTGTTTGAACAAGGTTCTTTGCAGTGACCACTGCTGCTTTTGGCAACAAATCGTCCGATATGAAAAAAATTTAAGGCATTTTGTTGTTGCATAAAATGATCTGCTGGTTGTACAAAAGATTTATTAACATATTGATTTTTGAAAAAACAGCCGCATTTCAAAGTGAAAGTATCAATGTTCGGTTAAAAAACACTGCATTTCCGCAGATAAAAAAAACTACATCGAAAAAAATGCCTTCGTTCAAGCACTGCTTTTTTATATGTAAAAGCGGCTTGTCCAATTTCGAAGTTGATCAGTGGAGTGATTTTTCAGATATCGTGGTCACCGATTTTGCAAAAGTAGTTTTGAGAAAAACGCGTAGAACATGTCTTTCTTATTAATAATTTGCCCTTAGAGTTACGTGCCTATACATTTTGAAACATCCGGAATTTATTATTAAATGGGACAATACATTCTTGCGTAGTATGACAGTATTAAGAAAAATAAACATTTTTTATTAGAGGGCATCCTTGAAGGAATGGCTGCATAATAATTATTCTCGTTACAGCCGATCCAAAGTGCGAAGTGAACGTCGCAAGGATGGGAAAGACTGAACTGTGTCTTGTGCTAACGAATAAATTCGAAGTACCCGAGAACGACGATCAAAATGTCAACAAACTTTTCATCAAGACGAAAGAACTGTTGGTTTCGGTGTTACAATTCCTGAAAGGCGATACCCTCGTCGAGGCACTCGAGGCCTCGTCATCACCGGTACAGGAAAGACTGTACGACGCGAAATGTTCGTCAATGACAAATGCGCTGAGTCTTATAAATCGCAGGTACATTTCAAATAGAAGCTCGACACTTTTTCATGCTCTCAAAACTCTCTTCGATCTCGTTGTCCTTGCTGCAGTGGTGTTTGATTCGCTGATTGACGAAAGCGGTAAAATCCTAAGACTTGAAAGCATTCCTAACTCGCTTTGTGCCGTCGAAAAAAAGAACAATCCAGTGGCAATTTATCGAACGCTTTGACCTTTTGCTTAAAAAGTTATAGGAAAATTTCAAGAAAATTTCAGCAAACTCCGAATGAAGTTTCCATAAGAAATGTACAAACATTAAAAACTGTGGAACAATAACCGAAGCACTCTTTCGTCCCCAGAAACATGAGAATGAACAAAAACAAAGAAAAAAATAACAAAGTCAGGTGCTAGCAGGAAAAGTAGATTGATTTCATTACAGTTCTAAAACTATGCCCAAAATGTTTATCCAAATACCGTTTGAATCTTCCAGTTTTATAATGATATCGCCATTTCATACGATTGAAGAGGACCGAACGTTCCACCGATAAATGTTGAAGGATACGGATTTTTTTAAAATTAGACGTTTCCAATAACAGCTCAACCTTAAACTTTCGACGAGTTCGTCAGCGCCAATTTCGAGACAACAAAATTAAAATCTACGGAATTCAGCCTAGTAACTTAAGAAAAATCATATATTTAGCCGCATCCGAAATCTTTTGCTGACATATTAAGGACACGGGTCACACGTCCGGTCGGTAAAAATCCGACGGCTTAATTTGCTCCTGGATGGATCACATTTCGGGCAAACGAAGATAAAAGTGTTGTTCGTCGTTCAACAAAACGAGAGGCGTTTATTTTCTGTTTTCTGAAGAATTTGTGTGTGTTCGAGAGAGATAGCTAATTTTCAGATTCCCAGTATTCTCCGGGACGGCTGATATTTCGGAAAAAAGCGAAGGAAAACCTTACGCTCTGTTGAACGGCGAATAACGCCTTTGTCTTCGTTTGCCCGAAATGTGATCCCGACTAGGAGAAAATTTGGCCGTAGGATTTTTACTGACCTCTAACGTCTGACCCATGTCCTTAACAACGCTCATTGGCAATAAAATTCCAGCTCAATTCGCAATTTTTCACAAGAAAATGTACCCAATTTTTTAGATTTTAATATTCTTTTGACGAAAGCCATGTAGTAGAATTTCCGGAAAATAGGAAGTTGACGTCTGAGTGGACTCCTCAAATATGGCGTGGCTATTTATCTTCATCAATATTTTAGTGCATATTGGATTCAAGAACAAATAACAAAACAAACCGCACTACGAAAAGATAACGATCCAAGTTATTTCATAAATTTATTTACTTGCTTCAATAATAATTGCACCAACGTGGTGCATATTCATGAAAAATGTATCATTTGTTCAATAATGATTTCCATCTCGTCAAGTTATTTGCGCCTCTGACGAAACGAAAAACAGTCGAAAAATATGAAATTATGATGTTTGTCTGTCCTTTGAAAATTCGAATGAATAGTAGCTCGTCGCTGAACGATTGCAAGATCCAACTGCGCGCCTATCTCTACAAGTTGGAGTTGGGCAAATGGGTTTCCCAGAGTGACAGTTACCAGAGTATCGTGACCGCGGTGGCGAAGGATCTTTGCAACAAAGGCAGATATCGCGTAGTCAGGAACAGAGAGTTGCAAACACTGCGCGCGGCGAAACAGAGACTGCAGGAGAAGACGAAGTATTACCAGGAACAGATTGATTATTACAACGAGTACACTCAACGATGTTTGGAAAATTTGCACACGGGAAAAGGGTCAGTGCGGAATGGTTTTCGTACAACAACAAAAACCGAAAACCTTATCTCTTGAGCCTTAACTCGAACAGCTTTTCCCTTCTCTACAGATCACTGCGGGCCGTGAAAATTCTGCAGAAAAACAACCACGGCAAATTAAAGTCGAAAATGACGCTGAAGTATTCGGCAGCGAAATTGCACGAGAAAGGCGTGCTCCTTGAAATCGATGGACTGCCCCAGTCGCAATTCAAGAACGTCCTCTTCGAGATCAGCCCCACAGAGAGCAACGGTATCTTCACGATAAGAGGAAAATTCATGGGTGTCGAGATGGAGAAGATCGACATTGATATACAAAATTTGTTGAAACTTCAATTCGAGGGTGCACCGATACTGGACATATTCGGTAAAGCGAAGATCAACGTGAATCTCCTGTTATACCTGCTGAATCGAAAATTCTATGGCAATACTTGATTTGCTTTTGAAAGCGGAGACTGAAATAACGTTTTGTAACCAGAGACGGAAAACAGCATTAACAAATTTGTCTTTGTACGTGTTGTCATTCGCCGTTTTCCAACGACGTGTCGCTGTGAAATTCAATGCTTCTCGCGTTTCTATCAGTCTGAACGAAACACTGCATTTGAGGAATAGAAACTGTACCGTCAAAACTCAAAACACACGAAAAACGACAGAGATTTTTTCGCGTCCATATTATAATCACGGATTATTCCACGGGTGTGTGTCAATAAGAGTTTGTATTTTCATATTACAATGTGGTCTTACACGAGGAGAGAAGAAACAAATATTATAAAAAGTCACTATAATCATTAGAGTGCGACAGTTGCAACGCGGATCATCCTTGCTGCAAAGTTATCTCAATTTGGACTGAGTTCTGCAAAAATTAATCCTAATACGAAGAAATGCTATAATATCATTCCGAAAACCTTTCACGTAACGCAAAATCAACAATGTCACTTTCATTAATTAAATAGCGTTCAGAAGATTTTTTGGAGAGGTTTTCTCGTTTTAAGCATTGATATTCAAGTAGTATAGAGCATGTTTTTTTAAATTGTGTACGATGTAACAATAATTTATATATATATATATAAACTATGTGAACGCAATTTATTTTCTTCGTACTTTATTTGAATAAGACCCGGTTACAAATATCCCAGTGCTGCTCTGAAGAAGCTTATTCTTTGTTTATTGTTTTCCTGTTTTTATAAAAATCCGGGTTTGCATCACACGAGCGCGGACCTGCAATCTCTGTTCAATAGTAATAACGCGTATGTATGTACACATACGTAAGCATATCGTGAACTCCAAATTTGCATAGTTGAAACGCAACGAAAATTCATTACTTTCAATGGATAACATTTTCGCTGATTCAGGCTATGAAAATCACTTGACTACTTTTACGTATTCTTGTTCGAGATTTACGATCACAATTTGCAGAAAAAAGATTTTTCATAGAAACAAAAAAAAATCCAAATCGGTGCATCCCAACGATGTAAATTTCGACGTCATAGCATATATTTCACCTTAAACTGCACAGAACTGTACTTTTTTGGTATATCATTCGTATACGTACTGCCGAAGATTGAACTTGAAAATTCCAACAAAGAATATAAATAATCGGACGAGTTATCTAGTGTCACGCGGGAAGCGGGCGGTCAGCTGACGTACCCGACTGGGCCCGCTCGGTTGGAAACGTAAAATCGAAATTTATTCGTGACACATCGTTTTAGGTATCCTTCGACAAAGTCTGTTTCAAACAATATCATTATTCAACGAAAAATTGAAAAAATGGTATTTTTTATTAAAAAATCGCGTAGAAAAATAAAACAATTGTTTTTCATCTGCCGAGCGTTGAAAAAAGAGGGCTACATTGGACGATGGCGCGTTATAGTATCATGAATTAACTTCGTTTTTCCGCTGCAGAGCAACTGGTGTGCAACATTAGTTATTTATATTCGTTTTTCAGGTTTACAAAAATTTCGTCTGTCCCCACGTATACCAAAGATGTACAAAAAAATTAATTGAATCGCGCAAGTACATTGTTCGTCATTCCAAAAATGTCCAACTATCTTTAAAATGTCATCGTAGCGTGCACCCTTAAGCCAAACAAAACCTTAAGTCGCCAAAACAGCTATCTCTATCCCTCTCTCGGCCTCTAGTTGGGTGTGATACATCACCTCAAAGGGTTAGGCTACCGTGGGAGTTTGAAAAAATCGTTCGTCACTTCAGGCAACGCAAATTGAAGAGAAAGGTCCAACAGATGGTGCAGTAATCGCAGATTGAAGGTAAAATTATGATTAGAACGATAGAACTATTTTTCAAAACGGTGTACACGATTTCTCGACATCTAATAAACGGATTGGCTTTAAATGTGGTACATTCATTCAGTGTCATAATAGTTTAATGCTGACGCCGTTTTTCATTCTAAATTTTTTTATCAATAATTATTAACAATAATGGAACTGTTCCTTGAAAAGTCGAAAAAAATGAACATTTTTTTCAAAAATGATTGTAACACGACAAAAAAAACCTCGTTTAAGTCTTAACCAATAGTCTATTTTGAGGAAAAAAAACTCGTTTTATTGTTTCAGATCAATCGGGTGGCCAAAATCAAGTACACCGTTGTGCCTCCCTCACCCTCACGTTCAAAGGACCTTCATGGCATTGGTTATACTTTCTTTAAGGCCTTAGGCCACAGTAACGGGTATAAAATAATGTGCGAATTTAACAATTTTTTTCATATGAAAAAGTGATACACTCATAAAATTAATTACACATCTATTTAGTATGAATATCAAGCTGTTAGAAGATATATATTTTTTTTCGATGTACAAAATGGCCGAGCACTTAAAACTTCTCGAAACAGCTTTCTTCCAATTGGCGTGACAAATAACTTCAACAATTTTCACTCGATTTACTTCAAATTTAAAAGTTATCTCCCTAATTGCATTTCGCAGAGAAGTACACTGCCAGCCAAAAGTATGGATATACCTAGAAAAATTTCGCGCCGCACTAAAAGTTTGATATCTCTGTGAAAAAAAAGATATCCGGATTTCCAAGGCGGCATTTTAAAAGGGACAAATGAAGCTTCACTTTGCGTTTTGGAAAAAAAATTCGATTTTTTTTTAGACCCGAGGCACCATTTTGAAAATAGCCGTTTTTTAGCTGTTTAAAATCGGCTGCACGTCTTCAGGTCATTTTTTGGCATTTTTTTCAAAGAACCCTAAAAGATAGAGTAATAGCTATAGTTTTCTTTTTTAGAAAGTTTCGTACGATTTTTTTTCACCGAGTTATCGCATTTTTTTCTCAAAAAGACAATTTTGAAAAGATGTTGCTGAAATGAGAAACTTTGAGGTTTAGAGAAAATTGCCAAAAGGAAAAAAAGTTGCGTTACATCGTATTGAATCGAGCAGAATTTTTAAAAATTCTTTTGCTCCAACATTGAATTTAAAAAAAACTTCAATTTTTTTTCTCAATTTTTAGCCGCACAAAACATCCACCTCTGGCTTTCAGCACTGCATCAACGATTCGTGGCATCCGATCGATTAATGAATCCAGCTAAGCTGAGCTGAGGGATCTCCACGCAACTTGCAGTTTCTGCCACAGATCTTCGGCCGATGTAGGGCAGGTCATTCGTATCTTTCGATCGAGCTTTTCCCAGAGAAGTTCGATGGGGTTTTGGTCCGGTGATTGTGGCGGCCACACCATATTCACGATTTTTTTTTCTTTGCCTCGTTCTCCAAATATTCTCGACAGAGACAGGAACTGTGTTTCGGATCATTGTCTTGTTGCATGGTAAAACCACGCCCGATCGTTTTTAGCCCCGATGGAATCGCATGATTAATGACAATTTCTTTATATTCTTCTTTTCACTTTATGCCGTCAATTTTCACAGTCTCCGACACCATAACGGAGCCACCGCCATGCTTGACAGTTGGTATCAAACACTGTGGTGCTATTTTTTCCGAAGGATTTCTTCGAACAAAAATGCGTCGACGACTACCGAAGATGAAAAATTTTGACTCGTCCGTCCATTTCTCCACTGTTACATTAGTACATTTCTCCACTGATTAATCGTCCACTTTTTGTGTTCCAGGGCCCATGCGTATCGATTTTTTTTGTTCGCCGGACGCAACAAAGGTTTTCTCATGGCGACACAGCCTCTGAGGCCAGCACTGTTAAGACGACGTTTCACTGTCGTCAGTGATATCGAGGTTTCCCTTTGTTCGTTAAATTTGGCACAGATTTCCGTTGCTGTTAATCGACGATTTTTTTGCTGGTAACGACGATATTTTTATCGTCTGAGGACGTTGTCACTTTGGGTCGACCCGGACGATTGCGATTGAAACACGTCTCGGACTTCTTAAATCTCCCGATGGTCGTCTGCACTCCTTTCAAAGACACGTGAGTTTGTCTGGCAATTTCTCTGTACGACAATCCCTTATCGCGCAACGCGACAATAGCCCCTCTTTTCTACAGTGCAATTTCTTTTTTCCGTGTCATTTTGATCCGTTAAGAAAAAAAAATTGCGTAAAAACTTGTCGATTGTAGAAAAAGAGAGCGAGAAAAAGACCACGAGAGAAATAGAATATCGACTCGCGAGAAATAGAATCTTTTTACGCTCCACAAAGGTAAAATGTAAACAAAAACTCATCGCTCCTTGTGTTTAGATGAGGTAAAAGGTAAGAGGTGGATGTTCTGTGCGGCTGAAAAATGAGAAAAAAATTTAATTCAATGTTGGAGCAAAAAAGTTTGAAAAAAAATGTTGAAAAACTTCTGCTCGATTCAATACGATCGATTGAACGAGATATCAAACTTTTAGTGTGGCGCGAAATTTTTCTAGGTGTATCCATACTTTTGGCCGGCAGTGTACGTACGGAATTTCTGATTAACCGAAAACTTTTCATTTTATGAGCAGTTATAACGAAATTTTTCACTGAAAATTCATTTCTTAAGTTCAAATACCTACAACTTTTGAATAAAACAATATTTTTTAAATTCAGTACGTACTTCTCTATGTATTCTAATGTAGATTGACGAGAATTTTTGTTTTTTGTTCTAGGTAAAAAATTGTGGATGCTAAATGTCACGCCGCGAAGTGCCTAAAAAAAAGATAAAAGAAAATATTAGCAGTCGGCCATTGTGTATATCGAAAAAAAATACATATATATATATATTTTCTAACAGCTTGATATTCATACTAAATAGATGTGTAATTAAGTTTGTGAGTGAATCACTTTTTCATACGAAAAAATGGTTAAATTCGCACATGATTTTATACCCGTTACGGTGGCCTAAGGCCTTAATTATTAATATTTTAAAATGAAATTCGGTACACACCTTTGTTAATGTACATACAAATAAATGCCCAACGGATTTTTCAATAATCTTATTTCTGAAAATGAATTTTGTAAAATAACCCTGATTTTCGGGTTATAACAGTAGCCCGACCCCTTAAAATCACAAGCGTTCAATTGGACGCTAGTAATCGAACTTATACGCTCTCAGGTATGCATATAAATTAATATCCAACTTTGAACTTGCTTGCTTTTTACAAACTTTTAATTAACTGGACCTTCTGTGAGATGCAAAACGGAAAATCGATATTTCACCCACTTCTCGACTAATTAGAGCTCGGGAATTTTGCAAACAAGCATCTAAGGGGTAACAATGGATGGTTCAAATTAAAAAGAATATATCCATAAAATTCTCAACTTTTCATGGAGAAAAATAAAGTTAGCGATATCTAATCATCCATATAAAAGCTCACTAACACATACAAATTCGTAGCCGACTGTGTTTACATGTGCAAAGTTTATATGCAGCAATTTGTCGTAAGTTCAATCCCAATTACAGTCTTTATTATTTTTATTCTACAAGCATTCCATGTTCCTAACGTACAAACTCGTAAACTAGTAAATCACTAGTAACAACTAACTAATAAAATCAATTAAAGACTAAAAAGTAGAAAATAATGTACACGTAAAAAACAAGATTTTATGTAATGTACTAAAAAGTAGAAAATATTTTTTTCACCAAGTCACCTATGAGACTACAAAGCTATGAGACAAAAGCTCGGGGCGCTCAAAATTCAGATATATAATCTTTAATTTACATAAATCCGTTACCATATCAACTTTATTTAATTTACTGTAAAACAACCTTAGATTTCTTAAATAAAAATCCAGAAACTGAGTATAAACGTGTGATAATAATTTCTTTAATTACTATTGTGCCAAATTAAATACGGTTAATCATTTTCTACGTTTTAGTACCCTAAATAAAAGCTTGTTTTTTTAAATATATTTTTTCTTCTATACAAGTGGACCAACATTATATTTAGGTTTTTTCTTTGTATGTGAATCGAACAACAACAAAATAAGGCTTTTCAAGGAAAGTTGCATGACCATCATCGCCCATTGAAAGTGAACTCTTTTTTTTCTCAAATTCATTTTAATAAGATTTACAGCTGAAAGTGTGCGAGTGTAACGTTTGTGACAAAGCCTCCATAGTATAATTTGACAAATTATTTAATCTCGTTAAATTTACAAACGAGGTGTACGTACGAGTGTATATGTGAACGCACTCACACGACATACATATACATATATATGTATGTGTGCGTATGTAAAAGGTTTGTTAACGATATCCACAATAAATAGCACGATAATATGAACGGTTTTTTATTATTATTATTTATAGACGTCGGATCTTCACTGAGATCACAGTCGCACAGTGTAGGTAATATCGGATGCGCACGTGCACAGACTTTTTCGCAAGGGTTATCGTCTGTTTAGAACGTTCGCGAAATGCCTTATTTTTCCTTGAAACTCCGACATCTCGGACAGCGACTCCTCCATAACGTTGCGAATTTTGCTTAGATCTGGCAGGTCGTCGCAAGACTCGATATTCAAGAGTTTCGTGAAAAACATCTCCCACGCTGCCTTCTTGGCGTATCTGTCGAGATCAAGGAAATGAAAAATATTACAGCTGCGTAATATGCATTCTTTCACTAGAAATGTGAGTATTTCGCGTTAGAATTATTTTTATTCGTTAAAGGTTTTCAAAACGCTGCCCGATCCCCGCTAGACCGGATTGATTTTTTTCTCTAAAATATAGAAGATTTTGCGTGGGTCACGCAAAGAAACAACGTTAAACGGAGAGAGAAAAAGATCGTCCGGGGTGTCGAGGAAATTCTTAAAGATCGTTATCAAGATTTGATTTTTCGACGAACACCCCAACACAATGATAACGTCAAAAATCTTCGGTAAATATTTATAAGAAGAGTTTTAGGTAAAATTGCTCTCGGTAGATCCCACTGTCGAATTCAACCCAAATAAGTTAGTCAACCATCGTGACGTCATGAATAGTTTTCCAGAAAAGTTCATCTTCTAAATATTTACTTAAACGTTAACTCGAAAGAACAGTTCTTGGAGTCGCCCAAAGCGTTGGTCGCGATGCTGGGCTCCAGGATCACTGTGATAAAAAAGATTGTTATCGTCGTCTAAAGTCAGAATGTGCGTACCTCGGTAGTTTTGAATTGATGGACCAACGTGTCCCGTTATGGGAAACCCTCATATAATTGCCAAAAAGCAAACAGTGGCTCAAGCCAGCTACGCAATAAAGGTCGGTTTGATAGGTCCACGGCCTTCCCGTTTGCATCTCGATGCAAGTGAACTCCTCAGTTTTTATGATTTGATGAAATTTGGTGTCCTTGGGCAACAGGCTCATGTCTATGCTGCAGCCGAAGTCTATCAGCTGGATCGTCGGTCTGACGTCTTCCGTTGGCCTGGACGAAAAATATGAGATGCGCATTGTGAACAAAGTAGAAATGAATAGCCGAGTACTCTCCGTCGCGACAACGGGTCAACCGCAACACTTACAAGTGCATGAGAAGAAAGTTATCGGGTTTTATATCGGCGTGGATTATCTGGCATTTGTGAAGATACTCGACGATTTGAAGCACCTCGATGGTAAAGAAAATCGCCAGGCACTCGACCAGTGGCTTTCCCGTCGCCATTTTCACTTGATTCGTAACTGCCAGTAGCGTGCCGTACTTTGAAAATTGAGATACCAGTACGCTACCATTGTCCGTTACGTAGGCTCTCGTTATGTCCATGAATCCGCGTAACTGTAATTACGAACGAGCAACTTCAGAGGAAAGTCGTTTTTTATTTTCCAGCCACGCGCGATATTTGAAGAAATATTCCAGCCTCTATGAGGGGGGAATGAATATGCATGCGATTGAATGAATATACTCGCAGATAAATATAAATAGGAACACAATGAGGCAATGATTTTGCGTAAATATTCCGAAAGGGCTCTAGTCTCTCGATTATGAATGTAAAAAAATAAAGTAAGCGTAGCAGTGGACAGGCGGTCGGTATGTCCAGGCCTATACTTGGGTGGGTGACCGCTTAGTCGCACACTGTCTAGTGCGCCAACTACCGAGCGGGAATTTACCGACTTTCCCAAGCTAACGCAACAAAAATTCAGTTAAAATAGAGTCCTCTGTATTGGCACAGACTTTTCGCAGTCTCCCTATGAACTCGTGCAAAGGCAAAACAGCAATGCAATAGGAAATGACTGACTGTTGCCAACCCCGGGGGGTCGCTCAAAAACTAGATATAGTAGAGCAACGGGTGTGGACAAAAACAGAAAGCGACGTAAAATCCCGAAAGGGAAGAAGGAAAATTGGAAATGGAAAAAAGTTCCATTCATCTAAACTGAGATTTTCACGAAATCAACGCTTCTTGCCCCACCGGATGCAAGAGAATCTCCTCACCATGTGAGGATTCGAGAGTCGCGCCTTTATTTCTCGCGCTA
Source organism: Ophion slaviceki (assembly GCA_944452715.1). Lineage (NCBI taxonomy): Eukaryota > Metazoa > Arthropoda > Insecta > Hymenoptera > Ichneumonidae > Ophion > Ophion slaviceki. The sequence continues at coordinate 27,382,866 of OX101784.1, forward strand.
TGTAGTACTCCCAGACCCAAGCAGGCTTCTGAGTCTTCAGCGCGACGGTCTGTCGCGTTTGCAGATCCGTCGCTTTCACCACTGTTCCGTAAGTTCCTTTTCCAACGCACCTTTCGACGTCATACGCTTCGGTACCTGAAGAGGAATAAAAGAGAACCCAAAATAATTTTGAATCTCTGAACTCCACGAAACGCCTCTCGATGATGTCGCATGATGCGATTCCTTACCCAGCGTAATCATACTAGAAGGCACAACTTTGTTTAAATTAATGTTCAAACGAACGTATCCGTCCATATGTTGGGACTGAGGAAACTTGATTTTTCTCAGGAGACCACCTATCAAGACTTTGTCGAAAGGATTAATGTCGGTTGGTAATACGAATTCTTCCTCCTCGACTTGTTCCATCGGCTCTTGAAATTCGCAATCCATCGTAGTATCGACTTTGGGCTCGTCATTCGCCGGTTCGCTTTTTAATTTGAACGGTATCCGCAGGTCGCAGTTGTTCTTTATCTCCGTTGTTATTTGATCGACGTTGCGTTGCACCGTACGGGGACTCTGAGCGTGTACAGCTTGGATCTTCGCTCGCATCTGGTCCTCGTAAGATTTGTGCGGCAGAAGCAGAGTATTGTCACTAACCTCGGGATCTGCGAAGAAAAACGTACGCATTCCACGCATTGACTAATGGATTGCTCTTTTGTTGGAGCATTATATACCTTGGGGGGTGGATTGTTCTTTTATCGGTAAAAGTTCATCCCGGGTTGACGCAAAGGCCAACCCTACGGTTCTCGTGTGTACACTGCTCCCGGAACTACTGGAAACGTATTCTCTCGTTGATTCCATTATGACGCTCAATTTTTCGGGCTCAATGGCAGTCAAATCGGACGTCCTACGCGAAAAGAGAGTTATCGGCGAGAAAGGAAGGACAAGTCGAGGATGTTCCATCCCAAGAACAAGTAAGACAGCCTGAGAATTTCAAGTACTTCGCAACGTGGTCTAAAAATCTGAATAAATCTAGCGTTCTGATTGAAATAATATGAAAAAGTGATTGACAACTTGTTTTTAAAGACATTGTCTGACAAGTATCGGGAAAGCTTTCTTTTTCTTCGTATCAAATAAATCCCTGAATGTTCTCAATACATGTGTATTGGTGCAAAATTTTCTGAGCGTTAGGATACTCCTGTGTCCTTCATTTCTTGGAGGCTGCATTTACGAAAACTGTTGGATAACGGTTGAAAAACTTATCGAGTATAAGGTACAGAAACAAACATTCGGTCGCTCCCGCGAGAAGTGAAAAAAATCGCCAACATAGACAAATGCGTGACAAATTTGAACGTGAATGTACAAAAACTTCGATCGCATCATTAAAAAATTTCAACAAAAAGAAAACATTGGAAAGGTAGAAAGTTCTTTAAATATTAACATGAACTCGCAAGAATCGACAATTTCGTTTTGAACGATAGAAAATAAATCTTTCCGATTCGTTAGACATCTCGTTTTAAAAACGAATTCATTAATTACTCTTCGACATTATTGTCATGGAAAATCCAAATTCTCACGATGTTTAATACGTTTAATTAATTGAAGTACTCCGTCGATATCGCAAAGCTGCAAAGTAGTGACGTAAAGCTCGTTGTTACGATTGTACCTGCGACACATTCTCGAACGGTCTTTCGTGCATTATCGGAAAAACTTGTCTCACCCTTGTTGCGGCATCATCGAAACATTCTGTACTGGATAGGACGGTGCGGTATCTTTAGTCCTGTAGGCATGTTTGTATTGGTTGGTGAGCGGTGTCGAGCTTACGAGGGGCGTGGTGAAAGCTTCGGTGAAGCAGGTATCATTGGAGAGTGGTGCGGTACCGAGGCTCTCGTCGGCGTCCAAATTCTCATCCGCCTGCTTCGGGATCATTCCCTCGATCGAGTTGTTGCAGTCGACCGGGACACTGGCGTTTTCCTTGTTATCGGCGTTCTCGAGATACTTCAAGTCGCGGCGATTCATACCGGGCGACTTGATGTGGGGCAATTGATCGGGCATTCTGTATGGTTTGTTCGAATCGACCTCGGCCTCGATGTACGGCGTGAAGTGCAACGATTGTTTGTCATTCTCAACGGCGTGCTGCTGACTCGGCGGTAGTGGACATTGAAGATTCATTGAGTACGGCGACTGGTGATAGGGGCCCATGTTCGCTGCCAGTATGGACGCAGCTCCGTACATATGTTGCTGATGGACGTGCGGTGAAGCTTGCAAATGCTGGGAATGAGGGGACTCGTGGGTTGGCTGGGAATGCCGCGAATGATGGGCCTGTTGTTGCAAATGCGGCGAGTGATGGGAATGATGGTGCAGATGATGATGGGGATGATGTTGCGGCTGATGATGGGGATGCAGCTGCGGCGATTGATGAATCTGCTGCTGTACTTGCTGATGCGACGAGTTGTGAGATTGCTGACTCTGCGACGCGTGATGAAGCTGCTGATGGTGCTGCTGCTGAGGTCCGTGAATTTGCAACTGTGAAGCCGGATTCTGATCCTGGTGCATTATCGGAGCAAGCTGCTGGTGTGACGCCAGTATGTGAGCTTGATGTTGCTGTCCCTGAAGAGAGAAAGAAAACACTGTCATACGACGCATGAAACCACTAGGGAGTTATTTTCTTTCGAACTCTCATTCAGAGATGACCGTGACTGTGTCGGTTGAGACGTTTAGTTGGCGTTTAGTTTTAACTATAACGCGAAATCTTGTGATGGACATTTTTAAGTGCTAACATATAAGCCTTTTTAGCCGAAAGCAACATGGTCGTTTTTTTTTTTTTGGAACATCGTGAATTTGGCGCAATTACGGTGTTCGGCTACTGTGAGAATGACGAACGCCTGTTCGTCACTTGAGGCAACTTAAATTGAAGACGAAGGAGCAATCTATGGTGCAGGAATAGCAAATTTGAGGTAAACTTATGATTACAACGATAGAACTGCTAGTCAAACTTTTAACGCGTTTTTGTCGAAACTATATTTTTCAAAACGGTGTACACGATTTCTCGACATCTAATGAGCGGACCGACTTGAAATTTGATACACTTATCCAGTGTAATATTAGTTTAATCTTGATCGAAGTTTTTCTTCTCAACATTTTTTCATTAGTTATTAACAGTTATTAACGACAAAAAAATCAACTTCTTTCAAATGATTGAAACACAACAAAAAAGATATGTCAAGTCTTAGCTAATATTATCTACATTGAGAAAAACAAACTTGTATTTTTTTGTTTCAAATAAACCGGGTGGCGAAAATCAAGTACACCGTTGAGCCTCTCACGTTCGAAGGTCCTTCACGAAATTGTTTATAACTTCTCTACTTATTATTTTTCATGAAGTTTGGTACACAACTTCGATCATGTACATACAAAAGAATGGCCGAACGGTTTTACAATCCTCTTTCTGATTCGTTCAAAATTAATTTTCTTTAATAACTCTGATTTTTGTGTCGTCACAGTAGCCAAACATCTCTTGCTGACATATTGATTGCGCTCTTCGACTATAAAGATTCCAGCTCAACTCGCGATTCATCATAACTGTGTTAAATTTCCTAGATTTTGATGATTTATTTTCTCGAAAACGATGTAGTGAATCTTACGGAAACTCTGAGGTTGAACATTATCAGCTGTATCTATAAATAAATAAAATCAGTATCATTTAACGTTGATCTATAAAACACAACATCTTTCTTAAGCAAACAATTCCTGTGTACTCGCAGGTTTGTAAACTTTTTTTTGATAATGATTCAGAGGATTATAAAATTGCGTGAAGTTATCGGTTTTCCGGGTGGGACTAAGGTATTTACCTGGAAATGGATTTTTTTAACTTATTTAAAAAGTAAATAACAATATTGGATGACTGTGAGAGGGAACATATAAAACGTTGGTGGCTCGATGATGTACGGAGTTTTCAACGAGTCGTAGTATTTGCGATAATGATGAACGAGCGCTTACGCTTCTATCATTGTGTTGCTGATGATGCTGCTGCTGTTGATGATGTTGATGCTGTGGCGGATGATGATGATGATGATGATGGTGCTGAACCCGGTGATCGTGATGTTGAATAGGTACCTGATACTGATAGGGATCCGGGATACCGTGAGGGGTGTAAGGCTGAGCCTCGTGACTCTGATAAGGGCTGTGATAGCGCTGATGATTCTCCTGATCCTGATAAGTTTGCACGTGATAGCTCGAATTGTTCGAGTGATGGTCGTTTTTCGTAGCGGACAGTGCGTGTTGTTGAGTCATCGAGCTGTCCATGTGTATGTCGAAGGTGAGTTTGGTGCGGGTTTCCGGTACTCGGTGAGCCATGGGACGATTTATAATGGGTGCGGGGCTTTGCAGAGAGGGCGAGTGCCAGAGATCCTGAACGACCGACATTGCCTCTTTGGTATTGACGGTTAAACTCTGCCCGAGTAGATGTTCCTCGGATTCTGAGGACACGGAGGGGGTATGATGACGGTGCAGCAGAAAACTCGGGGCGAGGGGTTTCCTCTGAGAGTTTTGTAGCTCCGCCTCCATGCGTTGAGCCTCGATACGCTCGGCTTCGATTCTCTCCGCTTCTATGCGCACCGCCTCGAGGGCTTTCAGCTGTTTAGCCTCGTACCTCTGCCTCTCGAGTTCGGCCTCGCGTCTCTGTCTTTCGATCTCCAATTGCTCGTTTCGGCGTCTCTCCAACTCCAATTGCTCGTTCCTGCGTCTCTCGAGCTCTCGTTGCTCGGCCTCGCGTCTTTCCTTCTCAAGCTTCAGGCTGTCCGCCTCGTATCTCTGCCGCTGCAACAATTGTTGCTCGGCCTGTAGTCTCTGACGCTGCAGATCGTAATGCTCCGTGTCTCTTCGCTGTTGCTCCATCTGGCGTTGTTGCTGACGTCGTTGCTGGGCCATTTCCTCCTGTTCGAATTTCCGCTTCTCCCGTCTCTCGATCTCCTGCAATTCCGCCTCGCAAATCTGACGCGGCGCGATAGCCCCGTTCGTTTCTCTGTCCTGACCCGGTCCCGCCAACAACGGCTCCGCCATACTCTTCTTCTCCCGATTCCCGGAGTACCTTTGGGGCAACGACGGAAAATAAATTTAAGAGAACGTTGAGATCCGGGCCGACGAACCAATTCGAGCTTCGCGGAGATGAGATTCGCGTACCTCTGTAAATATTTCTCAGCGCGCAATTCCTCCATGCTACAATCAATGTTATTCGCGTAAACTAATTCTTTGGGATAGTGAGGCTTCAGGATGAAACCGGCATTCGCAGTCTCCGGCACGTAAACGGGTACCATCGTGTGCTCGGGATACTTTCCACCGTCAAAGAACGGCGTGTGATTCGGAAACAGTCGGACGTGCTCCACATCGTAATTGTCGTCCGATTGGTCTTCGTGAACTGAAACAGCGCCACAAATCCCCGATGAGAGGATTCAATGTTCCAATGATGTTTTTCGCCGCATTATCTCAGGGCTCGGGACTTTCATTTTGTACGGGTAAAATTCATAGAAAATTCTGTGGACATTTTTTAAAAACAAGCTATTTTCATCGGTTCGCGACAAATAGTTGGTAGATATAAACATTTGTACGTTTCTCCCGCATTATTCAATTTGGCTCACAGAGTTACCTTTCTGAACACTTGAGTCTTCAAATGGTAGCTTCGTCAAAGAGAAAGATTTCTTAGCGAATACGTATTTTTTTTACTTTTAATGTTTCTTCGTATGCCATTCACTATTTCCGCTTCCTAAATATTTTCCATTGCGACAAAATTTAGAAAATTTCCACCGATTTACCTTTGAAAGAAGGCTTAACACTGGATGAAATGAGGGGACACTTTTTCGCTCCATTGTTCCACGGTCCTGGTTTTATCGTGTTCTCTTTGTGCACCGCTTCTTCGATCGGTACGTGATCCAATATGCTCGCGGCTTTCGCATCCACGCTGGCATGTTCGTCCTTAAAAAAAAGGAAACGAAGCCGTTCATAAGGCTCGGAAACAAACGATGGCACTCCGTTGAGAGCGGTGATTGAACAATGAAAAGCAAACAAAAAACGATGATTACTTGATAAATTTGTATCCGCGCGTTCGATCGACCGCCATGATTCATGGCGGCTGTTTGCGGCACGACCCCCGGGAGATAATCCCGTACGCGATGCCCGGTACGAACGTTGGTAACTCTTCTGCCTGCCTTTATGGCTCTCAGTGAGCTGAACGCCTGACGTTGCTCGGACAGCGGTATTTCGCTCCGGTCATCGTCACGACCGAGCATCCTCCGACCCAGGGCCAATTGAAAATTTCTGTAATAACGAATGTTGAATTTCATCAATGCTGCACATTTTCATTCGCCGCCGATTATATTTTTTTCCGTTTAAAACTAAGTTGCAAGCTTTCTATTTCATATTTTATTTTCTTCTGATACTGCTTTGTGTACCCTGGCAGGCTTTTACAATCCCAACTCGTTTGTTCAACTTTCAGTTCCAGTATTGAAACTACTGCTTCACGTTGAGCATATTCTTACACAAATATTTGTTTATTATAGGCAAACACTTGATGAAAGGAGCCACAATGACGTTTCTGCAGTTAAGAATGACTAAACTCCTCAATGTTTAAGGGACAAATTTATTGGCTTTAAACTCATCAAGATTAAAAATATTTATGGCTCGGAATCTTCGAATCAATTTCTGAGGTTCAATTAAACGTGTTCGATTATTTCAGGTTAAACTGGTCAGCCACGAGAAAGAAAGAAGACAAATTCGAAGAATTACTTGTGCGCATAGTCCAGCTCTTCCCGAGGCTCGGCATGGGCGACCATTCCCATCATGTACACCTCGTCAGCGCGTTTGTAATCCTCCATTTGTTCCAATTCAAAGGCCCATGCTCTGTACATGTCGGCGACCATTGTTCCAATTCCATTGTTGTACAGAAGCTGATACAGCTCCAACGGATTTTTTTGCATGCTTATCTGTTAGACAAGACAAAGTGGTTTTAGCGAACAGAATTATTTGTTCGCTACGGCGAACGGTATGTCGGCTTTACGACTCACGTAATTGATCCATAATCTCACGTATCGTCGGTCCTGATGATACTTCGGATCCTTTTCGAAGGTGGCCAAGCATTGTTGAAGTATCTTGCCGATGTGCGATTCGTGACCACTCTTCGGATAACTTTGCTCTGTCCACAATATATATTCGTACCAATTTTCCAACGGGTCATCTCCGGCATAATTCTTTATGGCATCTTCATACATCCTAAGGGTGAAAGGAAAATCTCCGTTTTTAATGGAATTCTGGTACTAGTGACCTTTTTTTAAATCGCTCGCTCCCTGTTTCAGATACGCAAGTTTTTCTTTCAAAAGGAACAATCTTTTGAAAAATCTTGCATTGAGAGAAGATACGTAAGACAAACAAAAATTAAGGGGTTAGGCTATTGTGAAAATTTCAAAAAATCGTTCGTCGCTGGAGGCTATTCAAATTGAAGAGAAAGATCAAAGATATGGTGCAGGAATCGCAGATTGAAGGTAAACTTATGATTACAACGATAGGACTGCTAGTGAAACTTTAATCGCGTTTATCTCGAAACTGTGTTTTTCAAAACGGTGTACACAAATTCTCGACACCTAATGAACGGATTCACTTGGAATTTGGTACACTTATTCAGTATAATAGTAGTTCAGTCTCGATCGAAGTTTGTCTTTTTAACATTCCATTTCAATAGATATTAACAGAAATAAACTCATTTTTCCTAAAAAAAAAGCGATTTTTCTTATCATGATGGAATCACGATAACAAAAAGACTCAGTCAAGTCTTAGGCAATATTATCTACTTGAAAAAAAAAAAAATCTTTTTTTTTTGTTTCAGATCAACCGGGTGGCCAAAATCAAGTACAGCGGGGAGCCCCTTACGTTCAAAGGTCCTTCAGGACATTGTTTATAACTTCGTTAGTTATTAATATTTTTTAATGAAATTTATTCCTTAAAAATTATTTGATTAAATAACCCTCATTTTCGGGTGGACACAGTAGCCTAACCCCTTAAAAGTATTCTCCACATTCATGAATCAGTGGATTATTTTATTATTTTATTATTCTATAGAATTTCATAGAATTATTCTTCTCTAGATTCTATAAAATGTATTATTGTATAGAAATGTCATATTAGGAGGTTGCATAAGAAACCGCCTGCTCGCAATAGACGGTATTGGTTACACTATTTTCTCGCGTCAAAAGTTGGCAATACACAGACGATAGGTCCATAGAGTCCCGCCGAATCGACATGGGTGACTATTCTGTGACGCGTTAACCTCGTGTATTTTAATTATGTTTACAATAGCAAGTTTTGTTCCAAATGAGTCACATTTTCGAGAAGTTATGTTCCATTATTTCCTGGCAGAGAATTCTGCCGCGAAAACGCATCGTTGACCAGAGAAAGCGTGTGCCGGTCATGCTCCATCGAATAGAACGTGCAACGTGTGGTTTCGCCGCTTCTGAAGTAGTGGAGAACAAAGACCTTGGGAAAACAACCCAAGATAAGGGTGTCCTGTATCGTGAGCTGTTGGAACAATCGAAAACCACCACTGGGCCGCAACTGATGCGTTTGAAGCCAACACTGCGCGAGAGAGCCTAAAATGGAAGGATCGCTATGACAAGTTGATTTTGCAGCGTGCCAAAGCCAGGCCATTCGTTGCTCGACCAGTTACGCAGTACTCCGAGAGAGTAAACTGGAAAATCCTACTGCACCCGCCATTTTTCCTAGAGATTGCTCCCTCGGATAACAATTTATTCCAATCGATGCAGTCAGCGCTTAGGGCGCAGCACTTCACCTCGTAGGAAAGGGGTAGAAAAACGGCTCGATGACTGCATTGCCTCTGAAGAACGCAAATTCTCCCTGTGTGAAAACTGATTGCTGGCCGAAAAATGGGTCAAGGTTGTCTTTTCCAATGGCGACTACTTTGAATAAACCAGCTTGCCGATTTGCTACCATACTACCATCTTTTCTCTCGCTCAAAAATGAGCAGTTCCATATGCAACCACCTAAGACAGATACGATAAATTGTACTGTCCGTCTATACGTTCGTTTTTTTCAGCTGTGGTTAAGGTCATAGGTTAAGAATGCACTGCTGAGAATATATCCATCATTACTGGAAATATTCCGTATCTGTCTGCTTGGACGAAGTCGGTTTACAAACGGTTGATGCTTTTTCCCTAATCTTTTGGTATGTACAAATCACCCCAAGCCGAATCTCCCTGCACTTTGTTTCATCTGGATCTGTCAGCTAGAACCTGAGAAAACGCTATTTTCATTTTAAAAGCACAGCATCGTGCAATATCCTTCAGCATTTATAAGAAAGCTTTTCAGTTAATGCCCGATGTAAAACAGTTTCATTAGTTTCAATCGTTGTCCGAGTCAATTTTCTACGTTTTTTCTGGTTTTGTGATTATGGGTATGCATTAAATAATATTGAAAACGGATTTTTCTAGCTAAATAAAAACCGTACTTTTCACAAAGGCTTTGGTACATAACCCTCAATATGATATGACCCTGAAATCCATTCCTTCTATATTCTCAAAAAATCTCTTGAGGTAGAACAAGTTTCCGAATCATTGCATGATTGTTCAACTCTCAGAATCAGCCGCTATTCAGTACATGTCAGGATACTTTTTTTATTCGTAGATGCTATAAAACTGGGAGCTTTGAACATTTCTTATTGAACAATACTCGCTGAGAAAAGCCTCAATGAAATGCGCTCGAGGAAACCAAAAAACATTCTACGGCTTTTTTTTTTCAATAAGAAATTTTGCTTTCGTTGCCAATTCATACTGAAGGAAATTCATTTTGCTGGAAACATTTTGTGTAAAAATACTGTAATAAAAAATAAAAATACTACAAATACGAGAAATGGAAAAAAAACTTCAACACTTTGCACAACTATGATAGACCTGATGACATTGAACTTTGCATAGTTGGAATGCAATATTTTTTTTTTTTTTTTTTTTTTCATTTTTTATGTCTTAGTTTTAAGACGGAATGACACCTCATCGCGGTCGGTATGGTAGAACAATTATAGATTCCCAAAAATCTCTGAAACGGCTCTTCAGATCCCATCGAAACTTTGCCAAACGACGTCAAATAGATAGACGAATAGCTTCTAGCCCCTCAAATTTTCTGAATTTGAGAAAAAAAATGTAGATTGGCTTATCATAAGCGAATCTAGTTTTTTTTTCTCAAATTTAGAAAATTTGAGGGGCTAGAAGCTATTCGTCTATCTATTTGACGTCGTTTGGCAAAGTTTCGATGGGATCTGAAGAGCCGTTTCAGAGATTTTTGGGAATCTATAATTGTTCTACCATACCGACCGCGATGAGGTGTCATTCCGTCTTAATCATTATCCAAAGCCTTTCTTTGCTAATTGAGTTCATACTTTTTTCATAATATGTAAAAACGTTTGAGCGATTTTCACAGCGTAAAGCAACCATAAAAATATAAAAGTAATTAAGGGGTTAAGCTACTGTGAAAATGAGAAACATTCATTTGTCGCTGTCAGATCAAGCGGGTTGCCAAAATCAAATACACCATTGAGCCCCACGTCTTCAAAGGTCCTACACAAGATTGTTTATAACTTCTTTAATAATTAGTATTTGTCTATGACATTTGGTACAGAACTTTGTTAATGTACATACAAATGAATGTCCAAATGATCAATCATCTTTCTCATTCCTTCAAAATTAATTTGATTAAATAACCGTGATTTTTGGGTTGTCATAGCCTTACCCCTTAAAGAGAATTGATTTTCATTGCATGCTAAGTATGCAAAATTTAACGTCACTAGACGTGACATTTGAGTGCCATACACGATTGTACAGCTGGTCTCTCCATCCTCTCTCATGTAATCGCTATCGATAAAAAGAAAAACCATCTCTCTCGTCATGGAAAAACTGAGAAATTCCTAGCACTCAAATGTTCCCCAAATGATAATTCGACAACCAACATTCTCAAACGAACGCTATTTCCCTTGAGAATGAGTATTGACAACATTTTCTCTCTTTCCGTCAAAAGAGTGTTTCCGGAGACACGTACAAATGAATAGAAACTGGGTTATTACTGTTTCTCTTGAAGGAGCGTTTGCTGCGCTTCTGTGTCCTCTTGGGCCCGTAGCGCGGTGCCCAATTGCATGACATTGCGGCCATGTCGAAGCGGCTGTATGTTTTCTTTGCACAGCGCTATTGCCGTAGCCGGGTCCATATCTAGAGTGTGACTGTTTTATAGGTTGTTTTTTCCTGAAATACAATAAGATCGATAAGAACTATCGCGACTCGATCACGACCGCGAACGAATTCCACTACTCGTGCCAACGAAAAAACCAAAACGCAGTACAAAGAGCATAAAAATCACGAATTTAGTATTCGAATACAAAGTGCAGGTAAAAGAAAGTTTGAAGGGCAAGCGTGTGTACGACACGGGTAGGCGTTTCGTATAATGCCAAAGCCATATTTCATACCGTTGAACGTATATATATTCGCAGTATTCGTGCGGCAATCGAATCGATCGCGACTTACCCAAATTTTTCATAATATCCGTGACATTGGATGATCACATGAAAACTCTCGCTGTATATGCTCTTCCAGTGTTTGAAATTGCGGAACCAATCTGCAATAGAAGACGCTACGACGAGGACGAGAAGGTTATGTCGCAAAGCCCAACGGCCACTGTACGCACTATACAGCTTTCGAGACACACGCTACACAGATACTTGATCGCGCATTCAGAGCCCTATGTGTGCCATACCTACTCGTGTATGTATATACGTACGACACTAATTTTTTATAGAGCATATTGAGAGGATTTTAAAGGGGGTGATCCCTTTAGGCAATCGAAAGAAGCGACTTTTCGAGATTTTTTTGTGTAGCAACTATTTATTCTACATACTTAAAATTTCATGTACACATTATTACATCCTTCAATTATACAGAATTTTTTTAATATTTAAAAAACGGCGGCTGTTCGACATTTGCTGCAGAGATGGTTTCCGTACAGTTACACGGCGTACACTCAAGCGTCTGGTGCATTGATCTGGAATATCAGAGTCAAGAAATTTTAGATTTCTACGACTCACACGCTCTATGCGAACCCAAAAAATCCCAAAGTGGCCATTCGAAAAATGGTACGTCTTTTAAAAAAGTTATATTTCTCGTGAAATTTTTCCTATAATATTTTTCAATGAAAAATGAGATTTTCAAAAATATTTTTCAAAGAACGTTAGATTTACATAAACGGTAATTATATTATCTAAAACTGTGCAGAATTTCAAAATGATCGATCGAATAGTTTATCAGTTATCTTGTACGAGGTTCACGAAAAAGTGGATTTCAAGAAAACGCTTAAAGCTTCATCTAAAAAATGTTGTGACTCAATGACGTATATATTGATCGGCGATTCCGGGGCCAGAAAGTAATCTCTCAGCTTCCTCGTTGAGTTCATTCTCCCTTTAAGTTCTAAACGGATGATCTTCCCCCTTGACGCAGTCTTTTGCTACGAGAATCTACATGAAAAATATAATTTCTCGTATTCACCTATGTACGCGAGAATCATAACGTGAGAATACCCGTGTGGAATGCTCAAGAACAATAGAGCTGCAACGCGGTCGTGTGAAAATCTCGTAAATACGTATACACGAATGTATAGTTTCAGGTTTACAAAAAAATGCAGACCAGCTTTGCCATGCCACGGCATTCTCTGATTTTTATAGTATGTATTTTTTAATGCCGATGGGATGAGAGTGACGAGACGAAGTCAGGGCGGTGCACAAAGTTGCGGCCGTGTACCGCAGCAGCTTTTGCATGCAGCTGGAGTCATTTGTGAATGCAGCAAGCGCTTCTGGTCGGAAGCATACATCGCGCAGGAAAATTCTAGTTTATTATGAAATTCGACTACGTTGGAATAGAAAGATTCGGATCGTTATTCTCCGTAATTCTTTCGCAATGTACCTGTTTCTTTATAAAAGATTATTCGAGAAACATTGCTTCCTCGAACAGCACAAGATGTTGATAGGAGGTGCGTGGACACGTGCGCAACACTCTGAATTTAGTGGCGATTACATGGAGACTAGAGTAAAGGAGCCCGAACGCAATGCTGGCGAAATGGTTGTGAAAGTGATGAATGATCCGCGGATTGTACCCGCCTGGCGGCGCTACCACTGCTGGCTCCGTCCGCGCGGTGATTTTGAATCGTCGATCAGTGCAGCCAGATCGCGCGTAAGAGTTACCCCCTCTCTAGTCTCTTACGCGCCCATCACACAATCATAGTAGCGCGTGTCCGTGAGCGAAAGACGCTCGGACGTCTTCGGAAAGAGCCGAGCACGGTCGAAGTTTCCCGACCGCGCCTTCGGCAGCTACACCAACACATAGACGCTGAGCACGTTCATGTGCGGCCAAGCTGAAACGAAGGCTTCGAGGAAAAAAGCAATCTGAGCACGACTCGCGCTTGACGTCACCCGACGGCACGCGGGAAGCTTTTAGATGATTTCAATGCTTATTTAACTCTTGATTCTCTGCATTATTGATGTATACAAAAAAATGTATGGCGCACTCTGCTCGCTTATTTTTTAGTTTATACGTTAATTTAAATATAATAATAAATCTCAATTACAACTTATTTATCTTATATAAAATTGTTTACGCTTTACTCACACCCGTTCCTATGCCAAATAAATTATAATTCAAAAAAGTAAGCTGAAATATATTTATATTCGTATCATTATATTAATTCTCATACTTTCATCAAGCGATAAAGCATTATCCCCAAAAAGAAGCTAATCATCCATCCGGCCGCGAATCGTAAGTACCAGAAAGTGCACATATTCTACAAGCGATGAGATGGTCCGTTGGTAGCGTTCCTGTAGGCCTATTCTGTAACTCGTTATATCTCGGTAACGACAGTTTTCGTTATCGTTAGCTAGCGACAGCCAATAAGAGGCCCCCTTTCGTCTTGGAACGTGCATGCAATTGGCTGTCGCAAGCTAACGATAACGAAAACTGTCGTTACCGGGTTATAACGAGTTACAGAATAGGCCTCCTGGCTTCGGTCCGTAGGGGCCCCTAGTGCAAATTTTTCTCCAAATTTTTCATAATTTCTCATATTTTAGTCGTATTTGAGATTTTCGAAAAAAAATGATTTAAAACAGATTCAAGTTCTGGTCTATTTCCCAAAAACACATTTTTTTTACTGAAAATTCATGATTCTTCATTTTTTCTCGGAAATTTCTCTTTTTCCTATGACCTATTTCCTATGACTATGAAAATATATTTTTTTTAATCTAGATGAGTGTAGCTAGTGAACCACGTAGGGGATTTTAGAAATATTGATTTTTGAGTAATTGCCGAGTATTTGACTAAAAATGTTCATCTAGACCTAATAAAACAAAATTCTTTTTTATATTAAAATTGGCACAGTTATACTGCGTGCCGCAGAGTTTCAACATACTTCGGAAGAATTGCTGCAATGTCGCCATTTTGTAATATTTTCGGATAAAAATTTCTAGCAATATACTTAAATATATGCTCAATAAATACCGCAAGTATTGTTTGTTTATCACATTTTCTTCCGCCAAAAAAAAATATCACAAAATACGCTTCCTGTAAGGCCGTTACAGTGGTGTTACCCCTTAAAGCCTTCATATAATTTCCGACATTTTCCCGTGATCGTAATTAAAATGATGAAATATTCGGAGAAATTCGAAAAAATTCGGAGAAATTCGGATGTTTGCGTAAAAATAATTGTCCGCAAAACTCCGAATTCTTCATATTTTTTCCAATTCATAGAAAAATTCGGAAAAATTTGCCGGAAAAAATCGGAATTTTTCAGAAAAAAATTTGCAGTTGGGGTGCGGGATCGTTCCCAGCGCTCAGTGCTTTTTTTATAATTATTATTACTATTAATTCTTATTTGATTAGTTATTTTTATTAGTTATCATTATTATTTTAATTAGTTATCTTTTAGTGTCGACAAATTTATCGCGCACTCTGACCGCTTATTTTATTAGTTTGTACGTTAATTTAAGTATAATAATAAATCTAAATTACAACTTATTTATCTTCTAAAAAATTGTTTGCGCTTTACTCACACCTGTCCCTATGCCAAATAAATTGTAATTCATAAAAGTAAGCGGAAATATATTTATATTCGTATTATTATATTCATTCTCATATACTTTCATCAAGCGATAAAGCATTATGATAATGCTTCATCGCTTGATTTCGGTAATTACTCAAAAATCAATATTTCTAAAATCCCCTACGTGGTTCACTAGCTACACTCATCTAGATTTAATTTAAAAAATTATTTTGTCCAGATTAAAATTGGCACAAGTTATACTGCGCGACGCAGAGCACCTTAAGTTCAAGATGTCCCGGAAGAATTTGCTGCAGTGTCGCAGTTTTTAAATATTTTCCCATAACATTTTTTGCAATATACTTCAATATATGCTTAATAATTACCCCAAGTATTATTTGTCTAAAACGCTTCGTGGCAAGCCGTTACAGTGGTGTTACCCCTTAAGGAAAATAATGTTTGCAAACATTTCGGAAATTCATTATTTCTCAGAATTATGAGGGATAAAAAATGTAATAAGTTTTTTTTACGAAAATCTCATTTTTTTGTTATTGGTTTTTTCCTTAAGTACACGCTTTTCGCGTTTGTTACCTATTCTTTCCCCTCATTGTGCGCGTTTCTTCCCTCGACTGTTTTTGACTCCTTTTTTCTCCATCTTTCTCCCTGTTCCCCCCTCTTGCGGCCGCAGCCGACTTCCCCCTCTGTATTATATTCATCATGACATTTCTGTCATGGGTATAGGGAAACTGCGGAAAACCTACATCAATACAGCCGGTCATCGAGTTCGCCCCCCAGTCGTGGAACTAGTCTTATTTTGCCGCGAAATGCCGAAGAAAAACATTTCACAACGAAATGTACGCGACTGGGATTCGAACGCTAACCACTAGACCATCGCACCGGTTAATAGGAAAAAGAAAAAGTTCCGGAAAAAAAAATAACAATTTTTTACGAAAATCTCATTTTTTCATCTTTAAATTTTCTCCGAATATCTTCACAGCCGTTCACTCAGGTAATAGGAAAAAGGGAAATTTCCGGAAATAAATAACAATAATAAGTTTTTTTTTACGAAAATCTCATTTCTTTTCATCGTTAACTTTTCTCCGAATATGTCCGCAGCCGTTCACTCAGGTCATAGGAAAAAGAGAAATTTCCGGGAAAAAATTGAGAAATCATGAATTTTCAGTAAAAAAAAATGTGTTTTTGGGAAATAGACCAGAACTTGAATATGTTTTAAATCATTTTTTTCTCCGAAAATCTCAAATACGACTAAAATATGAGAAATTATGAAAAATTTGCACTAGGGACCCCTACGGACCGAAGTCAGGAACGCTACCAACGGGACCATCTCATCGCTCGTAGAATATGTATACTTTCTGGTACTTAGGATTCGCGGCCGGATGGATGATTAGCTTGTTTTTGGGGATAATGCTTTATCGCTTGATGAAAATATGTAAGAATTAATATAATAATACGAATATAAATATATTTCCGCTTACTTTTATGAATTATAATTTATTTGACATAAGGACGGGTGTGAGTGAAGCGTAAACAATTTGATATAAGATAAATAAGTTGTAATTTAGATTTATTATTATATTTAAACTAACGTATAAACTAAAAAAATAAGCGATCAGAGTGCGCGATACATTTTTTTTTATACATTAATACCGCAGAGAATCAAGAGCTAAATAAGCATTGAAATCATCTAAAAGCCTCCCGCGTGCCGTCGGGTGGTCACGCGCGAGTCGTGCTCAGATTGTTTCTTCCTCGAAGCTTCGTTCGGCTTGGCCGCACATGAACGTGCTCAGCGTCTATGTGTTGGTGTAGCTGCCGAAGGCGCGGGCGGGAAACTTCGACCGTACCCAGCTCTTTCCGAAGACGTCCGAGCGTCACTCGCTCACGGACACGCGCTACTATGATTGGGTGATGGGCGCGTAAGAGACTAGAGAAGGGATAACGTTTACGCGCGATCTGGCTGCACTCAATGACAGTAATACGTCAGTGTATGTATGTCACAACACTGCTAAGCCGGTCCTCACGCACCTATCCTATTCGGTACCAGGCGCTGGTATCGCTTGCGGATATTTTTCGAACTACAAGATCTTTCATCACTTTCGCCATGGAGCCTAGATACCAGGAGGTTCAGCGACAATGATAAGGCGCTGAAAAAAGCGTCCCCGAAAATGTCCCGAAGTGATGGCGCTGGGGTGCAGCGGCACCTACATATATAGTAATATATTGGTCAACGAGGTGAAAGTGATCGGATGAGTTTCTAACCTCACGACAGACCGATCATGACATCCAACGTCGAAATATCCGCCGATTCATAATTTCCTCATGACGGTTCGGGAAAAAAACGCAAAAGCGAGAAAAGATCTCAAACTCAAACTCAGAATGGCGGCGATCCAGCCCATCTAGAAAAACGTGTTTTTTTTTACATATAGCTTCACGGGAGAACGGTTTTCTCGTAAAATATAAGACCTGAAACAAAAACCAAAAAAATGATAATTTATATATTATTAGTTATAAGACTACCTAGAAATTTGCTTTCAAATTTTGCAAAAATAGCGCACTTTGAAGGAAATAAATCGATTTTTTGCCAAAAAAAAGCAGTAAATTGTTTATAAAAAGAAGTTTACATTTAATCAAAAAACGGCTACGTACTCCCATAAAGAATATAATTGTGAAGCTGCTATCAAAATTTCAAATCGATGCAGGCAAAGGTGGTCGCGTAATCCGTCTTCCGAGATCGAAAAAAGTGGTTTCGAGAAAAACGCGTTTAAAGTTGTACGAGCAACTCAGCGCGCGTTCCAAGGCGCTGCGGCCAAATCGGTAATTGAACCTTTAAATAAAAAGAATTGCTACAGGACCAATTGCATATTGTTTTTATGACACCAAAGTATTTTTAAGAAAGAAAACGTCTTTCCAAAATCCTAGAGTGGTGTTATCCCTTGACACTAATGAGGGTTAGGTACATCATCTGTGATCTGTCTTAGATCGCACCCATGTTTAGCGTATATCTATATACATATAGGTGCCGGAGCACCCCAGCGCCATCATTTCTTGTTCCCGTTTTGGGGACGAGTTGAAAGGCCTCGCTGAACCTCCTGGTATCTAGGCTCCATGACTTTCGCGATCCACTTTTCGACGATTCCGCCATATGCAGCAGAGATTAGTAGGGAGATGTACAACGCTCCCCTTTTCGGCGTGCCTCGGAAATGGCGCTAAATCGCGGCGGCGAGTTCGGGAATATGATTTTGTGTGCATCGCCTCTGTCGAGGTTGCAGATTCCCTTGTAGCCGCGCGAGTCGTGAGCACCGCTCAAGTCGATATCGCAGCAGCGTGCACACGAATGGGTAGCTCGGTGGGGGAAAGTCTCTGCCCCTCGCTCACTCGACAGGCGAACGGAGCGAGGTTTTCCGTCCGATCGAGCTGGACATATGTGTGGCCGTACTGCGGATTGGAATATGCATTAAATGAATTTCAAAGAGAAAAACGTGTATCGAGAAAATTGTTTTTTCTCAGTTGGCCGTTTATGCCGAGAATGCGGGTTAAAAAAATTAACGACGAACCGCGTTGAAAAATAAAACGCCGAAACGACCGTGGAAGGTTCAGAAAGAAATCTTGAGCCTTTGCCGCGGTCGTTACGGCGTTTTTTTTTTCAACAGTAAACATTATGAATAAGCGTGTATCATAAATGTTTTTCTATCCTCAATTAGCGTCGTGGCTGAGTTGGCAGCGGGACGGATTGACGATGCTTGCGGTCCGAGTCGATCCCTGGTTAATCGACTTTTTTAATCTATTTTTTTTCTTCATTTTATATTCAAAAAATTTCGAACTTACTCTCGCTTTAGCTATTCTCGCATGTCCAGGCATTATTTATGATATTTAATTCATATACGTTTAATTTTTAAAAAGACATTGGCTGCCGGGGATCGAACCCGCGTCGTCTGCACTCAGAGCCCGCAGGCTGATATATCAACCGCGAGGCTCTTGTGACTGCAAACCTACCTTACGTATACACACTTATCCAACCTTAAAAAAAATTCGCTGCATACCAATTGCATATTGTTTTTATGACCCCAAAGTATTATTGAAGACAAATGAAAACGATTTTTCCAAATTCCTAAAGTGGTGTTATCCCTTAAAGAAAAAAAAATTGATTTTTTGATCGTTATAAATGTATATCCCCTTTTAAAAACTTTAAGGCGTCTGGCCACCTTGGCCGATCGAAAAATGGGTATATTAAAAAAAATAATAAACTCGAAAGTATGGGCCAGAATATTTTTATTTTTTTACACAACGTCAGAAGGGCTTTAAGAATAACGTTAATAAATTTCCATTCAAAATATTAAAAAATGGCGCCGTTATGTACGTTGCCGCGGAGGCCGTCCGCACGATACGCGCGGTCATTGTCCCAGCTGTTACACGGTCATGTCACATCTGGACAAAAAAAATCAGCTCATTTGTGAGTATTGTCGCTACAATGTAGCGTAGCGATTTTTTTCGACCATTAAAAAAATTATGGTAAGCCGAAAGAAATTTTTTTTCATTTTTCACCGAAATTATGGCTCACTTTAATTTTTTTAATGGTCGAAAAAAAACCGCTACGTTACATTGTAGCGACACTACTCACGAATGAGCTAATTTCTTTTTTCAGATGTGACATGACCGGGTAACAGCTGGCACAACGACCGCGCGTATCGTGCGGAGGGCCTCCGCGGCAATGTGAATAACGGCGCCATTTTTAAATATTTTGAACGGAAATTTATTAACTTTATTCTTAAAGCCCTTTCTGACGTTATGTAAAACAATTAAAATATTCCGGCCTATACTTTCGAGCTTATTATTTTTTTTTAATATACGCATTTTGGGATCGGCCAAGGTGGTCAGGTGAAAACCGGCAGAAAATTATGAAGCAACTCGTCCACTTCTTTGATGTTTGCTATTTTGGACCATCGCTCGTTTGCCTATCTGAGATCTACACTTTCGAAGTTTGTATCCTCGATATATATGTCTTGTTGCTATAGATGGTATTACCAATATTAGATATTCACGTCTTTCCATTTCGGAGATATGGATGTTCTAGATTGTTTGAATCTGTATTTGTATGACTCAAACTGCAGACAATCTGAATACACGTTCTCGAATAAATGAGCTCTCGAATAAATGATCCTTTGGTGTAATAGTTATTTAATTTCGTCATCGGTCGAAGGATAACATTTTGAATAATTTACAGTTCGTTACATTGAGTTTATAATTCTGTCATTTCGAAATCTTTGTCGTTCCATATTTGGCCTTTCAAAGTTTTGGCCCCCATCCCAATGTGAAATGTGTTGTAAAAAATGCCGAAACACACTTATCCAAGGTGAAATGTGTTTTGAAAAAAATGCCGATCGAGAAAGACTCAAAGTTCTCTTCGAGCCTTTCTCGATCGTTTCGGCACTTTTCTTCAACAATTTTTTTAATTAATTTTCTAAGGGGAAAAGTAAAAACTCATTTACGTATTGGGGGAAACATTAATTTTTTTGTCATATTTTTCAATACTGTTCGCACCAAAATTTGGAATGCCCACTCGTTTTGAGCAACTTCAACATGCGTCCGGTGGGGCGAACGACTGCGGGTTCGGTCGCGTCGACGATACCCGCGGCGTCCTTGCTGCGGCCGCTCCCCTCGCTCGTGCCACTGTTCTTTCGATGGCCTGCCCTTCTCGCGCCCTTGGGCTCCCTCGGGTGCCTCTTGCCGCTGCGGCTGCTGCTGACGACCACTTTTCTTTTTCTTGCGGCGCCAAAATTTCTTCTTTGTAACTGTAAAAAATAAATAATAAAATGTACAAATAAAATACACTACTCACACAAATTAAAGGATATTTAAAAAATTCCAAATTTTTGGCTGATTTTCAAAAAAGGATAACTCGGAGAAAAATGGTCGTACAGAAAATAAAAAAAGGAAATTATAGCTTCAAGTATCTAGTTTTCAGATCTGGACTGTAAAATTTGTTAGCGTAGGCGGTTTTCTTGTAATCATCCGAAAACCAACGAAATTTTTTGCTCGTCTTTAAAATGGTCAGTCGACTTCAAAGAATTTTTTTTATCATACGACTATGAAATTCTTTTAGACAATTCAATCAGCTTTAATTTGACCTTTTAACGAGCTCCGTACGATGATTTGGCGCGGAGTAATCGTCGATCGAAAAAATATATTAAGTCGACAGAGCATTTTAAAGACGAGCAAAAATTTGGAAAAAAAATTTCGTTGGTTTTCTGATGATTACAAGAAAACCACACACGCTAAAAAAATTTACAGTCCAGATCTGAAAACTAGATACTTGAAGCTATAATTTCCTTTTTTTTAATTTTCTGTACGACCATTTTTCTCCGAGTTATCCCTTGTTGAAAATCAGCCAAAAATTCGGGATTTTTTAAATATCCCTTAATTTGTGTGAGTAATGTATTTTATTTGTACATTAAAGTGGTCGTCAGCAGCAGCCGTAGCGGCAAGAGCCATCCGCGGCAGCCCAAGGGCGCGAGAAGGGCAGGCCATCAAAAGACCAGCGGCACGAGCGCGGGGAGCGGCCGCAGCAAGGACGCCGCGGGTATCGTCGACGCGACCGACACGCAGTCGTTCGCCCCACCGGACGCATCTTGAAGTTGCTCAAAACGAGCGGGCGTTCCAAATTTTGGTGCAAACAGTATTGGAAAATATGACAAAAAAATTTATGTTTCCCCCAATACGGAAATGAGTTTTTAGTTTTCCCCTTAGAAAATTAATTTAAAAAATTGTTGAAGAAAAGTGCCGAAACGATCGAGAAAGGCTCGAAGAGAACTTTGAGTCTTTCTCGATCGGCATTTTTTTCAAAACACATTTCACATTGGATAAGTGTGTTTCGGCATTTTTTTTCAACACATTTCACATTGGGATGGGGGTCAAAACTTTGTAACGTAAAAAACGAACTGTAAATTATTCAAAATTTTATCCTTCAGCCGATGACGAAATTGAATAACTATTACACCAAAAGATTATTTATTCGAGAACGTGTATGCAGATTGTCTGCAGTTTGTGTCATACAAATACAGATTCAAACAATCTAGAACATCCATATCTCCGAAATGGAAAGACGTGAGTATCTAATATTGGTCATACCATCTATAGGAAAAAGACATATATATCGAGGATACAAACTTCGAAAGTATAGACCTCAGATAGGCAAACGAGCGATGGTCCAAAATAGCGAACACCGAAATAGCGAACATCAAAGAAGTGGACGAGTTACTTCATAATTTTCTGCCCGTTTTCGCTAACACGTACGAGATTCTTTAAAGGCGTCTGGCCACCTTGGCCGTTCAAATAATGGGCATATTAAAAAAAAATAATCATGAACTCGAAAGTATGGGCCGGAATATTTTAATTTTTTTACATAATGTCAAAAAGAGCTTTAAGAATAACGTTAATAAATTTCCATTCAAAATATTAAAAAATGGCGCCGTTATGCACATTGCCGTGGAGGCCGTCCGCACGATACGCGCGGTCGTTGTCCCAACTGTTACCCGGTCATGACACATCTGGTAAAAAAAATAAGCTCATTCGTGAGTAGCGTCGCTACAATGTAGCGTAGCGGTTTTTTTCTCGACCATTAAAAAAATTATGGTGAGCCGAAGAAAAAAATTTGTATTTTTCACCGAAATTATGGCTCACCATAATTTTTTTAATGGTCGAAAAAAACCGCTACGCTACATTGTAGCGACACAACTCACGAATGAGCTGATTGTTTTTTGCAGATGTGTCATGACCGGGTAACAGCTGGGACAACGACCGCGCGTATCGTGCGGAGGGCCTCCGCGGCAATGTGTATAACGGCGCCATTTTTTAATATTTTGAATGGAAATTTATTAACGTTATTCTTAAAGCCCTTTCTGACGTTGTATAAAAAAAATTAAAATATTCTGGCCCATACTTTCGAGTTTATTATTTTTTTTAATATACCCATTTCTTGATCGGCCAAGGTGGCTAGACGCCTTAAAGTCTTCAAAAGGGGATATACATTTATAACGATCAAAAAATCAATTTCTTTTCTTTAAGGGATAACACCACTCTAGGAATTTGGAAAAATCGTTTTCATTTGTGTTCAATAATACTTTGGGGTCATAAAAACAATATGCAATTGGTATGGAGCGAATTTTTTTAAGGTTGGATAAGTGTGTATACGTAAGGTAGGTTTGCAGTCACAAGAGCCTCGCGGTTGATATATCAGCCTGCGGGCTCTGAGTGCAGACGACGCGGGTTCGATCCCCGGTAGCCAATGTCTTTTTTTTAAATTAAACATCCATGAATTAAATATCATAAATAATGCCTGGACATGCGAGAATAGCTAAAACGAGAGTAAGTTCGAAATTTTTTGAATATAAAATGAAGAAAAAAAATAGATGAAAAAAGTCGATTAACCAGGGATCGAACCCGGACCGCAAGCATCGTCAATTCGTCACGCTGCCAACTCAGCCACGACGCTATTTGAGGATAGAAAAACATTTATGATACACGCTTATTCATAATGTTTACTGTTGAATAAAAAACGCCGTAACGACCGCGGCAAAGGCTCAAGATTTCTTTTTGAACCTTTCACGGTCGTTTCGGCGTTTTATTTTTCAACGCGGTTCGTCGTTAATTTTTCTAACCCGCATTCTCGGCATAAACGGCCAACCGAGAGAAAACAATTTTCTCGATACATGTTTTTCTCTTTGCAATTCATTTAATGCATATTCCAATCCGCAGTACGCTCACACATATGTCCAGCTCGATCGGACGGAAAACCTCGCTCCGTTCGCCTGTCGAGTGAGCGAGGGGCATAGACTTTTCCCCCACCGAGCTACCCATTCGTGTGCACGCTGCTGCGATATCGACTTGAGCAGTGCTCACGACTCGCGCGGCTACAAGGGAATCTGCAACCTCGACAGAGGCGATGCACACAAAATCATATTCCCGAACTCGCCGCCGCGATTTAGCGCCATTTCCGAGGCACGCCGAAAAGGGGAGCGTTGTACATCTCCCTACTAATCTCTGTATGCAGAGATTAATGGGGAGATGCACAACGCGGCCCTTTTCGGCGTGCTTCGTAAATGGCGCTAAATCGCGGCGGCGAGTTCGGGAGTATGATTTCGTGATCATCGCCTCTGTCGAGGTTGCAGATTCCCTTGTAGCCGCGCGAGTCCGTGATCACCGCTAAAGTTGGTATCGCAGCAGCGTGAACACGAATGGGTAGCTCGGTGGGGGAAAAGTCTCTGCCCCTCGCTCGCTCGACAGGCGAACGGAGCGAGGTTTTCCGTCCGATCGAGCTCGACATATATGTGTGGCCGTACTGCAGATTGGAATATGCATTAAATGAATTTCAAAGTGAAAAACATGTATCGAGATCATTGTTTTCTCTCGGTTGCCCGTTTATGCCGAAAATGCGGGTTAAAAAAATTAACGACGAACCGCGTTGAAAAATAAAACGCCGAAACGACCGTGAAAGGTTCAAAAAGAAATCTTGAGCCTTTGCCGCGATCGTTTCGGCATTTTTTTTTAACAGTAAACAGTATGGAAAAGGGTGTATCATAAATGTTTCTTTATCCGGAATGAGCGTCGTGTCTGAGTTGTAGCGTGACGGATTACGATGCTGAAGGTCCGGGTTCAATCCTCGGTGAATGAACTTTTTTTTCTTCATTTTATATTCAGAAAATTTCTACCTTACTCTCGCTTTATCTATTCTCGCCTGTCTAGGCATTATTTTTTATATTTAATTCATATATGTATAACAAAAAAAAAATGTTGCTACGGGCATCGAAGCCGGGCCGTCCGTACTCAGAGCTCGGACGCAGTGCAGCCAGATCGCGCGTAAAAGTTACCCCCTCTCGAGTTTCTTACGCGCCCATCACACCATCGTAGTAGCGTGTGTCCGTGAGCGAGCGATGCTCGGACATCTTCGGAAAGAGCCGAGCAAGGCGAAGCGTCCCGACCGCGCCTTCGGCTGCTACACCAATGCATGGACGCTGAGCAGCACGTTCATGTGCGGCCAAGCCGAAACGAAGGCTTCGAGGGAAAAAGCAATCTGAGCACGACTCGCGCGTGACGTCACCCGACGGCACGCGCGAGGCTTTTAGATGATTTCAATGCTAAGTTAGTTCTTGATTCTCTGCGTTATTAATGTATACAAAAAAATGTATTGCGCACTCAGGTCGCTTATTTTTTTAGTTTATACGTTAATTTAAACATAATAATATATCTAAATTACAACTTATTTATCTTATATAAAATTGTTTACGCTTTACTCACACTCATCCTTATGCCAAATAAATTATAATTCATAAAAGTAAGCGGAAATATATTTATATTCGTATTATTATATTAATTCTCATACTTTCATCAAGCGATAAAGCATTATCCCCAAAAACAAGCCAATCATCCATCCGGCCGCGAATTGTAAGTACCGCGTATATTCTACAAGCGATGAGATGGTCCCGTTGGTAGCGTTCCTGGCTTTCTGATTTCTTATTTTTTTCCTGGAAATTTCTCCTTTTCCTATGACCTGAGTGAACGGCTGCGGAGATATTCGGAGAAAAGTTAAAGATGAAAAGAAATGAGATTTTCGTTAAAAAACTTTTTATTTTTATTATT
This sequence comes from Ophion slaviceki, assembly GCA_944452715.1. Lineage (NCBI taxonomy): Eukaryota > Metazoa > Arthropoda > Insecta > Hymenoptera > Ichneumonidae > Ophion > Ophion slaviceki. The sequence goes on from OX101784.1 coordinate 27,408,612, forward strand.
TTTTTCGGAAATTTCTTTTTTTCCTATTACCTGAGTGAACGGCTGCGGAGATATTCGGAGAAAATTTAAAGATGAAAAAAATGAGATTTTCGTAAAAAAAACTTGATATTATTTTTTTTCCGGAACTTTTTCTTTTTCCTATTGAGTTTGTTTGGGTTTGTTTGGAGTTTGAGTCATACAAACACAGATTTAAACAATCTTGAACATTCACATCTCCGAAATAGAAAGACGTGAGTATCTAATATTGGTAATACCATCTATAGCAAAAAGCCAGATATCGAGGATACAAACTTCGAAAGTTTTGATCTCAGATAGGCAAACGAGCGATGGTCCATAATAGCGAACACCGAAATAGCGAACATCAAAGAAGTGGACGAGTTGCTTCCTAATTTTCTGCCGATTTTCGCTAACACGTACGAGATTCTTTTAAAGTCTTTAAGAGGGGATATAAATTTACAATGATCAAAAAATCAATTTCTTTTCTTTAAGGGATAACACCATTGTAGGAATTTGGAAAAATCGTTTTCTTTTGGCTTCAAAAATACTTTGGGGTCATAAAAACAATATGCAGTTGGTCCTGCAGCGATTTTTTTTAAGGTTGGATAAGTGTGTACAGTAGAACCTCGATTATCCGAACCTCGATCATCCGAACCCTCAATTATCCGAACCCTCAATTATCCGAACGTTGGCGCGAAAGATACATGGTTGCTCGCTGCCACCACCGTGAGCAACAATAAGCAACCCAACGCAACTTCTCCTTCTCAAACAGCTGCGAGACTTAGACGCTCAAAAACGCGTTGCAGCCGTTCGTCAATTAAAAATGGACGATTTTATTAAAAAAAAATATTTTAAAAGGCACTCGACTTTTTTCAGGTGCTTAAAACACACACACACACACACACGCATATATAAATATACAGGGTGGGCGGAACATTGACGTCCAAAAATAAAATTTAGGTCCCTTGTATGCTGGGGTATCCGAATAACCCCCATGTATATCCCGCGACTTTGCATAGTTTTCGAGTTACGAATTTTCGACCTGACCAATTAAAAAAAATCTAAAAAAAAAGTAGAAGACTGTCGAGATTTTTTTTGCAATGCTGAATCTTCATGAGTAGTACTTTTATGCATAAAATAATCAGCTTCGTAACTGTGATGAAAGTTATTAAAATGTTGGTGTAAAGTGAAAAATTTATGTTCGGTAAATTATGACTTAAATTTTCAACTTTAAATTAAACATCTAAACAGGTGACTTCATGGTTCCTAATTATGCCTCAAGAATGCGCCAGACTCTCAGCTTTCATAATCATTTTAAAAAAAAGCAGTACTTAATAGGGGTACTTTGGCTACAATTGACCTTCAAAGACAGCGAGGTGGAAAATTCTTAAAATTAGCCATCTGATTAAAAAAAATTGCCCATTTTATCATTCCCAAGGATATTTAGTTTGTTACCTAACCAAAAATGACTGCAGGAAAGCTAAGATTTAAACATTTAGAGGTTTATTTTTTTTTAGTTCGATTCAAGTTTAATGAATTTTGCGCCATCCGTTCTTGTAACGAGAACGGATCGCGTAAACGAGCTTTTACCTGATCCATGAGAACGGATCACGCAAAATTCATTAAACTTAAATTAAACTAAAAAAAATAAACCTCCAAATGTTTCAATCTTAGCTTTCCCTGCAGTCATTTTTGGTTAGTAAACAAACTCAATAGCCTTAGGAATGATAAAATGGGCAAATTTTTTTTTTAATCAGATGGGTAATTATAAGAATTTTCCACCTCGCTGTCATTGAAGGTCAATTGTAGCCAAAGTAGCCCTATCAAGTACTACTCTTTTTAATGATTATGAAAGCTGACAGTCTGGCGCATTCTTAGGGCCTAATTAGGAACCATGAAGTCACCTGTTTAGATGTTTAATTTAAAGTTGAAAATTTAAGTCATAATTTACCGAACGTAAATTTTTCACTTTAGACCAACATTTTCATAACTTTCATCACAGTTACGAAGCTGATTATTTTATGCATAAAAGTACTACTCATAAAGATTCAGTTGCAAAAAAAATCTCGATAGTCTTCTACTTTTTTTAAAGATTTTTTTTCAATTGGTCAGGTCGAAAATTCTCAAAAATGCAGTAAAAAATTCATAACTCGAAAACTATGAAAAGTCGCGCGACATACATGGGGGTTATTCGGATACCCCACGATGCAAGGGACCTAAATTTTATTTTTAGACGTCAATGTTCCGGCCACCGTGTATGTATATATATATATATATATCAATGTTAATATGTATGTCAAATTTTAATATATATTTATGTATTTTTTTAAATGTAAAAACGTGTTGTTGATGATCTCGTCCCAAAAAACCCACGTTTCGATTATCCGAACTTTTGATTGTCCGAACTAGTCTCGGTCTCAATTGGTTCGGATAATCGAGATTCTACTGTATACGTAAGACAGGTTTGCAGTCACAAGAGCCTCGCGGTTGAGATATGAGCGTGCGGGCTCTGAGTGTAGACGACGCGGGTTCGATCCCCGGTAGCAATGTCTTGTTTTTTTTTATTAAGCATATACGAATTAAATATCATAAATAATGCCTGAACAGGCGAGAATAGCTAAAGCGAGAGTAAGTTCGAAATTTTCTGAATATAAAATGAAGAGAAAAAAGTTTATTCACCGAGGATTGAACCCGGACGTTCAGCATCGTAATCAGTCACGCTACAACTCAGCCACGACGCTCATTGCAGATAAAGAAACATTTATGATACACCCTTTTCCATAATGTTTACTGTTGAAAAAAAATGCCGAAACGATCGCGGCAAAGGCTCAAGATTTCTTTTTGAACCTTTCACGGTCGTTTCGGCGTTTTATTTTTCAACGCGGTTCGTCGTTAATTTTTTTAACCCGCATTTTCGGCATAAACGGGCAAGCGAGAGAAAACAATGATCTCGATACATGTTTTTCACTTTGAAATTCATTTAATGCATATTCCAATCCGCAGTACGGCCACACATATATGTCGAGCTCGATCGGACGGAAAACCTCGCTCCGTTCGCTTGTCGAGCGAGCGAGGGGCACAGACTTTTCCCCCACCGAGCTACCCATTCGTGTTCACGCTGACTGCGATACCAACTTGAGCGGTGATCACGGACTCGCGCGGCTACAAGGGAATCTGCAACCTCGACAGAGGCGATGATCGCGAAATCATACTCCCGAACTCGCCGCCGCGATTTAGCGCCATTTACGAGGCACGCCGAAAAGGGCCGCGTTGTGCATCTCCCCACTAATCTCTGCCATATGCGTTCGGGCTCCTTTACTCTAGTCTCCATGGGCGATTAGGCGACCATCTGAAGCAGGGAGACTAGAGAGAAGGAGTGGACACAGCATAGTCCAATACCAGAGAATAGTGGGGTGATGCACAACGCGGCCCTTTCCGGCGTGCCTCGTAAATGGCGCTAAATCACGGCGGCGAGTTCGGGAGTATGATTTCGTGATCATCGCCTCTGTCGAGGTTGCAGATTCCCTTGTAGCCGCGCGAGTCCGTGATCACCGCTCAAGTCGGTATCGCAGTCAGCGTGAACACGAATGGGTAGCTCGGTGGGGGAAAAGTCTCTGCCCCTCGCTCGCTCGACAGGCGAACGGAGCGAGGTTTTCCGTCCGATCGAGCTCGACATATATGTGTGGCCGTACTGCGGTTTGGAATATGCATTAAATGAATTTCAAAGTGAAAAACATGTATCGAGATCATTGTTTTCTCTCGGTTGCCCGTTTATGCCGAAAATGCGGGTTAAAAAAATTAACGACGAACCGCGTTGAAAAATAAAACGCCGAAACGACCGTGAAAGGTTCAAAAAGAAATCTTGAGCCTTTGCCGCGATCGTTTCGGCATTTTTTTTTAACAGTAAACAGTATGGAAAAGGGTGTATCATAAATGTTTCTTTATCCGGAATGAGCGTCGTGTCTGAGTTGTAGCGTGACGGATTACGATGCTGAAGGTCCGCGTTCAATCCTCGGTGAATGAACTTTTTTTTCTTCATTTTATATTCAGAAAATTTCTACCTTACTCTCGCTTTATCTATTCTCGCCTGTCTAGGCATTATTTTTTATATTTAATTCATATATGTATAACAAAAAAAAAATGTTGCTACGGGCATCGAAGCCGGGCCGTCCGTACTCAGAGCTCGGACGCAGTGCAGCCAGATCGCGCGTAAAAGTTACCCCCTCTCTAGTTTCTTACGCGCCCATCACACCATCGTAGTAGCGTGTGTCCGTGAGCGAGCGATGCTCGGACATCTTCGGAAAGAGCCGAGCAAGGCGAAGCGTCCCGACCGCGCCTTCGGCTGCTACACCAATGCATGGACGCTGAGCACGTTCATGTGCGGCCAAGCCGAAACGAAGGCTTCGAGGGAAAAAGCAATCTGAGCACGACTCGCGCGTGACGTCACCCGACGGCACGCGCGAGGCTTTTAGATGATTTCAATGCTAATTTAGTTCTTGATTCTCTGCGTTATTAATGTATACAAAAAAAGTATTGCGCACTCAGGTCGCTTATTTTTTTAGCTTATACGTTAATTTAAACATAATAATATATCTAAATTACAACTTATTTTTCTTATATAAAATTGTTTACGCTTTACTCACACCCGTCCTTATGCCAAATAAATTATAATTCATAAAAGTAAGCGGAAATATATTTATATTCGTATTATTATATTAATTCTCATACTTTCATCAAGCGGTAAAGCATTATCCCCAAAAACAAGCCAATCATCCATCCGGCCGCGAATTGTAAGTACCAGAAAGTGCACATATTCTACAAGCGATGAGATGGTCCCGTTGGTAGCGTTCCTGGCTTTCTGATTTCTAATTTTTTCCCTGGAAATTTATCCTTTTCCTATGACCTGAGTGAACGGCTGCGGAGATATTCGGAGAAAAGTTAAAGAAGAAAAGAAATGAGATTTTCGTTAAAAAACTTTTTATTATTAGTATTTTTTTCGGAAATTTCTTTTTTCCTATTACCTAAGTGAACGGCTGCGGAGATATTCGGAGAAAATTTAAAGATGAAAAAATGAGATTTTCGTAAAAAAACTTGATATTATTTTTTTTCCGGAACTTTTTCTTTCTCCTATTGAGTTTGTTTGGGTTTGTTTGGAGTTTGAGTCATACAAACACAGATTTAAACAATCTAGAACGTTCACATCTCCGAAATAGAAAGACGTGAGTATCTAATATTGGTAATACCATCTATAGCAAAAAGCCAGATATCGAGGATACAAACTTCGAAAGTTTTGATCTCAGATAGGCAAATGAGCAATGGTCCATAATAGCGAACACTGAAATAGCGAACATCAAAGAAGTGGACGAGTTGCTTCATAATTTTCTGCCGATTTTCGCTAACACGTACGAGATTCTTTTAAAGTCTTTAGGAGGGGATATACATTTACAATGATCAAAAAATCAATTTCTTTTCTTTAAGGGATAACACCATTCTAGGAATTTGGAAAAATCGTTTTCTTTTGGCTTCAAAAATACTTTGGGGTCATAAAAACAATATGCAGTTGGTCCTACAGCGATTTTTTTTAAGGTTGGATAAGTGTGTACAGTAGAACCTCTATTATCCGAACCTCGATCATCCGAACCCTCAATTATCCGAACGATGACTTAGTTTATCCGGAACCTCAATTATCCGAACGTTGGCGCGAAAGATTCATGGTTGCTCGCTGCCACCGCCGTGAGCAACAATGAGCAACCCAACGCAACTTCTCCTTCTCAAACAGCTGCGAGACTTAGACGCTCAAACACGCGTTGCAGCCGTTCGTCAATTAAAAATGGACGATTTTATTTTAAAAAAATATTTTAAAAGGCATTCGACTTCTTTCAGGTGTTTAAAACACACACACACACACACACACACTCACGCGCACACACACATATATAAATATACAGGGTGGGCGGAACATTGACGTCCAAAAATAAAATTTAGGTCCCTTGTACCCTGGGGTATCCGAATAACCCCCATGTATGTCCCGCGACTTTTCGTAGTTTTCGAGTTATGAATTTTCGAGAATTTTCGACCCGACCAATTAAAAAAATCTAAAAAAAAAAGTAGAAGACTGTCGAGATTTTTTTTGCAACTGAATCTTCATGAGTAGTACTTTTATGCATAAAATAATCAGCTTCGTAACTGTGATGAAAGTTATTAAAATGTTGGTCTAAAGTGAAAAATTTATGTTCGGTAAATTATGACTTAAATTTTCAACTTTAAATTAAACATCTAAACAGGTGACTTCATGGTTCCTAATTAGGCCTCAAGAATGCGCCAGACTCTCAGCTTTCATAATCATTAAAAAAAAGCAGTACTTAATAGGGGTACTTTGGCTACAATTGACCTTCAAAGACAGCGAGGTGGAAAATTCTTAAAATTAGCCATCTGATTAAAAAAAAATTGCCCATTTTATCATTCCTAAGTTTATTTAGTTTGTTAACTAACCAAAAATGACTGCAGGAAAGCTAAGATTTAAACATTTAGAGGTTTATTTTTTTTTAGTTCAATTCAAGTTTAATGAATTTTGCGCCATCCGTTCGTGTAACGAGAACGGATCGCGTAAACGAGCTTTTACCTGATCCATGAGAACGGATCACGCAAAATTCATTAAACTTAAATTAAACTAAAGAAAATAAACCTGGAAATGTTTCAATCTTAGCTTTCCCTGCAGTCATTTTTGGTTAGTTAACAAACTAAATAACCTTAGGAATGATAAAATGAGCAATTTTTTTTTTTAATCAGATGGCTAATTATAAGAATTTTACACCTCGCTGTCATTGAAGGTCAATTGTAGCCAAAGTAGCCCTATCAAATACTACTCTTTTTAATGATTATGAAAGCTGACAGTCTGGCGCATTCTTAGGGCCTAATTAGGAACCACGAAGTCACCTGTTTAAATTTTAAATTTAAAGTTGAAAATTTAAGTCATAATTTACCGAACGTGAATTTTTCACTTTAGACCAACATTTTAATAACTTTCATCACAGTTACGAAGCTGATTATTCTATGCATAAAAATACTACTTATAAAGATTCAGTTGCAAAAAAAATCTCGATAGTCTTTTACTTTTTTAAAAGATTTTTTTTCAATTGGTCAGGTCGAAAATTCTCAAAAATGCAGTAAAAAATTCATAACTCAAAAACTATGAAAAGTCGCGCGACATACATGGGGGTTATTCGGATACCCCACGATACAAGGGACCTAAATTTTATTTTTAGACGTCAATGTTCCCGCCACCGTGTATGTATATATATATATATTTCAACGTTAATATGTATGTCAAATTTTAATATATATTTATGTATTTTTTTTAATGTAAAAAGGCGTTGTTGATGACATCGTCCCAAAAAACCCACATTTCGATTATCCGAACTTTTGATTGTCCGAACTAGTCTCGGTCCCAATTGGTTCGGATAATCGAGATTCTACTGTATACGTAAGGCAGGTTTGCAGTCACAAGAGCCTTGCGGTTGAGATGTGAGCGTGCGGGCTCTGAGTGTAGACGACGCGGGTTCGATCCCCGATAGCAATGTCTTGTTTTTTTTATTAAGCATATACGAATTAAATATCATAAATAATGCCTGAACAGGCGAGAATAGCTAAAGCGAGAGTAAGTTCGAAATTTTCTGAATATAAAATGAAGAAAAACAAGTTGATTCACCGAGGATTGAACCCGGATCTTCAGCATCGTAATCCGTCACGCTAACAACTCAGCCACGACGCTCATTGCAGATAGAGAAACATTTATGATACACGCTTTTCCATAATGTTTACTGTTGAAAAAAAATGCCGAAACGATCGCGGCAAAGGCTCAAGATTTCTTTTTGAACCTTTCACGGTCGTTTCGGCGTTTTATTTTTCAACGCGGTTCGTCGTTAATTTTTTTAACCCGCATTTTCGGCATAACCGGGCAACCGAGAGAAAACAATGATCTCGATACATGTTTTTCACTTTGAAATTCATTTAATGCATATTCTAATCCGCAGCACGGCCACACATACATGTCGAGCTCGATCGGACGGAAAACCTCGCTCCGTTCGCCTGTCGAGCAAACGAGGGGCAGAGACTTTTCCCCCACCGAGCTACCCATTCGTGTTCACCACCATAAACTTAGCCGGACGACTTTAACTTCTCAAGGTTTTTTCTTTCCTAATCGTTTGGTGGTCGTTTGGTGGTGATTGGTAGCCTAATAAGAAGGTTTGGTGGTCGACCGTTTCGTTATAATTAAATGAGACTTTTTTCTCGTAAAGTTGGCCGGACCTTTTTTTATTTATCACGCAATCCATAAAATGCCACGCCTAATTGATGCAGAATCGTTTGGTGGCCACAAATATGCAAATCCCGGCGTTTGGTAGTTAATTCATTAGTTATCCCAGTCGAAAAACAATTTACGTCTAGGCGCATACGATGGAGGGCCATAATTGGTCATTGATGAATCCAACCGAATACGGTCAAGTCACATATCAATTTATTTATGTTTTTATTCACCGATCTCGTTCCAATAAGTCTCAAACGAAAGATAATCGTTTGGTAGTGATTGGTAGCTTGATTAAAACGTTTGGTAGTGATTGGTAGCTTAATTAAAACGTTTGGTAGATAATTCCTTAGTTACACCGATCGAAAAACTATCTACCCTCAGACGCAGGCGATAGAGGGCTGTAGTTGGCTGCTGAAGGATCTAACGGAATACGGAGCAGTGATATTTAAATTTCTTTGTTTTTTTTTCAACGATCTCATTCCTATAAGTCTCATACGGAAGATAATCGTTTGGTAGTGATTGATAGCTTAATTTAAACGTTTCGTAGTTTATCCCTTAATTACGCCGATCGAAAAACCATCTACGGTTAAACATAGGCGAAAGAGCGCTGTAGTTGGCTGCTGATGGATCCAACGGAATACGGCGCAGTAATATTTCAATTTCTTGATCTTTTTCTTCACCGATTTCGTTCTAATAAGTCTCAAACGAATGAGAATCGTTTGGTAGTGATTGGTAGCTCAATTGAAACATTTCGTAGTTAATTCCTCAATTGCGCCGATCGAAAAACCATCTACGGTTAGCCGCAGGCGACATAGGGCTGTAGTTGGCTGCTGAAGGGTCTAACGGAATACGGAGCAGTAATATTTCAATTTTTACATGTTTTTCTTCACCGATCTCGTTCTAATAAGTCTCATACGAACGATAATCGTTTGGTAGTAATTGGTAGCTTGATTAAAACGTGTGGTAGTTCATACCTTAATTAGGCCGATCGAAAAACCATCGACGCTTAGACGCTGGTGATAAAGTGCTGTAGATGGCTGCTAATGCATCCAACGCAATACGAAGCAGTGATATATCAATGTCTTGATGTTTTTTTCACCAATCTCGTTGCAATAAGTCTCATACGGAAGATAATCGTTTGGTAGTGATTGGTAGTCTAATTAAAACGTTTGATAGTTAATTCCTCAATCACGCCGATCGAAAAACCATCTACCCTAAGACGCAGGCGATAGAGGGCTGTAGTTGACTGCTGAAGGATCTAACGGAATACGGAGCAATGATGTTTCAATTTCTTTATGTTTTTCTTCACCGATCTCGTTCTAATAAGTTTCAAACGGATGATAATCGTTCGGTAGTGATTGGTAGCTGGATTCAAACGTTTGGTAGTTAATTCCTTAATTACACCAATCAAAAAACCATCTACGGTTAGACGTAGGCGATAAAGCGCTGTAGTTTGTCTGCTGGTGGATCCAACGGAATACGGCGCAGTGATATTTCAATTCCTGCATGTTTTTTTCACTGTTCTTGTTCCAATCAGTCTCAAACGGACGATAATCGTTTGGTAGTGATTGGTAGCTTGATTTAGACGTTTGGTAGTTAATTCCCTAATTACGCCGATCGAAAAATCATCTACCCTTGCACACACGCGATAGAGGGCTCTAATTCGCTGCTGAAGGATCTAACGGAATACAAAGTAGTGATATTACAATTTCTTTATGTTTTTTCACCGATCTCGTTCCAATAAGTCTTATACGGAAGATAATCGTTTGGTAGTGATTGGTAGCTCAATTGAAACATTTGGCAGTTAATTCCTCAATTACGCCGATCGAAAAACTATCTACAGTTAGACGCAGGTGATAGAGGGTTGTAGTCGGCTGCTGATGGATCCAACGGAATACGAAGCAGTGATATATCAATTTCGTTACTTTTTTTCACCGATCTCATTCCATTAAGTCTCATATGGAAGATAATCGTTTGGTAGTGATTGGTAGCTCAACTGAAACATTTTGTAGTTAATTCCTCAATTACGCCGATCGAAAAACCATCTACGGTTAGACGCAGGCGATATAAGGCTGTAGTTGGCTGCTGAAGGATCTAACGGAATACGGAGCAGTAATATTTCAATTTTTATATGTTTTCCTTCACCGATCTCGTTCTAATAAGTTTCAAACGGATGATAATCGTTCGGTAGTGCTTGGTAGCTGGATTAAACCGTGTGGTAGTTAATTCCTTAATTAGGCCGATCGAAAAACCATCGACGCTTAGACGCTGGTGATAAAGTGCTGTAGATGGCTGCTAATGCATCCAACGGAATACGAAGCAGTGATATATCAATGTCTTGACGTTTTTTTTCACCAATCTCGTTCCAATAAGTCTCATACGGAAGATAATCGTTTAGTAGTGATTGGTAGCGTAATCAAAAAGTTTGATAGTTAATTCCTCAATCACGCCGATCGAAAAACCATCTACCCTTAGACGCAGGCGGTAGAGGGCTGTAGTTGACTGCTAAAGGATCTAACGGAATACGGAGCAATGATGTTTCAATTTCTTTATGTTTTTCTTCACCGATCTCGTTCTAATAAGTCTCAAACGGATGATAATCGTTCGGTAGTGATTGGTAGCTGGATTAAACCGTTTGGTAGCTAATTCCTCAATTGCTCCGATCGAAAAACCATCTACGGTTAGACGCATGCGATATAGGGCTGTAGTTGGCTGCTGAAGGATTTAACGGAATACAGCGCCGTAATATTTCAATTTCTTCATGTATTTTTTACAGATCTCATTCCAATAAGCCTCATACGGAAGATAATAATTTGGTAGTGATTGGTAGCTGGATTAAAAGGTTTGGTAGTTAATTCCTTAATTACGCCGATCGAAAAACCATCGACGCTATAGGATAGGGGGCTGTAGGCCTATTCTGTAACTCGTAACGAGAATTATCGTTATCGTTATCTAGCAACAGCCAATAAGTGGTTCTCTTTCTTCTGTGATCGTGCATGCGATTGACTGTCGTTAGTTAACGATAGAGAAAACTGTCGCTACCCAGTTACAGAATAAGCCTACTGTAGTTGGCTGCTGATGGCTCCAACGGAATACGGCGCAGTGATATTTCAATTTCTGCATGTTTTTTCACCGATCTCGTTCCAAAAAGTCTCATACGGAAGATAATCGTTTGGTCGTGACTCGTATCTTAATTACGACGTTAGGTAGTTAATTCCTTAAGACGGAATGACACCTCATCGCGGTCGGTATGGTAGAACAATTATAGATTCCCAAAAATCTCTGAAACGGCTCTTCAGATCCCGTCGAAACTTTGCCAAACGACGTCAAATAGATAGACGAATAGCTTCCAGCCACTCAAATTTTCTAAATTTGAGAAAAAAAAAACTAGATTGGCTTATGATAGATTGGCTTATGATTGGCTTATGATTGGCTTATGAGAAAAACAACTAGATTGGCTTATGATTGGCTTATGAAAAAAAACTAGATTGGCTTATGATAAGCCAATCTACATTTTTTTTCTCAAATTCAGAAAATTTGAGGAGCTGGAAGCTATTCGTCTATCTATTTGACGTCGTTTGGCAAAGTTTCGACGGGATCTGAAGAGCCGTTTCAGAGATTTTTGGGAATCTATAATTGTTCTACCATACCGACCGCGATGAGGTGTCATTCCGTCTTAATTACGCTGATCGAAAAACCATCTACGGTTAGACACAGACGCCGCAACGGCTGCGCCACTAGAGTTACTTCGGAGGCCTATAGTCTCCTTGCAAAAGGTAATCGTTTGGTGGTCATTAGCAGCTTAATCATAACGTTTAGTAGTTAATTTCCTAATTACGTGATTATTTTATAATTACACTAAAAAGTTATGTTTGATACAATTATGAGGTGTCAGATGGTTATCAGATAATGATCGAGTTATAGTGGTTACTGGAAGAACAATATGTGAACAGGAAATCCAATAGTAACGTGAGTTTTCATGACTCGCTCCAATTGTGAGACATCTGTCAACGCAAGTCGACCATCGCGTATAGCGTGCTGAGTCTTATGAACACTAAACCGTGAGATTTCGTGCTCTCTATTTATTAACTATCTATTCACCAATTAAGTTATACTTTATTTATCACAGATATCATGGTGTTAAAGGCTTAATATTTACACATACACACTAAATAACTGTTTACTCCAGAAGTAGATAGTAGTCTTATGAAATTGTTTTCGCTTTCATTGTTGAAGGTAGATTGCGAGGTGCGGCTCAATGTTTACGTTCATATTACTCCTACTCACATCTCTGGCTAAGTCATCGTAGCATTGCCAAACACCCGTAAGTCGTCGACAATGAGCAACGAAATGATTTTTGGCAAAAGTCACTACTCCAATCAACCTGGAACATTATATTAATAAACATAAACAATTATCAATCAAATTAAACATGGACCCTTCGATTGCACACTTTTGCCACGAACGTCTGATGGCATATGGAGTTGGTCTGACGGTAGTTATTTTTCAGATCGTTGTATTTAGTTTTTTGTAGTCAATGATCCTTATTTTATGGTCCAAAATTTATTTTTCAAGAAAAACAAAAATTAATTGCCTAAACATCTGTTCATAGTGGATGATGCATTGATCTGAGATGAGGTCAAAACGACCCAGTATGCAGTCGAACAGTTAAAAATCGAACTGATAAGAAGTATGAAAAAGTAATATGAAATTTGGATTGTAGCAAACATATGTTGAGAAAAAGGAGCTATACACTCGTTTTACTGCACCTTGATCCATGTGATACATTGCTTTAACTGAATGAAAAATTCTGAAGACGTTTTAGAAATAATCATTTTTACCACGCTTTCACTATTTCGTAGTTGTTACAAATTTAAGTAAATTCAGTACATTGAAAATAGATACATGATTGTGAATGTATATAATCTTGGTAGGTATATCACACAGTCCAAAAGTATATTTTTTACAAAATTTATTTTCGCATGGCACGGTTCGTCTTGTTAGATTTTTTTAAATTGTTTCTCTAAAATTCTTGTAGCTACCATTGTAAGTATAGAACCTAAACTAGGGGGACTAACCTGTAAGTAGTGTACGCCTCTTCCTGGACTTGAAGACTGATTGTCGCTGGTAACTGCATCAATTTACATTGCATTCCTTGTTTTGCAATCCCGGAGTCAGTAGATGCACGGATGTCCAAATCGACTACAATGTTGAAATTCAGGTCGTAATGAATTTGTACTTTTCCGTGACACTGTGAACACTTTACATTGTAGATTACAATTTTTCTGTGATTCGGAGTAAAGTATGGCACTGAATAGCTTTTGCCGTCACACCCGGAACATATTTCACTGACGTACGCACTGGGATACGTCTTAAGAGCTTTTTTTACAGTGTTCGATATGCTGTCCCAGGCATCGATTGAGATCGACAGAACGCGATTAGCTGTACACATTTCAGGGCTGCAAGTGTACTCTAAGCTTTTTAAAAGCCGTGCTCTCTTCGTGAGAAGTTCCTTCGTAATTCCATCCCTGATGAGGGCGCATACAAATTGTAGAAGGAGGTTAGGTGACGTTTCTATAATTGCTGCATAACCCAAATCGTCTAAAGCTCCTGTCATTAATATATGCACGAGCGAATCCAAAGCACATGTTGATCGAACAAATACTTTGAGGCCGTCTAGGTTAAGTGCATATTTACAAAGACCACCATTAGGAAGTAGAAACGGTTTTTTCGAACTTGCTGTCAGTCGGTTTCTTTGTCGAACTTCTGCATAGGGTTCGTAGTATTTATTTTTTCGTGCTTTGACTTGTTGGTCTTTATCAGCAGGGTTTTGTTGTATTGCAAGTGCTGCATGGGGACCAGATTTAGCCTCCCTCGCTGAACCGGTGACCACATTATGCGAAGGCTCTAACATGTCACATGTTGGTTGAATACATTCCACATCTTGCATACAATTCAGTGACAGCTCATCCGATTTAACGATGTTATTTATGTAGATTTCGTGTGTCGCTTTCCCTCGCCAGTCTTCTTGTGCCAACAAATCCGAATCTGCTGTATCGTTGAAGATATCCTTATCTGATGGACGAGCAACAGCATTTTCCCCTTCGGTTTCTTTCTGAATCTGCACGATAGGTGAGACACCACTTTCTTGCAATACTTTTTTGCTGGAAGTAATCAATTTCGACGAAAATATCAATGTCTGACCGACTATATCGTGGATGTGATATTTTAGAAACTTATCCACCCGTAATGGCGGTGGTGTATTTTTTAGCACCCTTCTCTTCAGATCACCGAAATGTGTTTCAACGTAACTCGAAGTGGCATGCGATGCATCATATGGGATCGTTGCGGCAGTCCAAAGGGGGAACTCTTTCGATAAATTCAGCAGCTGTTTGATAAAATCCGGTAAGAAGAATGGATTGAGGTTTTCTCCGATATGTAGAATGTCTTCAGCTTTTGTCTTGCACTGCTGTACCCATGCCAATATAGTACCCGGCTGAGTTGACTTAGCAAAACTCGCCTTGGACTCAAATGGGCATGTCTCTGCAAATCTTTCTGCGTCACACGCGGCATCAGTAGAACTTTTGTTAGCGCCACGCGTGCGCACAGGTGCGGTGGCGTCCTCACTAGCGTGCGGAGGCGTCACCAACCCACGGGAGAGGCTCGAAAAGAGCGCGGCAGTTGGGCTAGAGTAGCGAAGAAGAGCGAACGTATAATTGAAAAGAAGACTTAAGGGCTGTATAGCCGAGCGAGTGCGGCCACCACGCGGTCGGTGAGCCACTCGAGCGAATTAGTAGTGCAGTCTGTTTATTTATTTAACTCGTTGTTCAAATCCCTCTATCTACATTAATTTACATATAAATATATATATATCTATCATTTTGGCCAATAACGTGAGTATTTAATTTCACCCGTTGCCGTCCAAGTAAAGCGTCCTGTCGTGTACGCGAATCCCCTGCGCGGCGGGCACCAAGAGAAGGGGAAGTGCAAGACGGGGAGGTGCACTGGGAGGGGAGAAGTGCATCGCTAGCTATAACAATCTCAGAAGTGGGATTCGAACGCAACAGGTGGAATATAAAGAACGTAGACGGACGAGTCCAAGCGCGAGACGGACGAGTCCAAGCGCGAGACGGACGAGTCCAAGCGCGAGACGGACGAGTCCAAGTGCGAGGCGGACGAGTCCAAGTGCGAGACGGACGAGTCCAATTGCGAAACGGACGAGCTCAAGTGCGACGCGACGAGAGCACGCCTGACTGGCAAGCGAAGTGAAATAAGCGGCCGTGAGACAGTAAATGGTGGACGAGTCAGTGTTCGAGGGCTTCGTGCGCGAAAAATTAGAGTCGATGGGCTTTAATCGGACGGGTGGACCGACGGGACGCGGTCGTGGGTGGGCAGAGCCGTCAACGCACGTGCGCGTGCCGGGGCATTCGAGGGGAGAGTTCGGGCAGGCGACGGAAATTAATGTCGTCGCAACGCCCGGGGCTTGCGAAGGACACGCCGGCGTGCCTGATCCGCCATATTGCCCCGAAAGCGGCACGCAGTGCGAAGAAGCCGCGTCCGCGCCGCGAGCGACAGTGAGTGATTGTGGGAGAGAGGATAATGGGTCTCTCGAAGCCCCAGGCGGGTTTCCGCCGCCACGTGCATCAAGTAGAGCCGAGGGCTCGGACTCCGGGTTGGTCGGGGCAGTGCGGAATTTGCTCGCGACGGGGGATAAAGATGAACTTCTCGCGCAACTTCTCGCCGGGCTCGTTACCTCGCGTTCGCCGGCCCAGTCACATACAGTGGCGCCACCAGTGATACCGTCCTACCACGTGGTGCCCGACCTGTCGAAAAATATCGAGACTTTCAATGGTGATGACGACAGTGTACGCGCGCGTGAGTGGTTGCGGAATTTAGAATCGATGCAACGACTGCACCACTGGCCGAGTGATTACGTGTTCGAGGCTGCAAGAATGCATCTGCGTGAGGGAGCAAGAGACTGGTTCCGCGGGATATCGCGCGAAGTGGCTACGTGGGACGAGTTCAGAGAAGCGTTCCGCGAAACGTTCGTAAAGTGCGACGACTTCTCGACGCGCTTCGTGCGCATGAAGGCGCGAACTCAAGCAAAAACGGAAGCGTTGCAAGTGTACTTCCACTCGAAAGTCAAACTGTGTGCGGAGTTGAAATTGACGTTTAGGGAAACCAAAGCAGAGGTCCTCGTGGGGCCTGAACAGTCCGAGGACGTGGCTCAGGATGTGTGCGCGGTCCTGAATGAGTTCAGGGACTGCGTATCCACCGGACTGCGAGACTTGGGGCGCGCGCGAGATCTCGAGATGTCGATCGAGATGGTGGACGGGGCCAAGCCGGTCGCAGCCAAGCCCTACAGGGCAACCGACAAGGAGAGGCAGGAGATTCGGCGTATTCTCGGAGAGTGGCGTGACGCGGGGATTGCGACGGACACGGAATCGCCCTATGCGAGTCCGGTCCTTCTGGTGAAAAAGAAAAATGGCGAATCGCGCCTTTGCGTGGATTATCGGAAGCTAAATAGCCAAACAAAACGGGTGCACTTTCCGCTGCCCGATCTCGAAGAGCATTAGCGCAAATTAGAGATAGTGTATTATTTATTGTTATCGATCTTGCTCACGGATATTTACAGATACCCCTCAGCGCGGAGGCCCGGGAGCGAGCTGCAATCATCACGCCAGATGAAACAGCCGAGTTCACGAGGATGGTCTTTGGTCTCATGAATGGCCCGGCCTTTTTCTCCAAGGCCATGCAGAGGGCTCTCGGACCTCTGCGAGACGAGGTGGTACTCTACTACTTAGATGATATATTAATTCCGGGAAAGGACTGGCCGTCGCTTAAGCCGAAGCTACGGGCTGTGCTTGAGGCGTTGCGTAAGGCGGGATTCACAATTAAATTAAGTAAGTGTAAATTTTTGTATCAGAGGGTCTCGTACTTAGGTCACGAACTATCGGCGAAAGGCGTAGAGCCGGGGGAAGGGAAAGTGGCGGCGATTCGCGAGTTCCCGTTGCCTCGAAATGCGCACGAGGTGCGCCGGTTTATCGGTCTCACAGGGTATTTCAGGAAGTTTGTCCCGCGGTTCGCGCACATAGCTAAGCCGCTCACGGAATTGCTAAAGAAAGAGTCCACGTTCGTATGGGGGGACGCGCAACAAATGGCATTCGAGCTATTGCGGCGGAAGCTGATCAATCGCCCTATTTTGCAAACGTTCAACTCCGAGGCGACCGCAGAACTCCATACAGATGCGAGCGCGGCAGGACTAGGCGCTATGTTGTTCCAACCCGACGCGGAGGGGCAGCTGCGGCTGGTGTACGCGGTTAGTCGGCGAACCAGCGCGGCCGAGCAAAACTACCATAGTAGTAGGCTCGAGTTACTGGCGATCGTGTGGGCCGTGAAACGCCTTAGGCATTGGTTGGCAAACATTGACTTCACGATAGTCACTGATTGCCATGCATTAATTTATTTGAATACGCAGCGAACCGTGAATCCGCAAATCATTAGATGGGTAGATCAATTAAGCGAGTATTCGTTCAGGATCGTGCATCGAGCAGGGGAGAAACTCCCGCATGTAGACGCCTTAAGTCGAGCGCCAGTAGGCGAAGCTCCAACCGGTGAAGCCGATCGAGTGTTGACGCTCCTGAACGAATGCGACACGATCCGCGTGCATCAACATTGCGATCCCGATCTAAAATAACTTAGAGCAATTTTGGAGAAGCCAGTGGCGACGAGAACGGAGACGGAGAAAGGGCGAGCAAGCGAGCTCGAACTTCGTGAGGGGGTCGTTTATCGGCGGGTAGGAGGCGGCCTGCGATACGTAGTGCCTCGCCCGATGAGGAAGGGGCTGGTAATACGGTTTCATGATTTGAAGAGCCACGCGGGAGTGGATCGAGTCGTTGCCCGACTGCGCGAGCATTATTATTTTCCACGGTTAAAAGCCTACGTACGCCGTCATGTGCGGGCGTGCCTGCAATGTGCCGTTAATAAGACTTGTCCCGGGAAACAGGCGGGCCTGTTGCATCCAATCCCGCCGATGAACCGTCCCTTTGAGAGGGTACACATTGACCACCTCGGTCCCTTCGTCACGAGCGCAAAAGGCAACAAATTTGTGTTTGTATTAGTCGATAGCTTAACTAAATTTGTTTTGTTGCGTGCGGTCAAAGATACGAAGACGCGTTCGATAATTAAGTATCTGGAGGAGATGGTACAAATGTACGGAGCGCCGCGCGTGTTAATTTCAGACAGAGGAACGTGTTTCGTCTCGAAGAGCTTCGAGGCTTTCTGCCGACAGCACGGGATCCATCACGTCGTTAATTCGCCAAGGCATCCGAGGGCAAACGGGCAAGTAGAACGCTGGAACGCGGTTCTCTTGCCGGCGTTACGCAGTAACCTCGACGACGACGAGGGGCGAACCTGGGATCGCGCAATGACCCGCGTGCAGAGCGATCTAAACGAGATGCGGAACGCGGCGACAGGGAAGTCACCTTTCGAATTATTGTACGGGTACGTGCCACGGCGGAACGAAGGCGTGTTGCGACAGGTGGCGGACGAAGGCGGCGGCTATAGACGTCCGGAGGAACAACGAGCCGAGGCCCGCGACCGAATCATCGGAGAGCAGGCGAAAATGAAGCGTCGCTTCGATCTGCACCGACGACCGCCTGCTAATCTGGTAACCGGGAGCGTGGTGTACATGAAGGCGAATCCGGCAGTGCCGGGAGAATCCAACAAACTACGGCCACGCTATCGGGGACCCCTAGTGATCACCGAGGAACTCCCTGGAGACACGTATCGCGTGTGCGATCTGAACCCGACGGCGGAGGGTCGGCGGTACGTTTCGACCGCCCATGCCGAACAGCTCAAACTATGGGTTCCGGAAGCCATCGAGTCCGACGAGAGCGACCCAGGGGCCGAAAGCGACGCCGACAGCAAGGGGAGCGAGGCAGCGAGCGATCACGAGAGTCCAAACCTTACTTTTAAGCGGCGAAACCGAGATAAGAGCGATATCTGTGATAAAATTGTACACCAAAACGAGTCGGTCGAAGGAGAAAGAAGCGTGACGATGGACGAAAGACGTCTTAGCACGCAGGAGATCGCTAGCGAACCGCATAGGCGATCGGGGCGCGCCGTGAGGCGCCCAGAGCGTCTACGCGATTACGTATGCGATGAATAAAACCAAAAAAAAAGGAAGAGAGAAAAATGATACCGCAACCAGACGTTCGAGGACGAACGTAGGTAGGATGGCCGAATGTTAGCGCCACGCGTGCGCACAGGTGCGGTGGCGTCCTCACTAGCGTGCGGAGGCGTCACCAACCCACGGGAGAGGCTCGAAAAGAGCGCGGCAGTTGGGCTAGAGTAGCGAAGAAGAGCGAACGTATAATTGAAAAGAAGACTTAAGGGCTGTATAGTCGAGCGAGTGCGGCCACCACGCGGTCGGTGAGCCACTCGAGCGAATTAGTAGTGCAGTCTGTTTATTTATTTAACTCGTTGTTCAAATCCCTCTATCTACATTAATTTACATATAAATATATATATATATCTATCATTTTGGCCAATAACGTGAGTATTTAATTTCACCCGTTGCCGTCCAAGTAAAGCGTCCTGTCGTGTACGCGAATCCCCTGCGCGGCGGGCACCAAGAGAAGGGGAAGTGCAAGACGGATCGGGGAGGTGCACTGGGAGGGGAGAAGTGCATCGCTAGCTATAACACTTTTTTGTGTTCCTGCAAGATCGACAGAGATTTTGCGACTAGCGATGAATGATTCTAGCTGCAGTCGTGCTTCTTTAACGCTGTGTGCTTCGTACAGCTTTATTCTTGAGTCTTCATATTCTTGGAGTCCCACTGCACAAGTAAGGCTCAAAATTTTCTCAAATTCTAAGACCGTTTGTGCATCCACCATAAGTGATACACATCGTACGTAGAATTCCTTTATGCACTTTTGACGCACTGGCTCGAAGCATTTCCAACGACACACTAGATGTGTCAAATGTGCAACATCGATGCGAATTAATGTTCTTGGACGGTTCATCTGATTCTCGCGGACAGCTGGCAAGAAGCACGTTTCAATGTACGATTTTATTGTGCAGTTGTTGAAGGCGAGACATATACCTGCAATTAAGGCTCTCGAATAATCGGTGACCGTGACGTCTGGTTTAATGGCACCAGCACGAACCCATTGCATCAACCAGAATGCTATAAATTCAGTGCCGTGAATTTCAGAGAGCATCTGATGCACAGCGAGCGTTGTATTTTCGAAATTTACAACGACAGAGTACAAGAATATATGCCCGCTCTTTGATTTGTCACTTCTTATTAATTTTTTTACGAGGCTTCCAGTCGAGTCCAGCGACACTGTAGCTTTCCCAGGATGAACACGGCAGAATTCCTTGTACGCATTCATTTCAGCAGGTGAACTGTAAAAAACGAAGAATGGCTTCGCGCCCACTGCATGTATGATGCCGGCATACTCAGCGGTTGAAGAAAAGTTTTCTATGGTACGGATTAAATCCCTTCCATCTTGCGGCTGAACATGTAGATCTACATTGTTTTTTTCTTTCTTCGCATTTCGCAAAACCTCCAACTTAGGAACGAAAGGAGGGACAGTATCTCCGTCTTCCATATTTAGGCGTGCTTGCTCGCTTTGCCAGTTCACACAACCCTTTTGTTGCAACTTTTCCTGTACCTCTTTTCTCCTTTTGCCATTTAGCGGCCTTTTCACTGACTCATGGTAAACGTTTCGGACGTCCCGGGTGTTTACTGCAAGCACTGCACCTTTTTCGTCAATGTGTTTTTCCCCATCTACACTGATAGTATTGCCGCACAAAGTACTTCGACAGTGACGTTCGATTTTCAATTTGTAGTTGTTTTTTTCTTCATTTAGATGCACATCTGCTCGTTTGTACACGAAGGCACACGGAAGTCGCAGTTGCTTCCAGATGGCACAACTTAATTGGTTCGTCCAAATTCCTTTCGCCAGGGAATGTTTCTTGCGTTTTCCGTGCTGAACAGCATTACTTGGGGACATCGCATTCCATTCTTCATTGGTAAGTATCAGGTTGAATTTCGTCAATGGTGTTGAATTTGTATTATTGTTGCAGTCAGCGGACATCACATGACTGGTTTCCGAATAAGAACTGGCGCTTGATTCGGATGGTGTCCTGCAATTCGCCTTGTACTTCAAATCATCAGTAATACCCAATTGTCTCCTTGCTGTGCTGAGAATCCCTCGTCTATCCTCGCGCACGGCGATGTATACATCATGAGACGTCCACTTTCTTTGCAATTGGACACTCATGTCCTGCCATACTTGTGATGTATATGCTGGGATTCCACTCTCAAAATGACATCCAAAGTCTTTGAAGACTTGAACTGCATCTTCCACGGATACTTTCGCGATCCGCGGCATATCTGTGGCGTGAACAACACTGGAATTTGTCTCTGTAATAGATAAGAGATTGAATAATAAATTAATAAGAAAATGATAAATCAGAAATTCGAAGAAAGTTGGTTGAATTCAGTATAATCGAAGATGTTTTCGAATACGTTACCTCTACTTCGTAAATCACAGCTTCTCGTCTCATCACAAATTCACAGATCACTCGTCTAATTACAATTTCACTAGTATTTGTATACAATACACGAAAAGTTTTGTAAAATAATTGAATTTTGCGTATAAAATTAGTATAGTAAATCTAACGTATTTATAGTTTTACACTCTAAGAGAAAGAGCTACGATCCCTGTAGCAAGCGCGACGACTTATCCAGTTCCATACGGAATACGTGTGTTACTTTGTTGCACCACAGAACTTTTTCGAAAAAGCATGCTATCTTGGTCGATCGAACGTCCGTGATTACGTACAGAAGATGGCATAGCCTTTTGAGGAAAAAAGATCTGGAAAACAAGCCTTTTCAACAATGTTACGTCTCGAAGGTGGAAAGGAAATCCACGAGAGAGAGGGTGAATTATTAAAAAAGATATCAAATTTATAGTCTATAAAACTGAAAAAAAAACTTTTAAATGCCCGGGTGAAATGAGCAAATAGGTGGCGCTGCCGTCGAGATCCGCTCGAGCTGGCGCGCGCATGGCGTGCCTGTGGCGCGATTCCGTTATGGCCTCTGCACACTGCGCGCGATTTACGATGAGTGATGAGCGATATCCAATGGGAGCTCAGGTATTCCAGAACCCCCCTGGGAAAGTGATGGTCCCATTGGATATCGCCCATCGCTCGTCGAAAATCGCGCGCAGTTTGCAGAGACCATTACGGAATCGAGCTACTAGACCGCGAGGGAAGGCAAGCGATCGCCCTCTTCCGTGCGGTCGGCCCGGGAATTCGCACCCGAACAATCCGTACTGTTGTGAAGCGTCTAAGACGTGTTGTACTATTTGTTATTCCCATAGTTATTCCGTTTGTAATATTCGCTGCTTAGCCAGCGTTTACTGTTACTAAACTAGTTTTCTAATCACACTCTTTACCGCCGCTGTAAACGTTTAGTACGCGAGAAGAGTGAGAAAGTGAACGTCAAGGCAACGGAAGAACGGAAGGAACCGGGTTTCTTCCCCCTTCGAACCTTCAACAGTAGTAAATCTTTTTGCTTGGCACGCAACTCCCGATTATAGTTTAAAATCTAGATCAGGTTTGACTTACTTGACTGTTTGATTTATATAATATCATGGGAACGACGTTGCTATCGTACCATCGCGCCTCTGCGTCGTTATGGTGCATCTTTATCGCATGTACTCCCAAAAGATGATCTTTAGATTGCGGCTTATTAGAAGAAATTTAATCAATCAATCATTTTAACCAAATCGAAATATTGTCCGATGCGTTGCGCCAGCGGAATAATGAAATTGGCCAATAGAACAGAAAAACCCGGAATGTCACTGTTCTGTATTCCGTTGGATCCATCACCGACCAATATGCCTATCAATCACCACCAAACGATTATCTTCCGTTTGAGAATTATTGGAACGAGATCGGTGAAAAAAAACCATAAAAGAATTGAAATATCACTGCGCCGTATTCCGTTGGATCCGTACAGGAATTAATTACCAAACGTTTTAATAAAGCTACCAATCACTATCACACGATTATCTTCCGTTTGTGACTTATTAGAACGAGATCGGTGAAGAAAACATGAAGAAATGGATATATCACCGTTCCGTATTCCGTATTCCATCAGCAGCCAACTACAGTCCTCTTTCGCTTCGTCTGAACATACATGGTTTTTCGATCAGCATAATTAAGGAATCAACTACCAAACGTTTTAATCAAGCTACCAATCACTACCAAACGATTATCCTCCATCTGAGACTCATTAGAACGAGATCGGTGAAAAAAAAATACGAAGAAATTGGAATATCACTGCTCCGTATTCCGTTAGATCCTCCAGCAGCCAATTACGGCCCTCTATCGCCTGCATCTAACGGTAGATGATTTTCCAATAGACGTTATTGAGGAATTAACTACCAAATGTTTTAATCAAGCTACCAATCACTACCAAACGATTATCTTCTGTGTGAGAATTATTAGAACGAGATCGGTGAAGAAAAACATAAAAATTGAAATATTACTGCTTCGTGTTCTGTTAGATCCTTCAACAGCCAACTGCAGCCCTATATCGCCTGCGTCTAATCGTAGATGGTTTTTCGATCGGCGTAATTGAGGAATAAACGACCAAATGTTTTAATTGAGCTACCAATCACTACCAAACGATTATCTTCCGTTTGAGACTTATTGGAACGAGATCGGTGAACAAAACCATAAAAGAATTGAAATATCACTGCGCCGTATTCCGTTGGATCCGTCCAGAAATTAATTACCAAACGTTTTAATAAAGCTACCAATCACTATCACACGATTATCTTCCGTTTGTGACTTATTAGAACGAGATCGGTGAAGAAAACATGAAGAAATGGATATATCACCGTTCCGTATTCCGTATTCCATCGGCAGCCAACTACAGTCCTCTTTCGCTTCGTCTGAACATAGATGGTTTTTCGATCAGCATAATTAAGGAATCAACTACCAAACGTTTTAATCAAGCTACCAATCACTACCAAACGATTATCCTCCATCTGAGACTCATTAGAACGAGATCGGTGAAAAAAAAATACGAAGAAATTGGAATATCACTGCTCCGTATTCCGTTAGATCCTCCAGCAGCCAATTACAGCCCTCTATCGCCTGTATCTAACGGTAGATGATTTTCCAATCGACGTAATTAAGGAATTAACTACCAAACTTTTCAATCAAGCTACTAATCACTACCAAACGATTTTCTTCCATCTGAGACTCATTAGAACGAGATCGGTGAAAAAAAAACACGAAGAAATTGGAATATCACTGCTCCGTATTCCGTCAGATCCTCCAGCAGCCAATTACAGCCCTCTATCGCCTGCATCTAACGGGAGATGATTTTCCAATAGACGTTATTGAGGAATTAACTACCAAATGTTTTAATCAAGCTACCAATCACTACCAAACGATTATCTTCTGTGTGAGACTTATTAGAACGAGATCGGTGAAGAAAAACATAAAAATTGAAATATTACTGCTTCGTGTTCTGTTAGATCTTTCAACAGCCATCTGCAGCCCTATATCGCATGCGTCTAATCGTAGATGGTTTTTCGATCGGCGTAATTGAGGAATAAACGACCAAATGTTTTAATTGAGCTACCAATCACTACCAAACGATTATCTTCCGTATAAGCCTTATTGGAATGAGATCGGTAAAAAAAAACATGAAGAAATTGATATATCAGTGCTTCGTATTCCGTTGGATCCTTCAGCAGCAAATTACAGCCCTCTATCGCCTGTGTCTAAGGGCAGATGATTTTTTGATTGGCGTAATTAGGGACTTAACTACCAAACGTTTAAATTAAGCTACCAATCACTACCAGACGATTATCTTCCGTTTGAGACTGATTGGAACGAGATCGGTAAAAAAAACACAAAGAAATTGAAATATCACTGCGCCGTCTTCCGTTGAATCCATCAACAGACAAACTACAGTTTGTCTTCCGTATGAGACTTATTGGAACGAGATCGGTGGAGAAAAACATCACGAAATTGATATATCACTGCTTCGTATTCCGTTGGATCCATCAGCAGCCAACTACAGCCCTCTATCGCCTGCCGTATTCCGTTATCATTCAGCAGCCAATTACAGCCCTCTATCGCCTGTGTGTAGCGGTAGATGATTTTTCGATCGGTGTAATTAAAGAATTAACTCCCAAACGTTTTAATCAAGCGACCAATCACTGCCAAACGATTATCTTCCGACTTTTTAAATCGAGATCGGTGAAGAAAAACATATAAAAATTGAAATATCACTGCGCCGTATTCCGTCAGATCCATCAGCAGAAAAACTACAGCCCTCTATCGCCTGCGTCTAAGCGGTGATGGTTTTTCGATCGGCGTAATTGAGGAATTAACTACCAAACGTTTGAATCCAGCTACCAATCAGTACCAAACGATTATCATCCGTTTGAGACTTATTAGAACGAAATCGGCAAAGAAAAACATAAAGAAATTGGAATATCACTGCTCCGTATTCCGTTAGATCTTTCAGCAGCCAATTACAGCCCTCTATCGTCTGTGTCTAGCGGTAGATGATTTTTCGACCGGTGTAATTAAAGAATTAACTACCAAACGTTCTAATCAAGTTACCAATCACTACCAAACGATTATCTTCCATATGAGACTTATTAAAACGAGATTGGTGGAGAAAAACATATAAAAATTGAAATATCACTGCGCCGTATTCGATCGGATCCATCAGCAGACAAACTACAGTTTGTCTTCCGTATGAGACTTATTGGAACGAGATCGGTGGAGAAAAACATCACGGAATTGATATATCACTGCTTCGTATTCCGTTGGATCCATCAGCAGCCAAGTACAGCCCTCTATCGCCTGCGTCTAAGCGTTGATGGTTTTTCGATCGGCGTAATTGAGGACTTAACTACCAAACGTTTGAATCCAGCTACCAATCACTACTAAACGATTATCATCTGTTTGAGACTTATTAGAACGAAATCGGCAAAGAAAAACATAAAGAAAATGTAATATCACTGCTTCGTATTCCGTTAGATCCTCCAGCAGCGAATTAGAGCCCTCTCTCGCCTGTGTGCAAGGGTAGATGAATTTTCGATCCGCGTAATTAGGGAATTAACTACCAAACGTCTAAATCAAGCTACCAATCACTACCAAACGATTATCTTCCATTTGAGACTGATTGGAACAAGATCAGTGAAAAAAACATAAATTGAAATATCACTGCGCCGTATTCCGTTGGATCCACCAGCAGACAAACTACAGCGCTCTATCGCCTACGTCTAACCGTAGACGGTTTTTTGATCGGTGTAATTAAGGAATTAACTACCAAACATTCGAATTTAGCTACCAATCACTACCAAACGATTATGTTCCGTCTGAGACTTATTAGAATGAAATCGGTGAAGAAAAACATATAAAAATTGAAATATCACTGCTCCGTATTCCGTCGGATCCATTAGCAAACAGACTACAGCCCTCGATCGCCTGCGTCTAAGCGTTGATGGTTTTTCGATCGGCGTAATTGAGGAATTAACTACCAAACGTTTGAATCCAGCTACCAATCACTACCAAACGATTATCATCCGTTTGAGACTTATTAGAACGAAATCGGCGAAGAAAAACATAAAGAAATTGTAATATCACTGCTTCGTATTCCGTTAGATCCTTCAGCAGCCAATTACAGCTCTCTATCGTCTGCCGTATTCCGTTATCATTCAGCAGCCAATTACAGCCCTCTATCGCCTGTGTCTAGCGGTAGATGATTTTTCGATCGGTGTAATTAAAGAATTAACTACCAAACGTTTTAATCAAGCTACCAATCACTACTAAACGATTAACATCCGTTTGAGACTTATTAGAACGAAATCGGCGAAGAAAAACATAAAGAAATTGTAATATCACTGCTTCGTATTCCGTTAGATCCTTCAGCAGCCAATTACAGCTCTCTATCGCCTGCCGTATTCCGTTATCATTCAGCAGCCAATTACAGCCCTCTATCGCCTGTGTCTAGCGGTAGATGATTTTTCGATCGGTGTAATTAAAGAATTAACTACCAAACGTTTTAATCAAGCTACCAATCACTACCAAACGATTATCTTCCGTATGAGACTTATTGAAACGAGATCGGTGAAGAAAAACATATAAAAATTGAAATATCACTGCGCCGTATTCCGTCGGATCCATCAGCAAAAAAACTACAGAACTCTATCGCCTGTGTCTAGCGGTAGATGATTTTTCGATCGGTGTAGTTAAAGAATTTACTACCAAACCTTTTAATCCAGCTACCAATCACTACGAAACGACTATTATCCGTTTGAGACTTTTTAGAATGAGATCGGTGAAGGAAAACATAAAGAAATCGAAACATCACTGCTCCGCATTCCGTTAGATCCTTCAGCAGTCAACTACAGCCCTCTATCACCTGCGTCTGAGGCTAGATAGTTTTTCGATCGGTGTAACTAAGGAATTATCTACCAAACGTTTTGATTAAGCTACCAATCACTACCAACCGTTTTAATCAAGCTACCAATCACTACCGAACGTTTTAATTAAGCTACCAATCACTACCAAACGATTATCTTTCGTTTGAGACTCATTGGAACGAGATCGGTGAATAAAAACATAAATAAATTGAAATATGACTTGACCGTATTCTGTTGGATCCATTAATGACCAATTACGGCCCTCCATCGTATGCGCCTAGACGTAAATTGTTTTTCGACCGGGATAACTAATGGATTAACTACCAAACGCCGGGATTTACATATTTGTTAGGGTAAGCAGCCAACTACAGTAGGCTTATTCTGTAACTGGGTAGCGACAGTTTTCTCTATCGTTAACTAACGACAGCCAATCGCATGCACGATCACAGAAGAAAGAGAACCACTTATTAGCTGTTGCTAGATAACGATAACGATCATTCTCGTTACGAGTTACAGAATAGGCCTACAGCCCCCTATCCTATAGCGTCGATGGTATTTCGATCGGCGTAATTAAGGAATTAACTACCAAACCTTTTAATCCAGCTACCAATCACTACCAAATGATTATCTTCCGTATGAGGCTTATTGGAATGAGATCTGTAAAAAATACATGAAGAAATTGAAATATTACGGCGCTGTATTCCGTTAGATCCTTCAGCAGCCAACTACAGCCCTATATCGCATGCGTCTAACCGTAGATGGTTTTTCGATCGGAGCAATTGAGGAATTAGCTACCAAACGGTTTAATCCAGCTACCAATCACTACCGAACGATTATCATCCGCTTGAGACTTATTAGAACGAGATCGGTGAAGAAAAACATAAAGAAATTGAAACATCATTGCTCCGTATTCCGTTAGATCCTTTAGCAGTCAACTACAACCCTCTACCGCCTGCGTCTAAGGGTAGATGGTTTTTCGATCGGCGTGATTGAGGAATTAACTATCAAACTTTTTGATTACGCTACCAATCACTACCAAACGATTATCTTCCGTATGAGACTTATTGGAACGAGATTGGTGAAAAAAAACGTCAAGACATTGATATATCACTGCTTCGTATTCCGTTGGATGCATTAGCAGCCATCTACAGCACTTTATCACCAGCGTCTAAGCGTCGATGGTTTTTCGATCGGCCTAATTAAGGAATTAACTACCACACGGTTTAATCCAGCTACCAAGCACTACCGAACGATTATCATCCGTTTGAAACTTATTAGAACGAGATCGGTGAAGGAAAACATATAAAAATTGAAATATTACTGCTCCGTATTCCGTTAGATCCTTCAGCAGCCAACTACAGCCCTATATCGCCTGCGTCTAACCGTAGATGGTTTTTCGATCGGCGTAATTGAGGAATTAACTACGAAATGTTTCAGTTGAGCTACCAATCACTACCAAACGATTATCTTCCATATGAGACTTAATGGAACGAGATCGGTGAAAAAAAGTAACGAAATTGATATATCACTGCTTCGTATTCCGTTGGATCCATCAACAGCCAACCACAGCCCTCTATCGCCTGCGTCTAACCGTAGATGGTTTTTCGATCGGCGTGATTGAGGAATTAACTACCAAATGTTTTAATTAAGGGACCAATCAATACCAAACGATTACCTTACGAGACTTACTGGAATGAGATCGGTGAAAAAAAACATAAAGAAATTGAAATATCACAGCTCCGTATTCCGTTAGATCCTTCAGCAGCCAACTACAGCCCTATATCACCTGCGTCCAAGCGTCAATGGTTTTTCGATCGGCGTAATTAAGGAATTAACTACCAAACGTTTTAATCCAGCTACCAATCACTACCAAATGATTATCATCCGTTTGAGACTTATTAGAATGAGATCGATGAAGAAAAACATAAAGAAGTTGAAACATCACTGCTCCGCATTCTGTTAGATCCTTCAGTAGTTAACTACAGCGCTCTATCGTCTACGTCTAACCGTAGATGGTTTTTTCGATCGGCGTGATTAAGGAATTAACTATCAAACGTTTTAATTAAGCTACCAATCACTACCAAACGATTATCATCCGTTTGAGACTTATTAGAACGAAATCGATGAAGAAAAAGATCAAAAAATTGAAATATTACTGCGCCGTATTCCGTTCGATCCATCAGCAGCCAACTACAGTGCTCTTTCGCCTATGTTTAACCGTAGATGGTTTTTCGATCGGCGTAATTAAGGGATTAACTACGAAACGTTTAAATTAAGCTATCAATCACTACCAAACGATTATCTTCCGTGTGAGACTTATAAGAACGAGATCGGTGAAAAAAAAAAGAAATTGAAATATCACTGCTCAGTATTCCGTTAGATCCTTCAGCAGCCAACTACAGCCCTCTATCGCCTGCGTCCAACTGTAGATAGTTATTCGATCGGCGTAATTAAGCAGTTAACTACCAAACGTTTTAATGCAGCTGCCAATCACTACCAAACGATTATGATCCGTTTGAAACTTCCTAAAACGAAATTGGTGAAGAAAAACATAAAGAAATTGTAATATCACTGCTCCGTATTCCGTTAGATCGTTCAGCAGCGAATCACAGTCCTCTATCGCCTGTGTCTAAGGGTAGTTGATTTTTCGATCGCCGTAATTGAGGAATTAACTACAAAACATTTTAATCAAGCTATTTATCACTACCAAACGATTATCTTCCGTATGAGACTTATTAGAGCGAGATCGGTGAAGAAAAACATATAAAAATTGAAATATTACTGCTCCGTATTCCGTTGGATCCTTAAGCAGACAACTACAGCCCGATATCGCCTGCTTCTAACCGTAGACTAAGTAGGTTTTTCGATCGGCGTAATTGATGAATTAACGACCAAATGTTTTAAATGAGCTACCTATCACTACCAAACGATTATCTTCCGTATGAGACTTATTGGAACGAGATCAGTGAAAAAAAAACATAACGAAATTGATATATCACTGCTTCGTATTTCGTCGGATCCATCAGCAGCCGACTACAGCCCTCTATCACCTGCGTCTAACTGTAGATAGTTTTTCGATCGGCGTAATTGAGGAATTAACTGCCAAATGTTTCAATTGAGCTACTAATCACTACCAAACGATTATCTTCCGTATAAGACTTATTGGAACGAAATCGGTGAAAAAACATAAAGAAATTGTAATATCACTACTTCGTGTTCCGTTAGATCCTTCAGCAGCGAATTAGAGCCCTCTATCGCCTGTGTGCAAGAGTAGATGATTTTTCGATCGGCGTAATTAGGGAATTAACTACCAAACGTTTAAATCAAGCTACCAATCACTACCAAACGATTATCGTCCGTTTGAGACTGATTGGAACAAGATCAGTGAAAAAAACATACAGAAATTGAAATATCACTGCGCCGTATTCCGTTGGATCCACCAGCAGACAAACTACAGCGCTTTATCGCCTACGTCTAACCGTAGATGGTTTTTTGATTGGTGTAATTAAGGAATTAACTACCAAACGTTTGAATCCAGCTACCAATCACTACCGAACGATTATCATCCGTCTGAAACTTATTAGAACGAGATCGGTGAAGAAAAACATAAAGAAATTGAAACATCATTGCTCCGTATTCCGTTAGATCCTTCAGCAGTCAACTACAGCCCTCTATCGCCTGCGTTTAGGGTAGATGGTTTTTCGATCGGCGTGATTGAGGAATTAACTATCAAACGTTTTAATTAGACTACCAATCACTACCAAACGATTATCTTCCGTATGAGACTTATTGCAACGAGATTGGTGAAAAAAACATCAAGACATTGATATGTCACTGCTTCGTATTGCGTTGGATACATTAGCAGCCATCTACAGCACTTTATCACCAGCGTCTAAGCGTCGATGGTTTTTCGATCGGCCTAATTAAGGAATGAACTACCTCACGTTTTAATCAAGCTACCAATTACTACCAAACGATTATCGTTCGTATGAGACTTATTAGAACGAGATCGGTGAAGAAAAACATGTAAAAATTGAAATATTACTGCTCCGTACTCCGTTAGACCCTTCAGCAGCCAACTACAGCCCTATGTCGCCTGCGGCTAACCGTAGATGGTTTTTCGATCGGCGCAATTGAGGAATTAACTACGAAATGTTTCAATTGAGCTACCAATCACTACCAAACGATTATCTTCCATATGAGACTTATTGGAACGAGATCGGTGAAAAAAGTAAAGAAATTGATATATCACTGCTTCGTATTCCGTTGGATCCATCAGCAGCCAACCACAGCCCTCTATTGCCTGCGTCTAACCGTAGATGGTTTTTCGATCGGCGTGATTGAGGAATTAACTACCAAATGTTTTAATCAAGGGACCAATCAATACCAAACGATTATCTTCCGTATGAGACTTATTGGAATGAGATCGGTGAAAGAAAAATAAAGAAATTGAAATATCACAGCTCCGTATTCCGTTAGATCCTTCCGCAGCCAACTACAGCCCTATATCACCTGCGTCTAAGCGTCAATGGTTTTTCGATCGGCGTAATTAAGGAATTAACTACCAAACGTTTTAATCCAGCTACCAATCACTACCAAACGATTATCATCCATTTGAGACTTATTAGAATGAGATCGATGAAGAAAAACATAAAGAAATTGAAACATCACTGCTCCGCATACCGTTAGATCCTTCAGTAGTCAACTACAGCGCTCTATTGTCTACGTCTAACCGTAGAAGGTTTTTTCGATCGGCGTGACTAAGGAATTAACTACCAAACGTTTTAATTAAGCTACCAATCACTACCAAACGATTCTCATTCGTTTGAGACTTATTAGAACGAAATCGGTGAAGAAAAAGATCAAGAAATTGAAATATTACTGCGCCGTATTCCGTTGGATCCATCAGCAGCCAACTACAGCGCTCTTTCGCCTATGTTTAACCGTAGATGGTTTTTCGATCGGCGTAATTAAGGGATAAACTACGAAACGTTTAAATTAAGCTATCAATCACTACCAAACGATTATATTCCGTATGAGACTTATAGGAATGAGATCGTTGAAAAAAAAACAAAGAAATTTAAATATCACTGCTCCGTATTCCGTTAGATCCTTCAGCAGCCAACTACAGCCCTCTATCGCCTGCGTCTGAGGGTAGATAGTTTTTCGATCGGCGTAACTACGGAATTATCTACCAAACGTTTTAATTAAGCTACCAATCACTACCAAACGTTTTAATCAAGCTACCAATCACTACCAAACGTTTTAATTAAGCTACCAATCACTACCAAACATTTTAATCAAGCTACCAATGACTACCAAACGTTTTAATCAAGCTACCAATGACTACCAAACGTTTTAATTAAGCTACCAATCACTACCAAACGATTATCTTTCGTTTGAGACTTATTGGAACGAGATCGGTGAATAAAAACATAAATAAATTGATATGTGACTTGACCGTATTCGGTTGGATTCATCAATGACCAATTACGGCCCTCCATCGTATGCGCCTAGACGTAAATTGTTTTTCGACTGGGATAACTAATGAATTAACTACCAAACGCCGGGATTTGCATATTTGTGACCACCAAACGATTCTGCATCAATTAGGCGTGGCATTTTATGGATTGCGTGATAAATAAAAAAAGGTCCGGCCAACTTTACGAGAAAAAAGTCTCATTTAATTATAACGAAACGGTCGACCACCAAACCTCCTTATTAGGCTACCAATCACCACCAAACGACCACCAAACGATTAGGAATGAAAAAACCTTGAGAAGTTAAAGTCGTCCGGCTAAGTTTATGGTGGTTTCGTGTTCACGCTGCTGCGATACCAACTTGAGCGGTGATCACGGACTCGCGCGGCTACAAGGGAATCTGCAACCTCGACAGAGGCGATGATCACGAAATCATACTCCCGAACTCGCCGCCGCGATTTAGCGCCATTTACGAGGCACGCCGAAAAGGGTCGCGTTGTGCATCTCCCCGCTAATCGCTGCTTTTCGGCGTGCCTCGTCAATGGCGCTAAATCGCGGCGGCGAGTTCGGGAGTATGATTTCGTGATCATCGCCTCTGTCGAGGTTGCAGATTCCCTTGTAGCCGCGCGAGTCCGTGATCACCGCTCAAGTTGGTATCGCAGTCAGCGTAAACACGAATGGGTAGCTCGGTGGGGGAAAAGTCTCTGCCCCTCGCTCGCTCGACAGGCGAACGGAGCGAGGTTTTCCGTCCGATCGAGCTCGACATATATGTGTGGCCGTACTGCGGATTGGAATATGCATCATGCAAACATGTATCGAGATCATTGTTTTCTCTCGGTTGCCCGTTTATGCCGAAAATGCAGGTTAAAAAAATTAACGACGAACCGCGTTGAAAAATAAAACGCCGAAACGACCATGAAAGGTTCAAAAAGAAATCTTGAGCCTTTGCCGCGATCGTTTCGGCATTTTTTTTCAACAGTAAACATTATGGAAAACGGTGTATCATAAATGTTTCTCTATCTGCAATGAGCGTCGTGGCTGAGTTGGTAGCGTGACGGATTACGATGCTGAAGGTCCGGGCTCAATCCTCGGTGAATCAACTTTTTTTTTCTTCATTTTATATTCAGAAAATTTCTAACTTACTCTCACTTTATCTATTCTCGCCTGTCCAGGCATTATTTTTTATATTTAATTCATATATGTTTAACAAAAAAAAATGTTGCTACGGGCATCGAAGCCGCGCTGTCCGTACTCAGAGCTCGGACGCAGTGCAGCCAGATCGCGCGTAAAAGTTACCCCCTCGCTAGGCTCTTACGCGCCCATCACACAATCATAGTAGCGCGTGTCCGTGAGCGAACGATGCTCGGACATCTTCGGAAAGAGCCGAGCAAGGCGAAGCGTCCCGACCGCGCCTTCGGCTGCTACACCAATGCATGGACGCTGAGCACGTTCATGTGCGGCCAAGCCGAAACGAAGGCTTCGAGGGAAAAAGCAATCTGAGCACGACTCGCGCGTGACGTCACCCGACGGCACGCGCGAGGCTTTCAGATGATTTCAATGCTAATTTAGTTCTTGGTTCTCTGCGTTATTAATGTATACAAAAAAATGTATTGCGCACTCAGGTCACTTATTTTTTTAGTTTATACGTTAATTTAAACATAATGATATATCTAAATTACAACTTATTTATCTTATATAAAATTGTTTAAGCTTTACTCACACCCGTCCTTATGCCAAATAAATTATAATTCATAAAAGTAAGCGGAAATATATTTATATTCGTATTATTATATTAATTCTCATACTTTCATCAAGCGATAAAGCATTATCCCCAAAAACAAGCCAATCATCCATCCGGCCGCGAATTGTAAGTACCAGAAAGTGCACATATTCTACAAGCGATGAGATGGTCCCGTTGGTAGCGTTCCTGGCTTTCTGATTTCTTATTTTTTTCCTGGAAATTTCTCCTTTTCCTATGACCTGAGTGAACGGCTGCGGAGATATTCGGAGAAAAGTTAAAGATGAAAAGAAATGAGATTTTCGTAAAAAAAACTTGATATTATTTTTTTTTCCGGAACTTTTTTTTTTCCTATTGAGTTTGTTTAGGTTTGTTTGGAGTTTGAGTCACACAAACACAGATTTAAACAATCTAGAACATTCACATCTCCGAAATAGAAAGACGTGAGTATCTAATATTGGTAATACCATCTATAGCAAAAAGCCAGATATCGAGGATACAAACTTCGAAAGTTTTGATCTCAGATAGGCAAACGAGCGATGGTCCATAATAGCGAACACCGAAATAGCGAACATCAAAGAAGTGGACGAGTTGCTTCATAATTTTCTGCCGATTTTCGCTAACACGTACGAGATTCTTTTAAATTCTTTAAGAGGGGATATACATTTACAATGATCAAAAAATCAATTTCTTTTCTTTAAGGGATAACTTGTTTCCCTTCCATTTCTTCCATAACTTGTTTCCCTTCCGTTTCTTTTCCATTCTAGGAATTTGGAAAAATCGTTTTCTTTTGGCTTCAAAAATACTTTGGGGTCATAAAAACAATATGCAGTTGGGCCTGCAGTGATTTTTTTAAAGGTTGGATAAGTGTGTACAGTAGAACCTCGATTATCCGAACCTCGATCATCCGAACCCTCAATTATCCGAACGATGACTTAGTTTATCCGGAAGCTCAATTATCCGAACGTTGGCGCGAAAGATACATGGTTGCTCGCTGCCACCGCCGTGAGCAACAATGAGCAACCCAACGCAACTTCTCTTTCTCAAACAGCTGCGAGACTTAGACGCTCAAAAACGCGTTGCAGCCGTTCGTCAATTAAAAATGGACGATTTTATTTTAAAAAATATTTTAAAAGGCATTCGACTTTTTTCAGGTTTTTAAAACACACACACACACACACACACGCACACACACACACACACACACACACACACACACACACACACACACACACACACACACACACACACACACAATATACAGGGTGGGCGGAACATTGACGTCAAAAATAAAATTTAGGTCCCTTGTATCCTGGGGTATCCGAATAACCCCCATGTATGTTCCGCGACTTTTCATAGTTTTCGAGTTATGAATTTTCGAGAATTTTCGACCTGACCAATTAAAAAAAAATCTAAAAAAAAAGTAGAAGACTGTCGAGATTTTTTTTTGCAACTGAATCTTCATGAGTAGTACTTTTATGCATAAAATAATCAACTTCGTAACTGTGATGAAAGTTATTAAAATGTTGGTCTAAAGTGAAAAATTTATGTTCGGTAAATTATGACTTAAATTTTCAACTTTAAA
Source organism: Ophion slaviceki (assembly GCA_944452715.1). NCBI lineage: Eukaryota > Metazoa > Arthropoda > Insecta > Hymenoptera > Ichneumonidae > Ophion > Ophion slaviceki. The sequence continues at coordinate 27,445,195 of OX101784.1, forward strand.
TTAAACATCTAAACAGGTGACTTCATAGTTCCTAATTAGGCCTCAAGAATGCGCCAGACTCTTAGCTTTCATAATCATTTTTAAAAAAGCAGTACTTAATAGGGGTACTTTGGCTACAATTGACCTTCAAAGACAGCGAGGTGGAAAATTCTTAAAATTAGCCGTCCGATTAAAAAAAAAATTGCCCATTTTATCATTCCTAAGGTTATTTAGTTTGTTAGCTAACCAAAAATGACTGCAGGAAAGCAAAGATTTAAACATTTAGAGGTTTATTTTTTTTAGTTCAATTCAAGTTTAATGAATTTTGCGCCATCCGTTCTTGTAACGAGAACGGATCGCGTAAACGACCTTTTACCTGATCCATGAGAACGGATCGCGCAAAATTCATTAAACTTAAATTAAACTAAAAAAAATAAACCTCCAAATGTTTCAATCTTAGCTTCCCCTGCAGTCATTTTTGGTTAGTTAACAAACTAAATAGCCTTAGGAATGATAAAATGGGCAATTTTTTTTTTTTTTTATCAGATGGCTAATTATAAGAATTTTCCACCTCGCTGTCATTGAAGGTCAATTGTAGCCAAAGTAGCCCTATCAAGTGCTACTCTTTTTAATGATTATGAAAGCTAACAGTCTGGCGCATTGTTAGGGCCTAATTAGGAACCATGAAGTCACCTGTTTAAATTTTTAATTTAAGGTTGAAAATTTAAGTCATAATTTACCGAACGTAAATTTTTCACTTTAGACCAACATTTTCATAACTTTCATCACAGTTACGAAGCTGATTATTTTATGCATAAAAGTACTACTCATAAAGATTCAGTTGCAAAAAAAATCTCGATAGTCTTCTACTTTTTTTAAAGATTTTTTTTCAATTGGTCAGGTCGAAAATTCTCAAAAATGCAGTAAAAAATTAATAACTCGAAAACTATGAAAAGTCACGCGACATACATGGGGGTTATTCGGATACCCCACGATACAAGGGACCTAAATTTTATTGTTAGACGTCAATGTTCCGGCCACCGTGTAGGTATGTATATATATTTTTTAACGTTAATATGTATGTCAAATTTTAATATATATTTATGTATTTTTTAAATGTAAAAAGGTGTTGTTGATGATCTCGTCCCAAAAAACCCACGTTTCGATTATCCGAACTTTTGATTGTCCGAACTAGTCTCGGTCCCAATTGGTTCGGAAAATCGAGATTCTACTGTATACGTAAGGCAGGTTTGCAGTCGCAAGAGCCTCGCGGTTGAGATATGAGCGTGCGGGCTCTGAGTGTAGACGACGCGGGTTCGATCCCCGGTAGCCAATGTCTTGTTTTTTTTATTAAGCATATACGAATTAAATATCATAAATAATGCCTGAACAGGCGAGAATAGCTAAAGCGAGAGTAAGTTCGAAATTTTCTGAATATAAAATGAAGAAAAAAAGTTGATTCACCGAGGATTGAACCCGGACCTTCAGCATCGTAATCCGTCATGCTACCAACTCAGCCACGACGCTCATTGCAGATAGAGAAACATTTATGATACACCCTTTTCCATAATGTTTACTGTTGAAAAAAAATGCCGAAACGATCGCGGCAAAGGCTCAAGATTTCTTTTTGAACCTTTCACGGTCGTTTCGGCGATTTATTTTTCAACGCGGTTCGTCGTTAATTTTTTTACCCCGCATTTTCGGCATAAACGGGCAACCGAGAGAAAACAATGATCTCGATACATATTTGCATAATGCATATTCCAATCCGCAGTACGGCCACACATATATGTCGAGCTCGATCCGACGGAAAACCTCGCTCCGTTCGCCTGTCGAGCGATCGAGGGGCAGAGACTTTTCCCCCACCGAGCTACCCATTCGTGTTCACGCTGACTGCGATACCAACTTGAGCGGTGATCACGGACTCGCGCGGCTACAAGGGAATCTGCAACCTCGACAGAGGCGATGATCACGAAATCATACTCCCGAACTCGCCGCCGCGATTTAGCGCCATTTACGAGGCACGCCGAAAAGGGCCGCGTCGTGCATCTCCCCACTAATCTCTGGTCAACAGCAACCGAGAGCACGCCAAGAGCACGAGGCTAGTGGCGGAGCTAATCTATCGGACACAGACGATCGCAGCGCCTCCTTATTTGCTGCGTTGTTGCGGACGTTTCGTAAGCACTATGTGTCCACTCCGTCTCTCTAGTCTCCCTGATCTGAAGTATCCGTGTAACGAACATGACGGCGGGACAGAGGTGGAGAGATATAAGATGACCCACTAGTGCTGTCTATGTCTGCCACCCCCCCCCCCCCCAACGCCACGACCGTCGTGCCGGCCGGTCCAAAGCGGTTATTCTGATCGCAACGAACCTAGTGGCGACTACTGACCTACCAACTCTCTTCAATAAGCTACCTACAGCTCAATAAACTTAGCCGGCGACTATGAAAATATCGAATTCTTTTCCATGCCAATCGATTGTTAGTCGTTTGTTAGTGTTTGTTAGACAAAATCCAGCGTTTGTTAGACTTTATTTATTTAATAATACGAAAAACAAATTTCATGTCAAAGTTAGCCGCAGGAAAATGCTTTTCTAATGATTTCGAAGTTTTCTTCGTAACCAATCGTTTGTTAGTCGATTTTTATCGTTTGTTAGAGCTTAATTTTGACTTTAACGTTAAAAAACTTTGCATTCCCATAGCACGCTGCAAGCCACGAGAACTTGGCAGCAGCTGCAAGCCACGTGAAGTTGGCAGCACTTCCACGATGGCTGAGCACGGCTTTGCACATGTTACTCCTCAATTTCAGCAAAATGCTGATTATTTCAATCCTACTCGATTGTTAGTCGTTTGTTAGTGTTTGTTAGACAAAATCCAGCGTTTGTTAGACTTTTTTTATTTAATAATACGAAAGACAAATTTCATGTCAAAGTTAGCCGCAGGAAAATGCTTTTCTAATGATTGCGAACTTTTCTTCGTAACCAATCGTTTGTTAGTCGATTTTTATCGTTTGTTAGAGTTCAATTTTGACTTTATCGTTAAAAAACTTTTCATTCCCATAGCACGCTGCAAGCCACAAATAGTTGGCAGCAGCTGCAAGCCACGTGAAGTTGGCAGCGTTGCCACGACGGCTGAGCACGGCTTTGCACACGTTACTCCTCAATTTCAGCTAAATGCTGATTATTTCAATCCTACTCGATTGTTAGTCGTTTGTTAGTGTTTGTTAGACAAAATCCAGCATTTGTTAGACTTTTTTATTTAATAATACGAAAGACAAATTACATGTCAAAGTTAGCCGCAGAAAAATGCTTTTCTAATGATTTCGAACTTTTCTTCGTAACCAATCGTTTGTTAGTCGTTTGTTAGTGATTGTTAGTCGATTTTTGTCGTTTGTTAGAGTTTAATTTTGACTTTATCGTTAAAAAACTTTTCATTCCCATAGCACGCTGCAAGACACAAAAAGTTGGCAGCAGCTGCAAGCCACGTGAAGTTAGCAGCCTTGCCACGACGGCTGAGCACGGCTTTGCACATGTAACTCCTCAATTTCAGCAAAATGCTGAGTATTTCAATCCTACTCGATTGTTAGTCGTTTTCTAGTATTTTTTAGACAAAATCCAGCGTTTGTTAGACTTTATTTATTCAATAATACGAAAAAAAAATTCATGTCAAAGTTAGCCGCAGGAAAATGCTTTTCTAATGATTTCGAACTTTTCTTCGTAACCAATCGTTTGTTAGTTGTTTGTTAGTGATTGTTAGTCGATTTTTATCGTTTGTTAGAGCTAAATTTTGACCTTATCGTTAAAAAACTTTTCATTCCCATAGCACGCTGCCAGCCACGTCAAGTTGGCAGCATTGCCACGACGGCTGAGCACGGCTTTGCGCATGTGACTCCTCATTTTCAGCAAAATGCTGATTGTTTCAATCCTCCTCGATTGTTAGTAGTTTGTTAGTATTTGTTAGATAAAATCCAGCGTTTGTTAGACTTTATTTATTTAATAATCCGAAAAACAAATTTCATGTGAAACTTAGCCGCGGGAAGATGATTTTGTAACGATTTCGAATTTTTCTTCGTAACCCATCGGTTGTTAGTCGTTTGTTAGTGATTGTTAGTCGATTTTTATCGTCCGTGAGAGTTGAATTTTGATTTTGTCATTAACAAACCTTTCATTCCCATAGCACGCTGCAAGCCACGTGAAGTTGGCAGCATTGCCACGACGGCTGAGCACGTCGTTGCCCATGTAACTCCTCAATTTCAGCAAAATGCTGATTCCCCGGGAAAAAAATTTCATGTCTGAGTGGATATGTTCATATATATTTCAGATATTGTCATATATGTATCCGATATATTCATATCTGACATTTTACAGTATCATATATGATTAGGTCTGATCATATTCCACATCATATATGCATATATAAGATCATAGCTGATCAAATACGGTATCTGGCCTGACCATATATGAACTCATATCTGTTTATATCTGACTAAGTACCAAGGAGAGTTGCTACCGTAAATTCGTATCTGAACATACATTATGTGATATCTGAACATATTTGTTCGTATAAGATCATATCCGATCAAATACGGTTCCAGACTCTGCTATATAGATCTCATATATGTTTTTATCTGGTCAAGTACCAAGGCGAGTTGCCAGCGCGAAACCATATCTGAACATATATGATGTGATATATGAGCAGGTACGTTCATATAAAATTCTATTCCATCAGATACGATACCAAACCTGGAAAATATACGAAGTCTTATACACCCATACCTTATCGTATATGCAGTTCAGTTGTTCACACATGAAAACGTCTAAATATATGAAACGATATCCCATCAGATACGGCATCTCACCTGACTGTATTATATGGGATCATGTGAGTTACTATAATATTGTTAATTATTAACACGTCGAGTGATGACGTGTAAACCCGCTCTATATATGTGAACATTTTAATATCTTCAGGACTGCTCTAATAAGGTTTGCTCTGTTTCAACAGGGTAAGATTTGCTCTGATATAGTCGGAGTCATACCTGGTCTGATAGTTCAGATAAACTATGATTCTATCATATGGGCAGGTCTATTGTTCATAGATGTCCAGGTCTACTGGGATCCACGGTATTTTATTCTTATACATTCAGATCTGGTCCGGTAGGATCAAATCTATCTAACAAGAACAGATTTGGTCTAATAAGATTAGATCTGTCCGACATGATCAGATCTGGCCCAAAAAAATCAGATCTGGTCCAACAAGATCAGATCTTGCCTACGGATTGGATCTGGTCAGACCTGCTGCAATATGGACGGGTCTGCTCTCGAAATTATAAAAATGGCTCTGATATGATCATACATACTCAGATATAAGCATACATGTTCTGTCATGACATTACATGATCAGACCTGGCCATTTTTCTTGTCTGATCATATCTGATTCTACAGATATGATTCAGATACATTCAAATATATTCAGATATGAACTTTTTTCCCCGGGTCTTCTCATCCTACTCGATTGTTAGTCCATTTTGATAGTTTGTTAGCGCTGAATTTTTATTTAATCGTTGATAAACTTTTCGGCGCTAGATTTCGCCACAAGCCACGTGAAGTTGGCAGTTTTGCCACGACAGCTGAGAACGGCTTTGAACATCGAACTCATGGAGACTAGATACCCAAACTCCCGTGCAAAGCCACTGAAAAAAGCGTCCCCGAAAATGGCTCCAACATAGATAGCGCTGGGTTGCCGCGGGCCCTATGTATAGTAATACATTGGTCGACGAGGTGACAGTGATCGGATGAGTTTCCAACCTCACGACAAACGGAGCGTGACAGCAAACGTCAAAAAAAAGAAAAACTCTTTTGGAAGCGAGGAAACGTGAGTCTTTTGTTTAATTATACTAAATATTCCAACTGAAAACTTTGTTGCCCGTAAAGTAACTTATTTAAAGCCGGCAATACACGTTGGTCGAGCCTCAGCCAACGCGAGCGTAGGCAAATTGATACAAGCAAGCGCTACCATGGCACCAGCAGTGGCAAACCCAAACAAATAGGCTGTCCTTACGTTGGTATCTGCCTTCACTCGGCTACCTTGGGCCAACATGTATTGCCGGCTTAATAATTGATGACAAAATAAATTTCCTTGTCCACTGAGAGTCTGGATAGAAATTAGTATTTTGGAATTAGTACTTTAGAAATTAGTACATAGAACTCCGCGATGCGCATAGGGATTGCAGCAGCATGCGGTCTTTCGTACTCCTAAGGTAAATATATTTTGGAGATAAATTGATGTTAAAGTTTTTTGTTAAGAAACTATCTCTACGTGTTTAGTTAAAAATTTTATTGGATTTTATAGTGCAATGACAGTTTTTCTGAGTGGAAGCGAGCACTCAACTGCAATCTTGACAAAATAAGCTAAATTCGATACTTTTTTTTTTCAAAACGCTGACATCTTGTCAATTTCGATTAAATAAAAACTCCATAGCAAGATAGCGGCTTTCATACTGATTAATAATCTTTTTACAAATTTTGTTTCAGATCATATTTACGGCCACAACTGTGTATACCATGAGAACACCCTTTTTTCGAAGACATTTTCAACCATCAAAAAATGTAAAAGAAATAGAAATAAATGTTTCAAAATGTAATTTCTGTTCTTCATGAGTGCTTTGATTTGACATAAAAAATCAGACTGATTAGCGTATTTTAACCATCGAATAATAAATAGCGATAATCATCTATTTTTCGACTCGTTACACTATAATAAGCTCTTAATATTCACAGCATATTCTCCAAAATATCGATAATAGGCAATGTGAGAAAGAATGCGTTGAATAAATTATGTTTCGATTCTATAGACGGATATAAATGTACATTTTTTAAATAATCGAATAATTTTTTTGACATAATTTGGTATAATTAACATTTTATATGAAAACTGTTGTGTGACGATAAGGAGGAAGATTTTTTTTGTAATTATCTACGTGATTGGCGATTTAGAAATTCAATTATATCTGCAGACTCAAGTTTGGTCATACATATTCGTTTTGTATTCTGGAAAATTACACACAAGCATAAAAAACTAAAGTTTTTTATTTTAAAAACTATGCTTTATCTGTACTGTATGCGTATTAATCAAATAGCGTATTACTTTGTCTTAAATTTTGTAACTCTGACACTTAAAGATGAATGAAAGGTACATCAGCTGTGAATCATCTTCATCGGACCTATGTTTTGCGTGTATCTATACACGTGGTCCGGAGCAACCCAGCGCCATCTATCTCGGATACCGTTTTGGGGACGAGTTGAAAGGCCGAGTGTGGCCTCCTGTATCTAGTCTCCATGATCTAACTCCTCAATTTCAGCAAAATGCTGGCTCTTCTCATGTCGCTCGTTTGTTAGTCAATTTTTATCATTGTTTAGAACTTAATTTTTATTTAATCGTTGGAAAACGCTTCATCCCTATTGCATGCTGTAAGCTACGTAAAGCTCTCAGAAGTTGAGTCCCAGCTAACGGAATACCTCAACATGCTCTTCTGGATTTTGGAGTCCAAGAAGCTCGAGCAAATCAGAGAAAAAAATTGATCGAGTTTCTCTGATTATGGCACCTTTCGAGATAAAAGACTTTATCGGTCTGGATATGGAGTCGCACAATAACATCTTGGGGACTTGTGTCTCCAGGCCTCTGCGCCACTTCGGCTCCTGTTCTCTATTCGGATATGTACAGAAGGTTGCCACTTCAGAGAAACTCGTCCCTGGACAGGGAAGCCCTGGCGAACAGAGGAGTTGGCTCTCAAGCCGCTTCGTCTTTACCTGTGCCCTCTATGATCGATGAGATCAAGAGTGAGATGCCGCATATTTTGTCACCCTAGGAAATACCTATGAAGTATCCGCAAGGCCATTGTGCATTACAGCAAATAAAAAAATGCCGTCATTGTTGAGGCTGAGGCGAGCTTGAAAGCGACCCGTACATCGATTCAGCAAAATTGTATTGTACATGCTGCGTCCTTCCTCAGCAATGTCGTATTGAACAACTTTACGATGAGCGATCACGAAAAGGTAACGTGAGGTTAGAAACTCATCCGATCACTGTCACCTTGTCGACCAATATATTACTATACATAGGGCCTGCGGCACCCCAGCGCTATCTATGTTGGAGCCATTTTCGGGGACGCTTTTTTCAGTGGCTTTGCTCGGGAGTTTGGGTATCTAGTCTCCATGAGTTCGATGTTCAAAGCCGTTCTCAGCTGTCGTGGCAAAACTGCCGACTTCACGTGGCTTGTGGCGCAATCTAAGGCCGAGAAGTTTATCAACGATTTAATAAGAATTAAGCGCTAACAAACTATCAAAATGGACTAACAATCACTAACAATGGACTAACAATCGAGTAGGATGAGAAGAATCACCATTTTGCTGAAATTGAGGAGTTACATGGGCAACGACGTGCTCAGCCGTCGGGGCAATGCTGCCAACTTCACGTGCAGTGGCGGACTAAGGGGGGGGGGGGCGGAGGGGGCGGTCCGCCCCGGGCCTCTCGTCCTGGGGGGCCTTCAAATCTCGACAAGTCATTTTAGTCAAACTCCAACCAAGGATGAAATATGTTCAGTAAGGGGCAGTTTGGGGTTGGATGCCCCGTACGTATGCAAAATATAAACTGTAACAATTTTATTTTATTGTCACTCTTATTTCTTTATTCTCCCTGTCTCCACCTCACTTCATTATATTACACTTTACCTTCAAGTTCATTTCTTTATCAAATTTATATGCTCGAAGGCCCATCGGGCTAGGGCGATTGTGCGAATTCCGTTACGCGACATTGACTATAAAAATATACATCTATGTTTTGACAGGTGAAACATGCGAACTCCGTTACACAATTATTTTACATACAAATAAATGTCCCTTTTCACTGGGCGACGATGCGAGCTCCGTTACGCGACATTTTACACAAATATATATATAAAAATCTCCTGTTCGACAGGGCAACTATGCGAGCTCCGCTGCGCAACATTTCTTTTTTACATACACATAAATAAGCAACACATAAATAAATAATATTCCGCAACAATTATTGTGACCATCTACATTTATGTTTTAATTGGTATACGATGCTGACTCCGGAGTGATATCGGTCTAAGCTGCTGACTCCGGAGTGCGATATATTTTTTAACTCATTCTCTATTATATTTCCCGGCGGCACTTACATTGCGGATCGTTTGTTTAATTGTCTCTACTCACGCTACCGATCTTTCTGTTCGATGTCGATTTTACTTATTTTTCTGATGAACGTCGTTCTGGGTGACGTTGAACGAATCCGAACCCGGGTAGGTCAAAGACCCCCCCGCCTGAAGACCTCTCGGGACACGATGTCGAAGACCCTCGTTGGTGTGAAACGATGAGGTGCCGTCCGGGCCTCTCGACGACGTTTTCTTGTCGAATTATTTGCCGGGAACGACTCGTCTGCGTGAGACTCCCTTCAGCGTGGCCCGATCATTGACCAAGATGGCCGTCGTTTTGACCATGTGGCGACCGGTATGGACCCGTGGCAGAAGTTCGGGCAAATCCAAATGCATCCCCGTTTAGGTGCACTTTTCGGCCTTTTTGTATACCGATATGGACCCGTGGCGGTTGCGTAGACTGACCGCGATCCTTATTGAGCGCGAACTTTTGGCCCGTAAATGATACAATGATTTTTCTTTACGCACACCGGGAATGGCCGTCGACGCAGCCGGCGTGGAAGCGTAACCAGAAACGAGTGACCGGTAGCCTTCTCTCTCTCGCACCAAATCTGTACTACCCTTCTTTTTTGATCGGGAAGGCCGTGAATGCCTCGGACGGTGGCGCCGCCTGGATAGGGTCGCATGATCTAACAGGAGACTTTTCGGCGCGAGATCGTAGAAAATTTAAACAACGCACTAGGGACGCAAATGCGACCCTACAAAACATAGGTTGGTAGGTACTAATTCACCTGTTATCAGGTCATGTTAGCAATGGTCAATATAGCATAAAGTTCTATCTACCTACTTATAGCCAGCGCCACAAAAATGGTGCGCGCCGCGCGGTGGGCCCCGTTCACTCTATGGTGGGTTTGGCGCGAAACATAAATACTAGATCCGAACAATAGAGAAATTTTGTAAAAAAATTACATACATCCAGTCGTGTGCAAGAATTTTGGGACACCGGATTTTTTTGAGTAAAGTGATAAAATATTTATAATCTGAACTCGTTAATCGATATATAATTTTTTTGTATGGCTCATTATTTGTGTACAGCATCGAACGAGTTTCCTCGGTGTGCAAAAGTATCTGGCCGCTGTTTCGTACTAGTTTCAAAATATGCATGACAATGAAAAATCAGTATTATTTGTGCCGCGGTGGCGAAACACACGGATATGAAGGTGCGTAAAATCGTGTTAAAACTTTATTCAGCCGGAAAGAGTTCTCGCGATATTGCGACTACTTTATCCATTGGAAAAAGTACGGTCAATCGTATTATTCGTAAATATAAATTAACAAATTCGTTGTGTGCCAAAAGTCGAAGTGGTAGACCGCGAAAAATTACAGAATACGTTGACAAAATTATAAAAAGGAAGTGCGTTATAGATCCACGAATAAATGCAGCAGGCATTTCGAGAGAATTACTTGGTCAAAATCGTGCCGACATTACTTGAAGTAAATTTACCAAAAAAATATCAGTATTGGACAGCATCAGATTGGCGGAAAGTGCTTTTTTCCGATTAATCTAAATTTCAATTATTCGGAAGTACGTGAGACGTCCAACATGTACCAATTTCAATGTAAGTTATCAAATTCTTACCGTAAAATACGGTAGCGGGAACATTAAAGTTCGGGGAGCATTTTCGGTCGACGGCGTTGGTCCGCTGGTAGAAGTTCAAGGCAATATGGACGCTGCAATCTACAGAAATATATTGCAAGACCATATGCTCCCATTTGCAATGAAGAAAATGCCGCGTGGTTGGATTTTTCAACACAATAACGATCCCAAACATACTTCACGTCTTGTGGAAGATTTTTTTCGAAGACGAAAAGTATGCCTTCTCGATTGGCCATCGCAATCACCGAACTTAAATCCGATCGAGCATTTGTGGCAAGACCTGAAACATCGTGTTGCAACAAAAAATCACTCTAACACGGTGGAATTGTGGAATCATTTGCTACATGAGTGGGAAAATTTGCCACAAGAACGGATCTCATGATTAATAGCGTCCATGCCTCTTCGATGTGCCGCGGTTATCGCTGCTAAGGGCATGGCAACAAAGTGCCGAGTCACGTGAACAAAGTTGAATCTCGTTATGTTATTTTCAAAATTCTTTGTTATGTTTTTCACACGCAATAGTATGTGACCCAATACTTTTGCACACTCGTTTAATAAAACGTGATGGACAATCAAATATTTGAGAACAGTATTGATGTATATAATTAATTGTTTTCAAATATAAGTGAATACATGTTGTCATAACGCGTTGATCCCTCCCCCCCGTCGTATTTCAATGCAATATGCCTGAAAAATAGGATAGCCCACAACTTTGCACGCAACTGTACGGACTAACAACAGGGGAAATCAACCAGTCTGAACCTTACTATCGTAAAATTACATTATAACTTGTAACTTGTTAGAGGCCAAAATATAGATAGTAGCCACCGCTGTTGCCAACTTATTTTGTTATACCCACCATAAGCAGTTCTTCAAACCACCAGAAAACCTCTAATGCCACCTGGTGTTACCGCTTACTGTCTAGTAAGTAAGTAACTACATCTGATGTACTGACAAAAAAAAATTAAGTATTTCAAAACATATTTTTTCAAGTAAATCGAACTCGATGCAATTACTATATCCTGTGGTCTATATTCATTGAAATCTATAATACAGCCAAAACATTCAGGAAATCCCCATGGCGCTGGTAGGTATTTACAGGATCGTAATGTTGCTTACCCCATAAAAGTTGACATACTTTGTATCAAAGGGCCTTGTCGTAGCAAAATATAATGTATTATAAATTTGTTGACACGTTAGTGGTTGAATATCTTGCTTACCACTAACAAAAACCACCAGCCACTAAAAATAAATTTTATCCACTAAAAGGGATGTCTAAACCACCAGTTTAGACATACATACCGCTGCGGTATTTTCATGACCCACAGTCTTACATACAGGTCTGGAAACGAAGCCACATTTCAATGATGCCGTGAGGCACCGTCACGAAATCCACTTTTTATTCCGCTCGCCGCCACTTGCGTCGCTCCTATCAGAGGATATCCTCCACCCACGGTCTTCTGTAATCTCACCCTTCGCCCCCATTTATAATTTTCGTGTTGTCATGTGATGATAACCTCGGTTCGTGTGTCATCTCATGCTCTTGAGGCATTTCTTTCACGAACTACAATATTTAACAATTAATTGATTTTCGTCTATAATCGTGTAAAAATACATCCCCGTATACTGGTAAAATTGCGAACCAATTTACCGAACTTTTAACGAAAAATGACAACTCTAAAAAAGGTCTCATTTATACGGCGTTTTATGGAGATAACACGCTGGCCACATTTCTATGTAATAATTTGAACACTACATAACTCTAGATGCCAGGTTTGCTTACACGTGTAAAATATTGTAAAGATTTCGTAACGACAATAAAAACAGCCGGTCACCGAATGTTGAGAGAAAATATTCAGGATTACACTTAGAAAAATGTGACTGGTAGAAGAGTTTTCGTAGCTGCGAGTTTTCAGAGAATGGGTCTATCAATCAGTTTAGATCTGCAGCGTGGCAAAGACAGACAGAAGCTGTTCTGTTCATGTCGCACACGTACCCGTCAACAGCAATGCCACGCAGTGGCGAAAAGTGTAAAGAAAAGTGGATCGGCTGTATCAAACCTGTATTATTATTAAATGGGACTTCAGTGAATCTTTGCCCTGTTTATCACTTACAATCCAATACCTCTTGACCATTTGTGTTTCGGTCGCATTATGCGAGAGAAGTTTTTCTAAACTGAAATTTATAAAAAATTATCTTTGATCTACGATGAACCAAGAACGCCTAGTCAATCTGTCCATTCTATCAATTGAAAGGAACGTTTCAAGGGAAATAGATTTCAACGAAGTTATTGAGAAGTTCAGTAAAATGAAAGCACGAAAACATGTAAAATAGTTACACAGCAAAAACTTTGTTTTTAAACACATAACACGTGCAAAAATGTGACCGGGCATTCCCTACTTTGTGTCCGGCCCTAACCAGACTTGCCTTGTCTGATTGACCTAACTGGGCCCTCCCATGGAACAAACAGGGAAGATCGCAAAATCGTTTTTTTACGGCTTACCCTTTATGTTTGGAAATTGCAATCTTCTGGCCGGGATACATTGCGAGCAAGTACATATTTACGTAATGTTTACCTGGCCAGAACATTGACATGTTCTGAAAAGTGGACCCCGTGTTTAAGAACTAAAGAAAAGCTACTTTGCTTTTCACCGCATCAAAGATATTTATAATTGATTGGGATGAAACTTATACATCTATTGTAATTCTGTTCATCCTTAAAAGCATTCATTTCATCAATGATAATTGACAAAGATGACAATGCTTCTAATAAATACCGGGGTTCCAATAACTAATTATTTGAGCATAAAGAATAGGGAAATTATTTTATGAGGCAAAAAGTACAGCGGTCATTGGTGGATTTTGAACGCCTTGTCGCCATGTTTGGAAATATCAATGTTCTGGCCGGGAAGACATTACCCGCATGTATTTCGCCAACATTCCGTCAGGTGGCTATAAGCGAAGCGCTTAGCGTAAGCAAGGTACCATCGTACGAGGATAAAAGTTCGTCCTGTGAGTTTTACCACGTACAGAAGTGCTGTGCTTACAGTGTGCACTTACGCTTATGATTTTGCGAAACTTGCAAAATAACCCTTTGCGCTCTAGGCCTTTTTCGCTCGGATTGTGATCTGTGTACGTTATTCTGTCTCTTCGCTTACCGAGCAAGCGTATATATGCACTGATATTCTACTCTAGCAAGTAGATAACCAACAAACAATATGTTGTCGAAATACTAAATTGAATACACTCCCGATTTTACCTCCTCAAGGATTCCAAAAACGCTGAAACGTCATTTTTTATTTCCTCGTCTGTTCCTTGTTATTTCCCGATCTATTCCCTACAACTTTCCTGGTCATTTACCGCTTGTTACCCGTTCCTGATCAGTTCTCCAGAAAGGGAACGGCAGATCGTGACCCAGCTTTAGACCCGTTACATTGCGAACCTATTCCAGGGTGAAAGGCCCGACGAGAGCCTGATATTATATAGGAAAGGCCGATCCGGGGCAGTACTTTATCCAGACTCAAATTTCTACACGGGATGTGCATTAAATTTACTTTCTTATTATAGTCTTCATTATTTCTTTGCACTCGACCTGCTAGATGCGGCACTGAATGCTGATCCGTATTCTAATTTTTTAAGCCATATGATAAGTAGGGCGTATATTACAGTTACATATAATCAATAATACATCCATTTTTTAGCAGACCGGGGGCCTTATTAATATGGCGCCCCGGGCCTCCGACGGGCTTAGTCCGCCACTGTTCACGTGGCTTGCAGCGCGCTATGGGAATAAAAGGTTTTTTAACGATAAAATAAAAATTCAACTCTCACACACGATAAAAATCGACTAACAATCACTAACAAACGACTAACAACCGATTGGTTACGAAGGAAAGTTCGAAACCGTTACAAAACCATCTTCCCGCGGCTAAGTTTGACATGAAATTTGTTTTTCGGATTATTAAATAAACAAAGTCTAACAAACGCTGGATTTCATCTAACAAACACTAACAAACGACTAACAATTGAGGAGGATTGAAATAATCAGCATTTTGCTGAAATTGAGGAGTCACATGCGCAAAGCCGTGCTCAGCCGTCGTGGCAATGCTGCCAACTTCACGTGGCTTGCAGCGTGCTATGGGAATGAAAAGTTTTTTAACGATAAAGTAAAAATTAAGCTCTAACAAACGATAAAAATCGATTAACAATCACTAACAAACAACTAACAAACGATTGGTTACTAAGAAAAGTTCGAAATCATTAGAAATGCTTTTTCCTGCGGCTAACTTTGACATGAAATTTGTTTTTCGTATTATTAAATAAATAAAGTCCAACAAACGTTGGATTTTGTCTAACAAACACTAACAAATGACTAACAATCGAGTAGGATTGAAATAATCAGCATTTCGCTGAAATTGAAGAGTTACATGTGCAAAGCCGTGCTCAGCCGTCGAGGCAATGCTGCCAACTTCACGTGGCTTGCAGCTGCTGCCAACTTCTTGTGGCTTGCAGCGTGCTATGGGAATATATGAAACGAATATTTTTTAACGATAAAGTAAAAATTAAGCTCTAACAAACGATAAAAATCGAATAACAATCACTAACAAACGACTAACAAACGATTGGTTACGAAGAAAAGTTCGAAATCATTAGAAAAGCATTTTCCTGCGGCTAACTTTGACATGAAATTTGTTTTTCGTATTATTAAATAAAAAAGTCTAACAAACGCTTGATTTTATCTAACAAACACTGACAAACGACTAACAATCGAGTAGGATTGAAGTAATCAGCATTTTGCTGAAATTGAGGAGTAACATGTGCAAAGCCGTGTTCAGCCGTCGTGGCAATGCTGCCAACTTCACGTGGCTTGCAGCTGCTGCCAACTTCTCGTGGCTTGCAGCGGGCCATGGGAATGAAAAGTTTTTTAACGATAAAGTCAAAATTAAGCTCTAACAAACGATGAAAATCGACTAACAATCACTAAAAAACGACGAACAAACGATTGGTTACGAAGAAAAGTTCAAAATCATTAGAAAAGCATTTTCCTGCAGCCACGGTCGTATATACAGGTCTGGGCACTTCCGTATATTTCGTATACCCCAAAGCACGGTCTTACATACAGGCCTTGCAACTGAATCAAATATTGGTGGTGGGGGTCCCTGTTGCAAAGGACCGATAGGATCCTGTAGCCAACGATAAAAATCCGATACATTGCTGCTTGGTCTATTGGCAGCACAGATAGCGGATTTTCGTAATTTATCTGGACTCATTGGAATGTTCGCATATACGGTTTCTATTTGGATAAACCGATATGGAATGTATCAGATTCTATTGTTTTTATGAGCAAGATGGAATTTATAGGGAATTACGTATGTGCGATCTACTGGATCAAAACTGCATTTTACACTGATCAACAAGTTGCGTGCATTTATCAGCAGTTACGGATTTAATTTGAATATTTTTCTAATTGTATTTCCACAAGTTATAAATTTATAAGTTTCAAATGGACTTGACCGTTTGGAAGCGAATGTGCATAAAACGGGAAAGTCCACGATTTTTTGCTATCAAATCTCGAATGCAAAAACTGATACGTATGAAACTGTACTTATTTCGCCGTATGAGAAATGACAGATACATTAGGACCAAGTTTTGTATGGGATAGAATTTGTGATTCCATGGACAAAAACGCATCATTTTCCGATAAAAATGTACGTTTTCAATATGAATGAATCAGATATTTCAGATAAGTCACTTCATCAGCAGTAATTGGTATTGACTGATTAACATTTAATGGGGATATACAGATTCAAAGATCTTATTGATAAATATGGGTTTAACCTGTATATGTTTTAATGAGAGTTTCCAAACTTATCCAGGGTGTAGAGAGAATATT
The DNA here is from genome assembly GCA_944452715.1 of Ophion slaviceki. NCBI lineage: Eukaryota > Metazoa > Arthropoda > Insecta > Hymenoptera > Ichneumonidae > Ophion > Ophion slaviceki. The sequence goes on from OX101784.1 coordinate 27,461,896, forward strand.
TCAGATAGGGCTCCATATGGATTATCTAATGCAAAACTGACCTTTAAGTCTATGTGAATGCATATGTTGATGCAGATTATAATGTATCTGCGCATCTCGGCATTTAATCGTACAGTCAAAGATTTAGCTTCATAATGAAGCTCGGGTGCTTGTATGCAAATATGAGTCAAACTTATATTCTTTCGAATCAGTTTCCTGTATCTGTTTTAAATTGGTGTTTTCCAACCTATGCAGACTTGAATGATAAATACTTCGGTCGGTCTATATATGGATATCCAATAAAAAATGGCATCTGCGTCTATGGTAATGTATACGTAAGTACAAAACTAGTCTATTTGTGCATATATGTATTTATTTGTATTGCAAAAGATTCAGCCTCAGAATCGGGTCTGCTTTAACTGAAATAGCCTCTTTGTTACACAAAACACAGAAAGCGTTTATAGTTTTCATTATTCTGTTTAAATTTTTTGCATTTTGAAAAATGTTAGAAAAAATAGAAAGAGACGGCATTTCACACTAGTACGTGGGTATACTTTCGAAAAGCCAATTCCCTTTGTCTAACTAAAATTTTGCACAGATTTTTGTTGCTACATTTCACGGTCAAGATTTTTACCGTAACATTTTGTTTCTACTGAATATCCAGTGCATGCTAGGAAATGCCATAAAAAATTCAAAGACTAGACCAATCCGAAGAGTAATACAAAAACTAAAAAAAATCACAATACTGCCTCTACAGTGTAACTGACTGTTACATTGTTTCTCTCCCTCTGTTTTAGTGCTTCAGAGGACTCGTCCCAGGGCGCAAAATAAATGTCGCGTTCTCTCTATCCCGCTCTCTCTCTCTCTCTCTCTCTCTCTCTCTCTCTCTCTCTCTCTCTCTCTCTCTCTCTCTCTCTCTCTCTCTCTCTCTCTCTCTCTCATTCTCTCTCTCTCTTCCTCCCGCCCTCCCTCCCGCCAACTCTTTCGATAGAATCCGATAGGTGCACGGACAAAGACATCAAATTTCGATAGCGATGTCTCAGAACGAATGAGATTCGATCGGTTTCTATCGGTCTTTTTCAACAGATCGTGTGCTTCGATCTGTTCGTATGTACATGGTTTTATCTGTAGTTAACAAGGGGATACGTGGGTAAACAGGACTTTTATTGTTTGTTGCTAAACGTTATTCTATTTTTGAATGGTTAATTAATATAAAAAATCACAAATTATTTAACAAAATAATTTTCTACTGTCGATATTATCTGGTTATCATCAGATTTTGATATAAAAACAAAATCACGGCTCATCCATCATTTAAAAATAATTTAACCCAAGCAAACACATTCTGAAAAATGGACCTAACATAGAAAAGGTTAAAAAAATTAACGATCGTATTAAAAATTGAAAAAAAAAAAAAAAACCTCGAGGGATCTCGAACTCGAGACCTCCGCGCGGTAGTTAGAGCCGCTAACCGCTCAGCTAACAGCTAGTAGTATCAATTTACACTCGCACAGGACATAAAGATCTTTCACAAAAAATTGTAAATACAAAAAAAATCATAAAATAAGTTGTGATTTTTTTTCGTATTTCAGACAAATTAAAATCAAATTCACAATTGTTAGATTAAAATTTACACCAAAAGTGAGTTCTTACGTATTTTGAGAGAACACATTGCGTCGAGGCAAAGAAATTTTTGCAAAAAAAGTTGGTGAGGCCCTCGACTCAATGTTCTCTCTCAAAATACGTAAGAACTCACTTGTGTAAATTTTAATATAATTGTCGTGAATTCGATTTTAATTTTCGTCAACTTGAGGAAATTCACAACTCATTTTGTGAATTTTTTCATATTTATAATGTAATATTTGAAACTCACAATTTTTTTGCAAAAATTTCTTTGCCTCGACGCAAAGTTTTCTCTCAAAATACGTAAAAACTCACTTTTGATGTAAATTTTAATCTAATCATTGTGAATTCGATTTAAATTTTTCTTAAATATGAAAAAATTCACAACTTATTTTGTGATTTTTTTTTGTATTTACAATTTTTTGTGAATATATTTGCATTCACAGGTTTTGATGTGAATTTTTTTCAATTCACAGGATTTTTTGTAAATATTCACATTTGTTCTGTGAATTTATTTGTATGTTTAGAATTTTTGGGAATACGATTGTATTTGTATGCATGCATGTGAATACGAATAAGTGAAGGATGAAAAAATTTGTATTTACTTTCACATGAAAATCACGATGTGAATAAATTCGTATTCGTATTTGTAAAAAGAATTACGCCCAACTCTGTATTGAGGAATATTGAGGGAAGAAATTGAAATAATTTATCATGTATGCTAAATTATTTACATTTCTTCCTTCAATATGTGGTATTATGAAAAATACACACAGCCACAGATAAAATAAATTTTATGTCCTTATCCCTATTCTTTCGCATTCCATCGAAAGAGCGGGAGGGGTGAGAGAGAGAGAGAGAGAGAGAGAGAGAGAGAGAGAGAGAGAGGGCGAGGAAAACAATGTAACACTCAGTTCTCTGTAAGCGTTCTTGCGTTGTTTTCCGAACTTATTTGCAACGCCCGTATTTCCTCATACAAACCATCACATTACCCGTGTATTACCCGTTTTGGGAGGAAACGAAGCCGGGATAGAGGTTTATACGCTCCACGCATTCTTCGCTTTATCTGCAATAGCGTTCGGTGCGGGAACAAGATACGCCCTTTGCTTCCCGGCACTGTACGCGCGGCTACCAGCGACCGGCATCGGCTCGTCAGTTCTTCTCGATCACTCGGCACGACCTGGTGTCCGCAAAAGTTCCGTACAACCCGAAGTGAAAAAATCGAACACGTGAGAATTGTGATAAATGTGCGGTTGAAAACACGGCTGTGCCATACCGGTGGATTTTTCTTAGTAAGTACATTTTTCAAAGATCGAGATGCGTTCAGATTAATACTTCGTCTGTAATCGTTCTTTTATCCAGTTGATACATTCGAAAATTTTTGAAAAAATTCTTTTCAGTTTTCGAAACATTCCCTTCAATATGTGGCGGTATCGCCACCAGCCAGAGCGGTTTTACCGACGGAGAAAGGAGACCAAAGGAGGGCGCCACAGCGACAGCGAAAGCAAACGCTGGTACCACGGCGCTGGGACGCATAGGGAGGAAGAGCTCCGATCTAGCGGCTACATCCGTAGCGTCCGTACGAGAACTTCCGGTCATCTCGAGCGAGCAACACGCGAGCGAAACCCCAGTCCGCGGCAAAGACTGATTCAACGTTTGTAACTGTAAAGAGACAATAAATCTCGCCAAACCCACATAATTCCGTGCCTTAACTTCGTTTGGGGAGAAGTAAAACCCCCAAAAATATATCAATCATAAAATTATAGAAAATATATTTTTTCTCTCATTTATTGTTTGTTAAATAAATGAAGCAACTCATTAGGGAAGTAGTTTTGTCTCGGATACGAAATACCCAGGTTTACAGACGAAATGTTAATAGTTTTTTCTTTTATTATTGAAGAAGAAAGTCTCTAGCTTTTGAAAGTTACTCCTTTAAACGCATTAAGATTTATTTTACTGTGTGTGTGAACGCGACATTTTTATTATATTCAGTCGTCGGGTACATTATTCACTAAAGTATATATAAAAGAAACCGATAGAAACAGATAGAGGGTGAAAACCGATCGAATCCCATACATTCCGATACATCTCTATAGAAATTGGATGTGTTGTCCCTACACCTATCGGATTCTATCGGATTTCAGGAGGTCTATCGAAACTTCGCTATGAGAGATTATTTTTGAGGCTATAAAATAGAAAAATAATTTTTCTCAATAACACTTCTTTACGGTAAAGAGGCAAATTTCCTTATGAAATAATATTTTAGAGACTATTATATAATTTATTTCAAAAACACTTCTTCCATTACTACAACGTTGTGATAAATATGAACCATAATTTTAGATTTACTCTTCTCATACGTAAGTTATGATTGTTATATATTAGTCTCAAAAATATTCTGCTCTCTACGAATTTACTTCGCTTAACATGAAACAATATTTACAGACTTTTGAATAAACATTGTTCCTTGATAATCATTTCATCGTGTCACTTTAGGAGCTATTTTACTGTGATGGCTCAAAAAATTAGCTATTTCTTAATAGTTTTTTTTAACTTCCATGTATCAGTATAAACTTTTTTTGCTCAAAGGTGCACTTTGTGTGTGTACGCTCAAAGGTACACTTATAGAATAGAAAATATTTTTTGTTGTTGCATATAAATGTATGTTTATTTAACGATTTATAATCGTGTAAAGTCATGAAAAAACGTATGTCGCTGGCGTTGATGATTTTGGCTCTCCAGATAATTTGAAACAAAAAATTTAAAAAGATTCTTAATCTGTATAAATGTTATCGCCCGAAAAAGAATTATAAAAAATGTATATATACATTTTTTAACACGCTTTTTTAATGTACTAAGAAGTAGAAAATATTTTTTTCACCATGTCACCTACATGCGACTATAAATAACAGTTTGGGGCGCTCAACTTTTTAAATGTTTAACACATTCTATGAATTCAGTTTCATTAACCGTATTTTATTTGGCACAATGGTAATTAGAGAAATTATTGTCACACGTTGATATTCGGTTTCAGGATTTTTATTTTAAAAATCTAAGGTTTTTTTACTGTAAATTAAATACAGTCGATATGTTAACGGATTTATGCGAATTAAAGATTATACGTCTGAATTTCCAGCGCTCCAAGCTTTTATTTATAGACACATAGAGACGTAGGAATTTTTTTTAAAATACTTTTTAGTATATTATATACAAGCTTGTTCTTTAAAAAATTTCTAACATAAATTATTTTCTACTTTTTAGTTTTTAATTGATTTTACGAGAGCTCTGAAATTTTTGCAAAGAAGGATCAATCCGTCAAAACGAACGCGTATTATTATTGGTTGGTTGCTCTAAGTAGTCGGAAGTGGGTGAAATATCAATTTTGGTGGGGGGTGGGGCCTTAACAGTGGTGCTGAGCCGTAATAGGTAAAAACTGAAATTGATTTTGCTCGGAAACGAAAGACCCCCATTTACAGACGAAGTCTTAAATAAAAGCTTATGAAAAATATTCACTTTTACTTATACTTTGGCCCGAATTGCGAAGAATAAAAAAGTTTTTCGAACACTCGCAAAAAACGACGCTATTTTGTTATTTTTAAATATAAAATAATCATTCTAATTCGGGCGATATCAACATTCATACAGACTAAGAAACTTTTTGAATTTTTTGTTTCGGATTACCTGGAGAGCGCAATTCAACAACGCCAGCGACATACTTTTTTATGTCTTTACATGATTATCAATTGTTAAATAAATATATATTTATATGCAACATAAAACAATTGTTTTCTATCCTGTAAGAGTGTATATTTAAGCGTAAAAAAGTTTGTACCGACTCATGCAACTGATTTCAAAAATAAGTTATCAACAATTCCCTATTTTTTGAGCCATCACAGCACAATAGCCCCTTCATTTTTGTATATATTTATTAAATTACATTTCGTTTGTACGCAATTCATGAAACCCGTGATTTTCAGTTACGTGAGCTTCAGAAATGTATTGTTACGTGAGATATTCGGATGTAAAAGAGTACGGCATCATAGAGAGTGAAAAAATACATCACTTCAAAGTACCTGTACAAAAAAATAAATTGTACAAAATTCGTTCGGGGCAAGGATACCGGGATGCAGCTATCATCTGGGTTGAAGGTACTGAATTTGAGGAAATTAGAGCCACCACAAACATGTTTCCAGTAAATAATAATATCATAAGCTATAAGGGGACGTCCATTAATTACGTGAGATGTTTCTTCTTTAATTTGGGCGCTTCCCTCTGCTGCACGTGAGATTTTCCCATAATTTTCAATTGATTACATTTGTTCGATATGTTCATGTATTTTGCTTCATAGCACTAAAAGAGACTCACTGATAGAGTGTTCTATCAAATACTTTTTTTTTCCGACAGAAGAAGAGAGAATTGATACTACGTTTGAAGTAGACTATAATGGCTCTAATTTAGTGTTATTTAGTTAAAAAAAAACGTCAGGTTAGCGCTCCGACATCACTTTCCCTACTCGATCCATGGGCAACTTTTCTGCAAAGAACATATTATGGTGAATAGAAAAAATATTTAATTAAAAAGAATGAAGAAAATAATGAAGCAATAACTTAATTAATGCCTAAGAATAGAATAAGAATATTAATAAGAACATTTGTTTATTTTTATTTCATAAATAGCAATCGTTGGAAAACTCAATATATATTGGGCTTTGGGGCAATTATTATTAATAATATGACCTGCTAAACGTATTAATTAAATTAAAAGTGGAGAAATTGTTTGTCGGCCTGTTGAAACAGATGTACAGTTACTGACAAAATCCCAGTCAAGCACACGTTATTATGGACGAAATTGACTTTCATTATTATTAAAAGAGGTAAATTAGAATGTCTAAGTGTTGATGTATTATTATTAAACTATTTGTAAGGCATTCGTCCATTTTGGACTAATTGCTTGCCCCACGGTTCATCTAGTAATACCCTAATAACTCTGTTACCAAATACACTACTCCAAAAAATTAAAGAAATGGAAAATTTCTTAAATTTCTTGTTCTTTGAAGCGCTGTATCTGTGGGAAAAATGGTCGCATAGAGATTAAAAAAAAACATTTCTAAGCTTAAAGGTTCTGGTCTTGAATTTTTTGGCAAAGTATTTTTGTGATCTACGGTTATGGCGCAATCATAAGAAATAGCGCACAAGACAAAATTTTCCAAATTTTTTTGTTTTTTTCTCAAGAGTCCACGGGCTTGGGAATTTTTTCTCAGTTAAATCAATACATTGTTCAGTTAGCTTCTATATTCAGCTTTATTTTGATTTTTTGTTGGTTTCTCTACGTCAATTTTTTGCTGAAATATCCTACTTTGTAGCAAAGATCCTTTTGCCTTTGATCATCGATATCTCAGCAAGCAATGATTGTACAGGAAATTACAGAGCAGTTTTGAAAACTTGAATAAATTTCCTACAAGGCCCTTTCATTGATTTTTGTAATTTTTTTTCCATCCTGAGTATTGATTTGAAAAAAGTATAAAAACCACATAGAGTTTTTTCAAATACTTTTTTTGAATAGATGTGAAGGGTGAAAAAAAGTCTCAAGGATCAATGAAAGAGTCTTGTAAGAAATTTATTCAAGTTTTCAAAACTTCCCTTTCATGCCCTGTGCGATATTGGTTGCTGAGATATCGATGATCAAAGACAAAAGGATCCCTTTCCATTCAAAGTCGGATATCTCAGCAAAAAAACGGACGTAGAGAGACCAATAAAAAAACCAAATAAACTAACTGACCTATGAATAAACAAAATAAAGCTGAACGAACAAACTAACTGACCTATGCATTGATTGAACTGAGAAAAATGTCCTCGAGTCCGTGGAGTCTACAAAAAACTAAAAATTCGGAAAATTCTGGTCTCGCTATTTTTTATGATTGCGCGATAACCGTATCTCACAAAAAATATTTGTGATGTACCGTTATCTCACAAAAGATCTCAGAACTAAAAGATGTCAAGACTAGAATGTTGAGGCTTCACAATGCTTTTGCAGATATTTTACAGAAAATTCAGACGTGTTATTACATCTGTGCCCCCACACATACACACACACACACGCACACACGCACGCGCGCACTCACGCACGCGCGCACACACGCAGGCGCGCGCGCGCGCACACACACACACACACACACACACACAATCATTTTATCCACAAGATTTATATGAAAATATGTTTACAGAATCGTTGGAAGACCTACTAAAAAGAATTGAAAAGGAGCGTCCGAAAGTTCGGCCACCGGCACTTCTGTTATCCGCGTCGGAGATAACCGACAACGACGAAAAATTGAAGCAAGTACGGAAGATAGAGAACAAAACCGCACTCTTGAAAGCAAAGTTAATGAGAATGAAAGCGGGTGCAGAAACGGAGGTGAGGATACTTCTACAGATATTCATTTTAACGTTAATTTTGAAATATGTTTGTATAAACGACAGCTGTTATCATGACCACTATTGGCCACCGTCTGTGTCTGTCTATTGACGCCAGTAACTTTAACCATACTTGAAATATTTCTTAATTCTTACATTATCTTTTTCCATTATTTTCAATTGTGTGTAAAGGAAAGGTACACAGAAGCAAAATTAAATAATTGATATACAATAGGCACTAAAATTAATGGATACAAATTAATGGAAAAATGCTCTCAGAGCAATGAAAAAAGGATATTCAAGCTTGAAGTCTTTAGTTTCGAGTTCCGGAAGTCAAATACTTTTGTCGTTAATCGTTTCTGAGTGACCTTAAAGAGATCAGCGGAAACAAAAATTCAAAACTTTTGTTTGCCTTTCAAAAGGTTCACGGACTTGAATAAAAAATTTCCACCAATTTCACCTTAAAGATTTTTTTGATTCATTCTTCCTCTTTAATTTGAGTGGTTCATGAGCTTTGTAGGGTGATTTTTCGCTGAGTTATCGTCGTTCAAAGCAAAAATGACCTTTTCAGCTTTGATAATTAATTACTCCGGAACTACGAATGAAAATAACGTTGAATATTTTTATATGATTTCGTCCATCCACGATACTAACTTATTGAAAAGCAGTTATAAAAATGTTCGGTATTTGGAGCGATTGTATTTCAGTTTGCATTTGTGACTCGTAGGACCGTTTAATCATGGCGGTTCGTGGGGCACTGGTGCGGCATTGCCAGGTCGTTTTTTCAGCCAATTTACGAGAAAATGGATAATTTCAAAATGTACACAGTTTAAGAGAAATTTTCGATACTAAGTTGACGTTAGGTATAATTATTCATTATAACTCATGATTATTAAGAGCCAGTGTAATCTAGGAATCATTAAGAAGGGCCCTACTTATACCCCCAGAAAATATGGCTGTCTACGAAAGGAATTCCTTAAGTAAGCGTTGGAGCCAAATGAGTGCTTGACCCGAATGACGATCACATTATGATATAGCTTTAGCCAAATAAAAACTATGCGAACTGTGCGCGAAGTGCTCGAGCATGTCAATCGCTGATATACAGGGTGTCCCAGAAGTAACGTACGGACCCTTCTAGCATCGGGTAGGAAAAAAAATTCTGAGACGAAAAGTGCTCAGTCATTTTTGGATCAGACGCATAGATAATTAATTATGAATTAAAATAAATAGCCAATCAGGTGGGCGCTACAGCGGAAAGGCAGCGTAGAGGGGAGGGATAGGGGAATGCGTTGTAATTGCGTGCCCCTGAAAATGTGTGCGGAGGGAAAATTCCGAAAGCATGTGTGCAAGTGCATACACACACACACACGCGCGTGTGCGCTCGTACATTCACACTAGGGTACACACGCTTGCACACACACACACACACACACACACACACACACACACACACACACACACACACACACACACGCACGCACGCACGCACACACACACACACACACACACACACACACACACACACACACACACACACACACGTACGCACACGCACGCACACACGCGTACACACTCTCAATTACACACACGTATGCACACACTTGCACACACACACACACACACACACACACACACACACACACACACACACACACACACACACACACACACACACACACACACACACACACACACACACACGCACACGCACACGCACGCACGCACACACGCGTACACACTCTCAATTACACACACGTATGTACACACTTGCAGCACACACACACACGCACACAATCTCACACACACCCTTGCACACATGCTTTCGGAATTTTCCCTCCGCACACATTTTCAGGCGCACGCAATTACAACGCATTCCCCTATCCCTCCCCTCTTCGCTGCCTTTCAGCTGTAGCGCGCGCCTGATTGGCTATTCATTTTAATTCATAATTAATTATCTATGCGTCTGATCCAAAAATGACTGAGGACTTTTCGTCTCAGAATTTTTTTTCCTACCAGATGCTAGAAGGGCGTACGTTACTTCTGGGACACCCTGTATACACTAAGTGGATATGAGTTCGAGCTTCGGAATAGAAAACGATGCATCATTCGGATACGTCAATATCATCTGTAGAAAATCTTTAGGGGTGCATTGCATCACATTACATATTGTAATATTAGGTGAAATAAAAAGTTCTGAACGTTTTTTCGCTTTATTTCGACGATAAAATCAACATAGGATTATCCGAATTAGATCAAATATGCACCGTTTTGTTCGATAACTTCTGTCCATTTTGAAGGCAATTTCGTAATTTCGCGATTGAAGAAGTCCTCGTCCCTATCGGGAAAAAACTTCACCAGCTCATTCCCACATGCCTCTCTTGAGGCCAGTTTTGTACCATCAAGAAAATGTTGCAAATGTTTGAAAAAGTGATAATCGCTTGGTGCCAAGTCTAGACTATACGGCGGGCGCGATAGAACCTGCTATCCTAAATCTCGGTGCTTCTAGTGCATCGTTAAAGATGTGTGCGGCCTGGCGTTGTCTTGTTGGAACACAACATCCTTCCTATTGGCCAATTCTGGCCGTTTCTGGTCGATCGCATGTTTCAATCTAAATCTCGGTGCTTCTAGTGCATCGTTAAAGATGTGTGCGGCCTGGCGTTGTCTTGCTGGAACACAACATCCTTCCTATTGGCCAATTCTGGCCGCTTCTGGTCGATCGCATGTTTCAATCTGGTCAGTTGTTGGCAGTAGAGGTCCGAATTGAGTGTTTGGTCCGATGGGAGCAGCTCATAGCGGATGCTTTTCTTCCAATCCCACCAAACACACAGCAAAACCTTTTTGGCCGTTAATCCGGGCTTGGCGATCGTTTAGGGCGGTTCACCGCGATTGGACTACGATCTTTTTCGGCTGTTGTTCTCGTATGTGACCCATTTTTTATCGTGAGTCACCATCCGCTTAAAAAATGAGTAGATTTCATTACGTTTCGGTAAAGAATCGCAGGCATCAATTCGGTCCAAAAGGCTCTTTTGCGTCAATTCGTGTGATACCCATACATCGAGCTTCTTGAGACCAGCATTATGCAAATGGTTCCAAACAGTTTTCTGGCTAATCTTCAGTTCCTGGGCAATAGAATAAGTGCTCACATGCTGGTCGGACTCAACGATTTCCATGATTTTATCGACGTTTTCGACGATTGGCCTACCAGAGCGTGCCTCATCTTCGACGTCTATATTACCAGAACGGAATCGTTAGAACCACCGCTTTGCTGTTACATTCGATACTGTATTCGGTCCATAAACAGCACAATTTTTTTTAGCGCCCGCTCGGCCTTGTCACCGTGGTTGTAGTAGTACTGAAGAATGTATCAAATTTTCTCTTCTTTTTCTTCCATTTTGGAACGCTGTAACATAACTGGCTTCATCAAACACAAAACGGTCGAAGAACTTTTTTTGAAGCGTAATGTCACCTGTAAATCGCGGTATAGTATGACCCGATGCGATGTAAACATCGTGAGACATGGCTTACTAATGGCATCTATCGGAAAACGCTCAGAATTTTTTACTTGACGTAAATAATAACAATGATGTGATGCAAAATGAAATTACTGGACTATAAATAAAAGGTAGAATAATTTACTACGATTTCGAAATCCTCATAATTGGTTAAAAAAGATTCTAAGTAACTCGATCTAAATTGGGTGAACATTTATTTGCTAGTGTATAGTTTGGAATTAGAACCAGTGCTATGGTCTAGTGATTAGCATACTTGCCACTAAACCTGCGGACCGGGAGGTCCCGGGTTCGACACCCAGTCGCGTACATTTTGCCGTGAAATGTTTTTCTTCGGCATTTGCAGCGAAATAAGACTAGTTCCACGGCTGGCGGGTGAACTTGATGACCGGTTGTATTGGTATAGGTTTTCCGCAGTTTCCTTATACCCATGGCAGATAGGTCATGGTGAATACGATACAGAGGGGGAAGTCGGCGGCGGCCGCAGGTGGGGGGGGGGGGTGGAATTGGCGGTAGACGGGGGAGATGGTGAACGGATGATATAAGGAGGGGGAGTGGTGGAATGGGAGGTTAAAAGAAGTTGAGGCGGATTGGGGCTCGTTAAAAGGGGAAGACCCTGACGGCTGGAACAAATTCAATAAAAAAATAAAAAAATAGTTTGGAAATATAAATATCTGTATAATGACGAAAGTGGTATTATTTCGGCATTGACAAATTAATATAAACATTTAACTAAAGACATAACCATGTATTTACGATTCATTATCTTAATTTTAGACATATTTCATACTCTTTATAAACAGATTTTTTTGAATGTCGAATATTTGAAATTGATTATTGGATTTACGAATTATTTTTTTATTGGTTCGTTCCTCTTTGTACGAGCCCCAATTCGCCTCAACTTCGTTCTTACCTCCCATTCCACATCCATACCCCCTCTATCAAGTATTCCACAACTCTCCCCTACCTCCCATTCCACACCTCCCGACCTTGCGGTCGCAGCCGACTTCCCCCTCTATATCGTATTCACTATGACATATGTGCCATGGGCATAGGGAAACTGCCGAAAACCTATACCGATACAGTACTACGGAACTAGTCGTCTTTCGCCGAAAAATGTTGAAGAAAAACATTTCCCGACGAAAGTACGCGACTCGATTCGAATCCGCGACCTCCCGATCCGCTGGCCAGCACGCTAACCATTTTTTTGAAGTTTTATATTCATTTGTTTAATAAGTCACAACATCTTTGGTTTTTTACGTACAAATAAAACTTGTAATAAAAAACGTAGCTTATTAATAGGGTTTTGGGATACTTTAGGCCGTGTTTAGTGGCATCTCTAAGTTTAATGTTAATTAGCATAATATTTGGAGGAAATGGGGTTTCTGTTCGTGTAGGGCATTAGTCTAGAGATTGTTTGTGATGATCGTGGAAAAGAAAAGGGGCAATGACTTATAAAGTAAAAAACCACGATAGAATATTTGAAATATACTTAGTAACTGGAGCCTATGTCTAAAGGTAATGATAGAGAATATAATAAAATACAATAAAGAAAAACATTACACGCATAACTTCTTTCTTATGTATCGATACTTATGTTAGTCCTGGGGGTTGCTGTCAGTTTGAGGTCCGAGTTGTTTAGTTCTAGCGGGCTGATTTTATGGGTTGTTAGTAGTAGTAGTCTTTTTCTTCGTTTCCGTTTTCGGTGAGGTCTTGTTTTTTCGTACGCGATTCTATTTCGTAATTCGTTAAAATGTCTGGCTGGGGGATCTCGCCAAAAATATTTTTGGCTATCGAGTCTGTGATCGTCGAGTCTGTCCGTGAGGGGGGGAACGCCCAACAGAAACACGTATATAAAAAGAAGTGCTCCACTGCTGCCATGATTCTGGCCGTTCTGCTTATCTGAAATAAAAAAATCAAACACAATTTTAATTGTGAGACTTGAGGCTCTACATGGAACTAAAGTAAAGTTAGAATTTCAAAATAATATTTTTTTACGCTTTAGGAACAAAAATTCAATTTTTCCTTTTTTTGGGGTTCTATATAGCTAATAAAAAGAAAAATAACGAAGCAATCTTAATTATTGTAGTTAAATCTGTAGTTATATATGTACTAAAGATACTATATAAATTTGAACAGAATCAATCAAATAGTTTTTGAGATATCATGGCAGAATTGTGAAGAAAAGTAGTAAGGGGGCCACTATGGCGACCCCCACTCCTATCCCCACTCCTCGGCCCGTGGTGGGGGCAGCCGAGGTGGGTGTAGAAGTGGGGGAAAATTGTGGTGGCTCGCCATAGTGGCCCGCGACGATTGAGAAGAGGAAAAATCTATACTTACGTGCGTGTGTCGTCTTTTCTGCGGAGTCAGCAAATGCCTCGGCGTAGGGGCTATGGACATTTCGAAGTGAAAAAATAAGCTAACAATATAAAGGAATTTTTTTTTATTTTCAAAACAAAACATGGCAGCCATTAAGTTACAGCCAAGAGGAACGGTGGTGTCGCCATAGTAGCCCCTTTTTTTATTTTTTCGCTCCTATCCCCACACCTCGGCCCGTGGTGGTGGTAAGAGGGGGGATGAGCGGTGGTGTCACCATAGTGGTCCCTTTTAGTTAATTTTTATTTTCGCCGAAGCTTTTATATCTAGGTTTGAAGTTAAATATAAATAATGTTTTCAGGTAGCGAATTAAAAATAAAATTTTCACACACTCACTGATGGTCACCGCCCGTGGTTCCTTTTTTGAAAAAATAAATAAATTTTCGAAAATACACAATCATGCAGCACGCGAGAGGTGTCGTCGGAAACTCGGACCAATCGGGAGACATTTTGCTCACTTCACACAATTTTTCAGAATGTCACACTGTTTTTCAAAATATCGCATAAGTTTATAAACGTCACGAAATTTTTTAAAATGTCACAGAGAAAGAGGTGAGGTCTACGCGCTTCGCGATTCGGAGAGCAACTGAAGCTCTGGAGCGAATAAAAAGCCCCTTTTGCAAATGTTGACACTTTAGCACTCTTGCCGAAGGCTCTACATGCTCGCGGTCATTGTGTGCACGAGTTTGAATCGTCCGGCACGGCGCACAATCGCGAGCTACTCTGTAGAGATCTCGAGTTATGCGTTTTTGCTGACAATCGCAAAAATGTCTCGACTCTGAACTTTGGACGACGCGTGTCTTCACCGAAAGAGACAAATTTCTTACCGATATAAATGATACCCCTATACAATTTTTTAAATGCATTAGAATATGGAATAGAGGAGGAGGAGGGAAAGCGTACAGAGCAACGCAGGTGTATGTACGCTCAAGAGAGAGAAGGAGAGAGAGATGAAGCCCTCGAGCTGTAGCGGGCGATCTAAGTGCGATGATCTGCAAAGAAAGAGAGAGAAATAAAGGGTTCGAGCAGTAGCGGGAGAGAGAGATCTCCTACTATGCAGTATTGCTTCGATGCATGTATGTACGGCAGCGCGCTGCACAGCCGTGTATGTGGTAAACGAGACAGAGCGAGAAACTGCGTGATCTGTAGTAGGAGAGAGATCTCCCACTAGCGAGGTGTATGTGTGGAGAGAGAGCGCATCATTAGCAGGAAACAGATCTGCTAAAAAATGACGACAACAGAGAGTGAGAGAGAGAGAGATCGCGCGAGCTGCAAGAGAGAGATTTCCTACTATTGAGCGCGCCGATGAGAGAGAGAAACAAGGCGCTCGAGCTGTAGCACTGATCCCGCATACGCCCAAATTAATACGACTTTGAGATAGAACGGTGCTACAATAAATATAAAATAAACCGATACATAAAAAAACACGTAATTTTTTATCTCGATTTTCATTTCTGATTTTTTATACCGATATTCATTTTTAATTTCGGTTGTGATCTCGACGTAGTTATACTTACGTGTGTGGGTGACGTCTCGACTTCAATTTCCGGGTTCATGCCTTACATGGTATTTAAATGAAAGAATAAAACACTATGGGGAGGTGATGTTGCGACAGTGGCCCTATTTTTCAATATTTTATTTTAATTGAAAAAACCACCATGGTCCCATCTTTTTATTGAAAATAAAAATAAAAATAAAATATTCAAAAATCACATTGTGACGCATTCAACGATCGTCCTATCAGGCATCCAACGATGAATGAGGGAACAAGGCTTAGACACACACACACACACACATACGCACGCACGCACACACGCACGCACGCACGCACGCACACAGACCGAGCGAACGCAACGAACGCACGAGCGAACGGGCGCAACGGGTTAACGAACGAAAGATTCAGCGAACGCATCAAACGAACGAACATGCGAACGCATTGAACGATCGAACGAACCAACGACTGCAAGGTTCTTTTCCATATCAAACAGCTGGGATTGCGCAAAGATTTTTTTTTCTATATATGGTTTTCTCAACGAACATAGAGAGTTTTGCCCTGAAAATCAACACCGCTACTTTGGACTGCGGTGTTCGTTCGTTCGTTCGTAACAAACGAAAGATCAAACGAGGGGAATGAACGATGAAACGGACGATCGAACGAGCGCAACGAACCAACGATCGAGTGAACGGAACGAACGACCCAAAGAGAACATCGATTTTGATTTCGATTTATTTTATGTCGATTTTGATTTTTTCCAATGAACGAATGGACGAAATTTTTTACAGATACAAAATCAGTGTTTGAACGAGCGAACGCAATGAACGAGTGAACGCACGAGCGATCGAACGAACGCTACGATTGATCAAACGAACGCAACGGTAGAACGATCGTAAGATCGAACGAATGCGACGGTCGATCGAACGAAAGCAATAAAAAATCGACCGAACGAACAAACGTACGCACTGACCGGTCGAATGAATGAACGAGTGAACGAAGCAATGAACACAAGCTTCTTTCACATATCAATAAAGCAGCGATAGAATGAAAGATGTTTTTTTTTCGAGCGAACGGGCGTAACGGGTTAACGAACGAAAGATCGAGCGAACGCATCGAACGAACGAACGTGCGCAAAAGCAGGGATTGCGCAAAGAAATTTTGTTTTTCGATATATGGTTTTTTCAATGAACATAGAGAGTTTTGTCCTGAAAATCAACACCACTACTTTGGACTGAGGTATTCGTTCGTTCGTTCGTAACAAACGAAAGATCAAACGAGGGTAATGAACGATGAAACGAACGATCGAACGAGCGCAACGAACGAACGATCGAGTGAACGGAACGAGCGCATCGAACGAACGAGCGTGTGAACGCATTGAACGATCGAACGAACCAACGAACACAAGGTTCTTTTACATATCAAACAGCAGTGATTACGCGAAGAATTTTATTTTCCATTGTTCCAGCACCGCGATAATTTATTCTCTACGATGATGGTGAGGAAAGCAGTGACTGCGACTGTATGATGAGTCGGTTCTCCAGTGAAGCGATTAACATTCGACTCGTCAAGCGCGAATGAACGATCGAACGAGCGCAACGAACGAACGATCGAGCGAACGCAACGAACGAACGATTGAGTGAACGCAACAAACGAACGATCGAGCAAACGCAACGAACGAACGATCGAGCGAACGAGTGTAACGGGTTAACGAACGAGAGATCGAGCGAACGAACGAGCGAACGCATCGAACGAACGTGCGAACGCATTGAACGATCAAACGAACTAACGACCGCCAGGTTCTTTTTCATGTCAAAAAGCAGGGATTGCGCAAAGAAATTTTGTTTTTCGGTATATGGTTTTTTCAACGATCATAGAGAGTTTTGTCCTGAAAATCAACACCACTACTTTGGACTGAGGTGTTCGTTCGTTCGTAACAAACGAAAGATCAAACGAGGGTAATGAACGATGAAACGAACGACCAAACGAGCGCAACGAACGACCGATCGAGTGAACGGAACGAACGAATGACCCAAAGAGAACGCCGATTTTGATTTCGATTCCTTTTATGTTGATTTGTTTTTTTTTTTACGATACTTTATTACGATAGCCATTTTTTATTTGGTTTTTCATTTTTTATTTCAATTTCGTGAAACATCGACTGAGTACACGCTCGGGGACGAAATCTCCGGACTTTCTAAAAGTATATCGCTTGAGCTTGAGAACCTTAATTTCAGCTTTTATTTTCAAAAAGAATATAGCTTGAGAACATTGATTTGAATTTTCATTTCCATGACGATTTCGATTTTTTGACTTTTTATTTCAATGTCAATTTCTATATATGGTTTTTAATTCTATTTTCAATTCGTTTCATAAAAATGAACAAATGAACGCACCAAAGGATAGAACGATCGCAACGAACGAATAAACGAACGAGTGAATGAACACAAGTTTCTTTTGCACGTGAAAATGCAGTGATTGAACGAAGGAATTAGACAACGAAAGATCGAACAAGTGTAATAAACGTTGGCACGAACGATCGAATGAGCGCTACGAACGGACGATCGAGCGAACGCAACGAACGCACGAGCGATTAAACGAACGATCGAGCGAACGTACGAACGAACGATCGAACGGACGCAGCGGGTTAACGAAAGATCGAGCAAACGCGTTAAACGAACGAACGTATGAACGCATTGAACGATCAAACGAACTAACGACCGCAAGGTTCTTTTACATATCAAACAGCAGGGATTACGCAAAGAATTTTTTTTTTTTTTTCGATGCATGGTTTTTCAACGAACATGTGTATCCCTGACAATCGATACCACTACTTAGGACTGCGGTGTTCGTTCGTTCATTCGTTCGTTCGATGGACCGGTCGATGCGCTCGTTCGTTCGGTATTCCGATTGTGCGATCCTTCGAACGTTCGATCGCTTGTTCCTTCATTCACTCGCTGCGTTCACTCGATCGTTCGTTGCGTGCATTCGATCTTTCGTTCGTTTAACGGACGAACGAGCAAACGACCGGACGATCCGTTCTTTCACTCGTTCGTTGCATTGATATTGGGCGAAAAAAACCCTCGATTTTCGTTCACAAAGAACTATGAATCGAAAAGAAAATTCCTCGGCCAATCACTGCTTTTTTTTAATATCTGAAAGCAGCTTACTTTCTACGTTCGTTTGATCGCTCGTCCGTTCGCTTGATCGTTCGTTGATTTCCTTCGATCGCTCATTGCGTTCGTTCGGTCCTCTATTCATTGCGTTAACTCAATCGCGGTCCGAATTGGAAGCATCGATTGTCAGTGAAAAAAACGCTCGATTTTCGCCTACAAAAAGCGTTGCATCGAAAAAAACCCCTTGGCCAAACACTGATGTTTGACATTTGAAAGAAGCTTACTTCCTTCGTTCGTGCGATCGCTCGTCCGTTCCATTGATTTTCGGTGAAAAAAACGCTCGATTTTCGTTCACAAAAACTTTGCATCGTAACAAAATCCCTCGGCCAATTACCGCTTTTCGATGCGTAAAAGAAGCTAACTTTCTTTGTTCGTTCGATCGCTCATTGCGTTTGTGCGATGTTCCATTCGTTGCGTTCGCTCAATCGCGGTCCGAAGTGGTAGTGTTGATTGCCGGTGAAAAAAAACGCTCAATTTTCCTTCACAAAACTATGCATCGAATTAGAAAAAGAAATCTTTCATTCTATCGCTGCTTTATTGATATGTAAAAGAAGCTTGTGTTCATTTCTTCGTTCACTCGTTCGTTGCGCTCGTTCATTCATTCGACCGGTGGGAGCGTACGTTTGTTCGTTCGATCGATTGTTTATTGCAATCGTTCGATCGACCGTCGCATTTGTTCGATCTTGCGATCGTTCTACCGTTGCGTTCGTTTGATCATTCGTAGTGTTCGGTCGATCGGCCGTGCGTTAGCTCGTTCATTGCGTTCGCTCGTTCAAACACTGGTTTTGTATATGTAAAAAATGTCGTCTATTCGTTCATTGGCCCGCCGCGTTCGTTCGATCGTTCGTTACGTTCTGGACCCAAACAAACTCCTCATCCCCACTCCTACCCCCACTCCTCGGTAGTCGAGGTGGTGGGGATGGAGTGGAGATGTTCGTCTACCCCCCTCCCTAGAAAGGGGTTTACGCTTGACGAGTCGAATGTTAATCGCTTCACTGGAGAACCGACTCATCATACAGTCGCAGTCACTGCTTTCCTCACCATCATCGCAGAGAATAAATTATCGTGGTGCTCGAACAATGGAAAAATATCACCGTCAAAGAATTGATCTTGTTAGTGATTATATTTCAACTGAGATACATATGAACAACCTACTACTGTGTTTAATTGAATTCGGAGTTTTCAATGAGGACGACGTGAATATGTCCCGATGGAAGGTATGTATTCCTGCTTTAAATGACGTTCTTTTAAATTTTATTAACCTGTATTCAGAAAAGCGCTCTATGTATAATTTCAGGCACAACTGGCAAATTATTTGGAAACTGTGCGTGATATCTTGAAAATCATAAAAACACGAGGGCCTTATGTTTATACCCTCGAAGGGTGAGAGGAGAGAGCTACCACCACCACCACCACCACCACCACCACCACCACCAGCAGCGTTCGGAATTCTTGGGTATTCGTCATACCAGCACAGAGCATATAGACATTCGATAGTTTTCCAAATTGTTCGGAGGCTATGGAACATGTCGGCCTGACAAGTCGAGCAAAAGTATGCGTGTATTACACTGATGGAATATTGAGAAAATATAAAATCATCTGTTATCATAACTCGATGTCGCCTCGCTCATATACCCTCCAGAACGTAACGAACGATCGAACGAACGCGGCGAGCCAATGAACGAATAGACGACGTTTTTACATATACAAAACCAGTGTTTGAACGAGCGAACGCAATGAACGAGCGAACGCACGGCCGATCGAACGAACACTACGAATGATCAAACGAACGCAACGGTACAACGATCGCAAGATCGAACAAATGCGACGGTCGATCGAACGATTGCAATAAACAATCGATCGAACGAACAAACGTACGTTCCCACCGGTCGAATGAATGAACGAGCGCAACGAACGAGTGGACGAAGAAATGAACACAAGCTTCTTTTACATATCAATAAAGCAGCGATAGAATGAAAGATTTCTTTTTCTAATTCGATGCATAGTTTTGTGAAGGAAAATTGAGCGTTTTTTTTCCACCGGCAATCAACACTACCACTTCGGACCGCGATTGAGCGAACGCAACGAATGGAACATCGCACAAACGCAATGAGCGATCGAACGAAGATAGAAAGTTAGCTTCTTTTACGCATCGAAAAGCGGTAATTGGCCGAGGGATTTTGTTACGATGCAAAGTTTTTGTGAACGAAAATCGAGCGTTTTTTTCACCGAAAATCAATGGAACGGACGAGCGATCGCACGAACGAAGGAAGTAAGCTTCTTTCAAATGTCAAACATCAGTGTTTGGCCAAGGGGTTTTTTTCGATGCAACGCTTTTTGTAGGCGAAAATCGAGCGTTTTTTTCACTGACAATCGATGCTTCCAATTCGGACCGCGATTGAGTTAACGCAATGAATAGAGGACCGAACGAACACAATGAGCGATCGAAGGAAATCAACGAACGATCAAGCGAACGGACGAGCGATCAAACGAACGTAGAAAGTAAGCTGCTTTCAGATATTAAAAAAAAGCAGTGATTGGCCGAGGAATTTTCTTTTCGATTCATAGTTCTTTGTGAACGAAAATCGACGGTTTTTTTCGCCCAATATCAATGCAACGAACGAGTGAAAGAACGGATCGTCCGGTCGTTCGCTCGTTCGTCCGTTAAACGAACGAAAGATCGAATGCACGCAACGAACGATCGAGTGAACGCAGCGAGTGAATGAAGGAACAAGCGATCGAACGTTCGAAGGATCGCACAATCGGAATACCGAACGAACGAGCGCATCGACCGGTCCATCGAACGAACGAATGAACGAACGAACACCGCAGTCCTAAGTAGTGGTATCGATTGTCAGGGATACACATGTTCGTTGAAAAACCATGCATCGAAAAAAAAAAAAAAAATTCTTTGCGTAATCCCTGCTGTTTGATATGTAAAAGAACCTTGCGGTCGTTAGTTCGTTTGATCGTTCAATGCGTTCATACGTTCGTTCGTTTAACGCGTTTGCTCGATCTTTCGTTAACCCGCTGCGTCCGTTCGATCGTTCGTTCGTACGTTCGCTCGATCGTTCGTTTAATCGCTCGTGCGTTCGTTGCGTTCGCTCGATCGTCCGTTCGTAGCGCTCATTCGATCGTTCGTGCCAACGTTTATTACACTTGTTCGATCTTTCGTTGTCTAATTCCTTCGTTCAATCACTGCATTTTCACGTGCAAAAGAAACTTGTGTTCATTCACTCGTTCGTTTATTCGTTCGTTGCGATCGTTCTATCCTTTGGTGCGTTCATTTGTTCATTTTTATGAAACGAATTGAAAATAGAATTAAAAACCATATATAGAAATTGACATTGAAATAAAAAGTCAAAAAATCGAAATCGTCATGGAAATGAAAATTCAAATCAATGTTCTCAAGCTATATTCTTTTTGAAAATAAAAGCTGAAATTAAGGTTCTCAAGCTCAAGCGATATACTTTTAGAAAGTCCGGAGATTTCGTCCCCGAGCGTGTACTCAGTCGATGTTTCACGAAATTGAAATAAAAAATGAAAAACCAAATAAAAAATGGCTATCGTAATAAAGTATAGTAAAAAAAAAACAAAATCAACATAAAAGGAATCGAAACAAAATCGGCGTTCTCTTTGGGTCATTCGTTCGTTCCGTTCACTCGATCGTTCGTTCGTTGCGCTCGTTTGGTCGTTCGTTTCATCGTTCATTACCCTCGTTTGATCTTTCGTTTGTTACGAACGAACGAACACCTCAGTCCAAAGTAGTGGTGTTGATTTTCAGGACAAAACTCTCTATGATCGTTGAAAAAACCATATACCGAAAAACAAAATTTCTTTGCGCAATCCCTGCTTTTTGACATGAAAAAGAACCTTGCGGTCGTTAGTTCGTTTGGTCGTTCAATGCGTTCGCACGTTCGTTCGATGCGTTCGCTCGTTCGTTTGCTCGATCTCTCGTTCGTTAACCCGTTACACTCGTTCGCTCGATCGTTCGTTCGTTGCGTTTGCTCGATCGTTCGTTTGTTGCGTTCACTTGATCGTTCGTTCGTTGCGTTCGCTCGATCGTTCGTTCGTTGCGCTCGTTCGATCGTTCATTCGCGCTTGACGAGTCGAATGTTAATCGCTTCACTGGAGAACCGACTCATCATACAGTCGCAGTCACTGCTTTCCTCACCATCATCGTAGAGAATAAATTATCGCGGTGCTGGAACAATGGAAAATAAAATTCTTCGCGTAATCACTGCTGTTTGATATGTAAAAGAACCTTGTGTTCGTTGGTTCGTTCGATCGTTCAATGCGTTCACACGCTCGTTCGTTCGATGCGCTCGTTCCGTTCACTCGATCGTTCGTTCGTTGCGCTCGTTCGATCGTTCGTTTCATCGTTCATTACCCTCGTTTGATCTTTCATTTGTTACGAACGAACGAACGAATACCTCAGTCCAAAGTAGTGGTGTTGATTTTCAGGACAAAACTCTATGTTCATTGAAAAAACCATATATCGAAAAACAAAATTTCTTTGCGCAATCCCTGCTTTTGCGCACGTTCGTTCGTTCGATGCGTTCGCTCGATCTTTCGTTCGTTAACCCGTTACGCCCGTTCGCTCGAAAAAAAAACATCTTTCATTCTATCGCTGCTTTATTGATATGTGAAAGAAGCTTGTGTTCATTGCATCGTTCACTCGTTCATTCATTCGACCGGTCAGTGCGTACGTTTGTTCGTTCGGTCGATTTTTTATTGCTTTCGTTCGATCGACCGTCGCATTCGTTCGATCTTACGATCGTTCTACCGTTGCGTTCGTTTGATCAATCGTAGCGTTCGTTCGATCGCTCGTGCGTTCACTCGTTCATTGCGTTCGCTCGTTCAAACACTGATTTTGTATCTGTAAAAAATTTCGTCCATTCGTTCATTGGAAAAAATCAAAATCGACATAAAATAAATCGAAATCAAAATCGATGTTCTCTTTGGGTCGTTCGTTCCGTTCACTCGATCGTTGGTTCGTTGCGCTCGTTCGATCGTCCGTTTCATCGTTCATTCCCCTCGTTTGATCTTTCGTTTGTTACGAACGAACGAACGAACACCGCAGTCCAAAGTAGCGGTGTTGATTTTCAGGGCAAAACTCTCTATGTTCGTTGAGAAAACCATATATAGAAAAAAAATTCTTTGCGCAATCCCAGCTGTTTGATATGGAAAAGAACCTTGCAGTCGTTGGTTCGTTCGATCGTTTAATGCGTTCGCATGTTCGTTCGTTTGATGCGTTCGCTGAATCTTTCGTTCGTTAACCCGTTGCGCCCGTTCGCTCGTGCGTTCGTTGCGTTCGCTCGGTCTGTGTGCGTGCGTGCGTGCGTGCGTGTGTGCGTGCGTGCGTATGTGTGTGTGTGTGTGTGTCTAGGCCTTGTTCCCTCATTCATCGTTGGATGCCTGATAGGACGATCGTTGAATGCGTCACAATGTGATTTTTGAATATTTTATTTTTATTTTTATTTTCAATAAAAAGATGGGACCATGGTGGTTTTTTCAATTAAAATAAAATATTGAAAAATAGGGCCACTGTCGCAACATCACCTCCCCATAGTGTTTTATTCTTTCATTTAAATACCATGTAAGGCATGAACCCGGAAATTGAAGTCGAGACGTCACCCACACACGTAAGTATAACTACGTCGAGATCACAACCGAAATTACAAATGAATATCGGTATAAAAAATCAGAAATGAAAATCGAGATAAAAAAATTACGTGTTTTTTTATGTATCGGTTTATTTTATATTTATTGCAGCACCGTTCTATCTCAAAGTCGTATTAATTTGGGCGTATGCGGGATCAGTGCTACAGCTCGAGCGCCTTGTTTCTCTCTCTCATCGGCGCGCTCAATAGTAGGAAATCTCTCTCTTGCAGCTCGCGCGATCTCTCTCTCTCTCTCTCACTCTCTGTTGTCGTCATTTTTTAGCAGATCTGTTTCCTGCTAATGATGCGCTCTCTCTCCACACATACACCTCGCTAGTGGGAGATCTCTCTCCTACTACAGATCACGCAGTTTCTCGCTCTGTCTCGTTTACCACATACACGGCTGTGCAGCGCGCTGCCGTACATACATGCATCGAAGCAATACTGCATAGTAGGAGATCTCTCTCTCCCGCTACTGCTCGAACCCTTTATTTCTCTCTCTTTCTTTGCAGATCATCGCACTTAGATCGCCCGCTACAGCTCGAGGGCTTCATCTCTCTCTCCTTCTCTCTCTTGAGCGTACATACACCTGCGTTGCTCTGTACGCTTTCCCTCCTCCTCCTCTATTCCATATTCTAATGCATTTAAAAAATTGTATAGGGGTATCATTTATATCGGTAAGAAATTTGTCTCTTTCGGTGAAGACACGCGTCGTCCAAAGTTCAGAGTCGAGACATTTTTGCGATTGTCAGCAAAAACGCATAACTCGAGATCTCTACAGAGTAGCTCGCGATTGTGCGCCGTGCCGGTCGATTCAAACTCGTGCACACAATGACCGCGAGCATGTAGAGCCTTCGGCAAGAGTGCTAAAGTGTCAACATTTGCAAAAGGGGCTTTTTATTCGCTCCAGAGCTTCAGTTGCTCTCCGAATCGCGAAGCGCGTAGACCTCACCTCTTTCTCTGTGACATTTTAAAAAATTTCGTGACGTTTATAAACTTATGTGATATTTTGAAAAACAGTGTGACATTCTGAAAAATTGTGTGAAGTGAGCAAAATGTTTCCCGATTGGTCCGAGTTTCCGACGACACCTCTCGCGTGCTGCATGATTGTGTATTTTCGAAAATTTATTTATTTTTTCAAAAAAGGAACCACGGGCGGTGACCATCAGTGAGTGTGTGAAAATTTTATTTTTAATTCGCTACCTGAAAACATTATTTATATTTAACTTCAAACCTAGATATAAAAGCTTCGGCGAAAATAAAAATTAACTAAAAGGGACCACTATGGCGACACCACCGCTCATCCCCCCTCTTACCACCACGACGGGCCGAGGTGTGGGGATAGGAGCGAAAAAATAAAAAAAGGGGCTACTATGGCGACACCACCGTTCCTCTTGGCTGTAACTTA
Organism: Ophion slaviceki; assembly: GCA_944452715.1. Lineage (NCBI taxonomy): Eukaryota > Metazoa > Arthropoda > Insecta > Hymenoptera > Ichneumonidae > Ophion > Ophion slaviceki. The sequence continues at coordinate 27,487,532 of OX101784.1, forward strand.
ATGGCTGCCATGTTTTGTTTTGAAAATAAAAAAAAATTCCTTTATATTGTTAGCTTATTTTTTCACTTCGAAATGTCCATAGCCCCTACGCCGAGGCATTTGCTGACTCCGCAGAAAAGACGACACACGCACGTAAGTATAGCTTTTTCCTCTTCTCAATCGTCGCGGGCCACTATGGCGAGCCACCACAATTTTCCCCCACTTCTACACCCACCTCGGCTGCCCCCACCACGGGCCGAGGAGTGGGGATAGGAGTGGGGGTCGCCACAGTGGCCCCCTTACTACTAAGAAATCGTGTTTTGAGAAAAACGCGTTTAAAAGTTGTTTTATACAGGGTGTCCCATTTTAATCTTACACCTGAATTTTCTCGAAAAATATTGCTCGGACGAAATATTGTGTGGAACAAAACTTCTAGGGATTGAAGGGGGACGTTTGAAAAACATTTATTTGAGGAGCCAAAATTCAAAATGGCGGCGTTACAATGGCTGACATGTTTTTTTTCAAACGGAAACATAACTTTTTTTATTGCCAAAAAATTTGTCAGCTGAAAACTAAAAACTTTTGTTGAAAAAATTTTTTGATAAAGTTCATAGTTTTCAAGTGAGAACATAATTTTCAATTATTTCAGATGTATCCAGGATTTGTGTGTGTGTGTGTGTGTGTGTGTGTGTGTGTGTGTGTGTGTGTGTGTGTGTGTGTGTTTTTCTGCCCATCGTGATCAAAGTTCGTCAAGGATTTAAAGAAACACGTTTTTGGGCCTGAAAATGGCACAAACGCTATTAAAATGGAAAAAAACTATTTTTCATCGATTTTCCTCCAAAATTTTGTCATGAAATATCGTCCAAATTTGAAAACGAAAAAACAAAAAAAAAACAAAATTTTCAACAAAAAAATTTGATTCTTTTTTTGTTCAAGTGGTCATACATTTGAAAACACACACACACACACACACACACACACACACACACACACACACACACACACACACACACACACACACACACACACACGCACGCACGCACGCACGCACACACGCACGCACGCACGCACACACACGCACGCACGCACGCACGCACGCACGCACACACACACACACACACACACACACACACACACACACACACACACACACAAATCCTGGATACATCTGAAATAATTGAAAATGATGTTCTCACTTGAAAACTATGAACTTTATCAAAAAATTTTTTCAACAAAAGTTTTTAGTTTTCAGCTGACAAATTTTTTGGCAATAAAAAAAGTTATGTTTCCGTTTGAAAAAAACATGTCAGCCTTTGTAACGCCGCCATTTTGAATGTTGGCTCCTCAAATAAATTTTTTTCAAACGTCCCCCTTCAATCCCTAGAAGTTTTGTTCCACACAATAGTTCGTCCGAGCAATATTTTACGAGAAAATTCAGGTGTAAGATTAAAATGGGACACGCTGTATAATTCATAATAAAAAAATGGTCTCACCATCAATCTGCTATGCCTGGACCATAGAGTACACCTTCCTCTTCTTCAAAGAAGTCATGCAAGGCCATTTTCTCTTCTTTTGATCTGACACACTAGACGACCCCTTTAATGGAAGTAAATCTTTGTTTTCAGATATATACAAACATTTTCTCCAAAATTATCGTCGCTACGACGAAAGTAAGATTGATGAAGTACTCGGCGATTATTTGAGTTGCATTCGCCAAAAAATTTCGTATCTAAACCGACCTTCCCAAAAAAACGTTAAGACTACAAGTAAGCAAATTGAGAGATTTTCTTATCATAAATGCAGCCCACCCAAGAGAAGCCCAATTACGCGTACTTTTCGTATTGCGTAATTTGCGCAGCGAATCGGTAAACTACGCGATACGTAAAGTGCATACTATGGGGGCCACCCTTGCGCTCAACTAATGTTCTTATGTATGTTGCAGACAAAAAAAATAATAAAAAATGCGACAGCAGCACCGCCAGTAGCGGCAGCTCCAATAAAAGCAGCGCGACAGACGGCGTGAAAGAATAGGAATTTTTTATTCCTTCTCATATGCCTCATTTATATCCAATATTTTATTGGGTATTTTTTTTACTTTGATTTGAAATCCAATACGACACATATAACACAATTTTCTCTAACAATGGCAGTTTGTAAATTTTTTTATTCCTACTCATTCCTATATATAATTCCATATTAAACTAGCCCGTTTTCCCCGCGTTTACGGCCTCCCGTGCAGAAATGTAACCGGGCATTCCCTGCATTGCGTCGGGTCTTCGCCAAGATTACCTCATCCGATTTGGAAAGATCCGAAATCTTTTATAATATGGTCACATACCAATGAATGCAAAGACAAAGTAATTGGCTAATACCAATATGTTCCCATAGGACAAAAGATAATCATTATATTGAAAGTCCATATACCAACCGATTCAATGAATCCTCACTTTGAGTTATCTGCATAGGAAAAAACCGATTCACACAGTTTAATGATTGGTCAGTAGATGTACTAGGGGGGTTCTAACCCAAGGGGAGGTGGTGTGTCAAGAGTGGTGAAGCCAAGGTGGCGCCACCGTCGAGGGGAGGTCGCCGGGCGTGACGTCACAGAGAGGCCTATGTGGAGGGGGGGGGCATGTGGTCCGTGAAGCGCCTGACGGGGGGGGGGGGGGTCGATGAGTGTTTTGTGTGTATGTGCGTGCGTGCGTTAGGAAAGCCAAGGTGGCGCTACGGTCGTGGGGAGGTCGGCGTGCGTGCGTGCGTGCGTGCGTTAGGAAAGCCAAGGTGGCGCTACGGTCGTGGGGAGGTCGGCGTGTGTGCGTGCGTGCGTGCATGCGTGTAGGGAAGCCAAGGTGGCGCTACGGTCGTGGGGAGGTCGGCGTGTGTGCGTGCGTGCGTGCATGCGTGTAGGGAAGCCAAGGTGGCGCTACGGTCGTGGGGAGGTCGGCGTGTTCGTGCGTGCGTGTAGGGAAGCCAAGGTGGCGCTACGGTCGTGGGGAGGTCGGCGTATGTGCGTGCGTGCGTGCATGCGTGTAGGGACGCCAAGGTGGCGCTACGGTCGTGGGGAGGTCGGCGTATGTGCGTGCGTGCGTGTAGGGAAGCCAAGGTGGCGCTACGGTCGTGGGGAGGTCGGCGTGTGTGCGTGCGTGCGTGTAGGGAAGCCAAGGTGGCGCTACGGTCGTGGGGAGGTCGGCGTGTGTGCGTGCGTGCGTGTAGGGAAACCAAGGTGGCGCTACGGTCGTGGGGAGGTCGGCGTGTGTGCGTGCGTGCATGCGTGTAGGGAAGCCAAGGTGGCGCTACGGTCGTGGGGAGGTCGGCGCGAGTGTGTGTGTGTGTGTGTGTGTGTGTGTGTGTGTGTGTGTGTGTGTGTGTGTGTGTGTGTGTGTGTGTGTGTGTGTGTGTGTGTGTGTGAAGAGCGGCCTTTCAAAGCCCAATATTTATGATATGCAGCTGGTTTCATTCCGAAAGACAATGTATATCGCATCCGCCTCGTCTCCAAGCTCGCCGACATTCGAGACAGGTCCTGACAGGTTTCTCGGGAAAAATCTTTAGGGATCAAAGGGACCACGGATGGACCACTTGAGCGCAGCTCTTGAAAACGCGAGGTCTCCATTCCGAAATATAACGTCAAGATGTTCGCATGTGCGAGTATGTACGCAGTGCATCCAGCCAAGCACCCCCTGGACTTGACCAAAAACGAGCTCGAACAGGTTCCAAAGGTCTTGCTCCTAAAATATTGGGGTAAATATGTTGGCTTATTGTGGGATCGTTTGCCAGAACATCATCGAAATGATAGTGAAGTGATATCATATCTTCCATGCTTGGAGCATTATAATACGCCACAGATGAAAGATCACATCGATGGCCCTCCACCTCAACGTCGGGAGTGTACAAAATGCTGTGAAAATTCTCCACGTACGAGGTTCTTCGAACGTGTTTGAACCTGTTTTTCGGGAGCATGAAAAAATGTTGGGGGAGGGAAGGGATTCCCACGGTTCTTCGAACGTGTTCAAACCTGTTTTTCACGATTGGAAGGGAGGATTTGAGTGGGAGGCTTACGAGGGAGCTTATAATTTCGTGGACCACGCTCAGACTGCACGATTCCACTGCACCATCAACATCTAAAAAGAACTTTGAAAGTGCGCGGAAAATGGATCTCTCGAGTATCAACAAAGTCGGCCGGATGGCAGAATTCCTCCCAACGAAGAAGCTGTCAGAACTCTCCGTTAAGTCGGAACGACTAATCTCCGACATAAGGGCCGTACAAACCAAATTTGGGAAACGCTACATCGCAGACATCGCGGATGAGTTCTCCGTCTTCTTACCAGCGCGACTTGTGAAGGTCTTCGACCAAGATCCAACAATGTTCGAGAGTATGCTGCAACTGGCGCGCAACGGTCAACTCTACATGAAGTACATTGGTGGAAAATACAAGAGCGTCGAGTTCCATCGAATCTGAGTATAGTGGAAAAGAACGCTCGTGAAGGCCCGGTGGAAACAACGAGTTCAACAGCAGCCAGCATCGTCACCATCGTAGAGTGCAACGACTGTTTGCATCACAGTCATCATCATCGTAGAGTTTTCAACGCTCGAGTCTGAGTATGGTGGAAAAGAACGCTCGTGAAGGCGCGGTGGAAACAACGAGTTCAGCGGCGGCTGGTATCGTCACCATCGTAGAGTGCAACGACTGTTTGAATCATCATCGTAGATTTTTCAACGCTTAGTGCTATGTAAAAATGTACAAAAAAAAACGTTTTCATCGAATATATTGTAAAAAAAATGTCGTCAAACTGTATTCGCCGTAAATATAGGAAATAAATGGAGAACGATATTTGTTCAAAATGTTTTTATTCATTTAAAAAAATCCCTCGCTCACGCTTCGTACACAGAGAGCCAGCTTTTCAACGACTTTACATTCGCTTTGGCGCAATTGTATTTTGTATTGAAGGAATGATGGGGACATTTAACGTTTGCGATTTTCGGCAACTTCTGCAGCGATGGACAGTCCAGAGTCTCGAGATCGATGACTTTTGTTGGTGAATCCGCGAATCTCGATAGCCATTGTATCATGGTGTACTCAAGGATTGTACTCATGGTGAGACGTTCCAGAGACTTCCGAAGACATTCATAAGACGTTCAAAGACATTCAAGAGACGTTCGAAAACATTCATAAGCCGTTTGAAGACATGCATGAGGGGTTCAAAGAGTTTCAAAAGACATTCTACAACGCCATGAGACGTTTGAAGATGTTCGTGAGACCTTCAAGAGACTTTCGAAGACGTTTAAAGACTTTCATGAGAGGTTCGAAGACGTTCAAAAGATCTGTGACGATATTCATAATATGTTTGAAGACATCGATGAGGGGTTCGAAGACGTTTAAGAGACTTTCAAAGACATTCACGCGGGGGTTGGAAGATGTTCAAAAAACTTTCGAATTCGTTCAACAGACATTTAACGACATTCATAATACGTTTGAAGACATTCATGAGGGGTTCGAAGATGCTTAAGAGAGACTTTCAAAGACATTCACGAGGGGTTTGTCCGAAGACATATATAAGACGTTTGAAGACATTCAAGAGACGTTCGAAAACATTCATAAGGTGTTTGAAGACATGCATGAGGGGTTCAAAGAGTTTCAAGAGACTTTGTACGACGTTCATGAGACGCTTGAAGATGTTCGTGAGACGTTCAAGAGATCTTTAACGACATTCATAATACGTTTGAAGACATCGATGAGGGGTTCGAAGATGTTTTAGAGACTTTCAAAGACATTCACGAGGGGTTTGAAGACGTTCAAGAAACTTTCGGATCCGTTCGAGAGCCTTTTGACGACATTCATAATACGTTTGAAGAAATTCTTGTGGGGTTCGAAGACGCTTGAGAGACTTTCAACGGCATCCACGAGGGTTTCGAATACGTCCAAGAGACTTTCGAATACGTTCAAGAGACTTTCAGAGACATTCGCGAGAGGTGCGAAGACGTTCAGAGACTTTCGAAGACATTCAAGAGATCTTTGACAATATTCATAATACGTTTGAAGACATCGATGAGGGGTTCGACGACGTTTTAGAGACTTTCAAAGACATTCACGAGGGGCTTGAAGACGTTTAAGAGACATTCGACGACATTCATGATACGTTTGAAGACATTCATAAGGGGTTCCAAGACGCTTGAGAGACTTTCAAAGACATTCACGAGGCGTTCGAAGACGTTCAAGAGAATTTCGATAGCATTCATAATACGGTTGAAGACATTCATAAGGGGTTCGAAGACACTCATAATACGTTTGAAGACGTTAAAGAGACTTTCAGAGACATTCGCAAGAGGTGCGAAGACGTTCAGAGACCTTCGAAGACATTCAAGAGATCTTTGACAATATACATAATACGTTTGAAGACATCGATGACGGGTTCGAAGACGCTTGAGAGACTTTCAAAGGCATTCACGAGAGTTTCGAAGACGTTCAAGAGACTTTCGACGATATTTATAATACGTTTGAAGACATTCACGAGGGGTTTGAAGACGTTTAAAAGACTTTCGAATACGTTCGAGAGACTTTCAGAGACATTCGCGAGAGGTGCGAAGACATTCAGAGACTTCCGAAGACATTCACAAGACTTTAGAATACGTTCAAGAGACTTTCAGAGACATTCGCGAGAGGTGCGAAGACGTTCAGAGACTTTCGACGACATTCATGATACGATTGAGTACATTCATGAGGGGTTCGAAAACGCTTAAGAGAGACTTTCAAAGACATTCAGGAGTGGTTTTAAGACGTTCAGAGGACTTCTGACGACACTCATAATACGTTTGAAGACGTTCAAGACACTTTCGAATACGTTCAAGAGACTTTGAGAGACATTCATGAGGGGTTCGAAGACGCTTGAGAGACTTTCAAAGGCATTCACGAGGGTTTCGAATACGTTCAAGAGACTTTCAGAGACATTCGCGAGAGGTTCGAAGACGTTGAATAGATCTGTGACGATATTCGGAATGTGTTTGAACACATCGATGAGGGGTTCGAATACGTGTAAGAGACTTTCAAAGACATTTACGAGGGGTTGGAAGATGTTCAAAAACTTTCGAATTCGTTCATAATACGTTTAAAGACATTCATGAGGGGTTCGAAGACGCTTAAGAGATTTTCAAAGACATTCACGAGAGGTTCGACGATGTTATAGAGACTTTCAAAGACATTCACGAGGGGTTTGAAGACGTTCAGAGACTTTCGAAGACATTCAAGAGATCTTTGACAATATTCATAATACGTTTGACGACATCGATGAGGGGTTCGAAGATGTTTGAGAGACTTTCAAAGGCATTCACGAGAGTTTCGAAGACGTTCAAGAGACTTTCGACGACTTTCATGATATGTTTAAAGACATTCATGAGGGGTTCGAAGACGTTCAAGATACTTTCGACACCATTCATAATACATTTGAAGGCATTCATGAGGGGTTCAAAGACAAGTGTCTTTGAAGACTTGAGAAACTTTCAAAGACATTGACGAGGGGTTCGAAGACGTTTAAAAGACTTTCGACGACACTCATAATACGTTTGAAGGCATTGATGAGGGGTTCGAAGACGCTTAAGAGACTTTCAGAGAGATTCGCGAGAGGTGTGAAGACGTTCAGAGACTTTCGAAGACATTCAAGAGATCTTTGACAATATTCATAATACGTTTGAAGACATCGATGTGGGGTTCGACGACGTTTTAGAGACGTTCAAAAGACTTTCGACGACACTCATAATACGTTTGAAGACATTCATGAGGGGTTCGAAGACGCTTGAGAGACTTTCAAAGACATTCACGAGGGGTTCGAAGACCTTCAGAGACCTTCGAAGACGCACGAGGGGTTTCAAGACGTTCAGAGACTTTCGAAGACATTCAAGAGATCTTTGACAATATACATAATACGTTTGAAGACATTCATGAGGGGTTCGAAGACGCTCGAGAGACTTTCAAAGGCATTCACGAGGGTTTCGAAGACGTTCAAGTGACTTTCAAATACGTTCAAGAGACTTTCATAGACATTCGCGAGAGGTGCGAAGACGTTCAGAGACTTTCGAAGACATGCAAGAGATCTTTGACAATATTCATAATACGTTTGAAGACATCGATGAGTGGTTCGACGATGTTTTAGAGACATTCGACGACATTCATAAAACGTTTGAAGACATTCATGCGCGTTTGGAAGACGCTTAACAGACTTTCAAAGACATTCGCGAGCGGTTTGAAGACGTTCAACAGATTTTCAAAGACATTCACGAGGCGTTCGAAGACGTTCAAGAGACTTTTGGCGACATTCACAATACGTTTGAGGACATTCATGAGCATTTCGACGACGCTTAAGAGACTTTCAAAGACATTCGCGAGCGGTTTGAAGACGTCCAAGAGACTTTTGACGACATTCATAATACGATATTCGACGACATCCATAAAACAAAGATATTCATGACGGTTGAGTTTCGCTGGAATTGTTTGGGTTTGTTTGGGATTTTCACAGTTTTGGTAAAATGAGTTTGGGTTTCACGAAACCCTCGTGAATGCCCAAAACACATACCCAAACACATTTTACCAAAACTGTGAAAATCCCAAACAAACCCAAACACATTTTACCAAAACTGTGAAAATCCCAAACAAACCCAAACAATTCCAGCGAAACTCAACCGTCATGAATATCTTTGTTTTATGGATGTCGTCGAATATCGTATTATGAATGTCGTCAAAAGTCTCTTGGACGTCTTTAAACCGCTCGCGAATGTCTTTGAAAGTCTCTTAAGCGTCGTCGAAATGCTCATGAATGTCCTCAAACGTATTGTGAATGTCGCCAAAAGTCTCTTGAACGTCTTCGAACGCCTCGTGAATGTCTTTGAAAATCTCTTGAACGTCTTCAAACCGCTCGCGAATGTCTTTGAAAGTCTGTTAAGCGTCTTCCAAACGCGCATGAATGTCTTCAAACGTTTTATGAATGTCGTCGAATGTCTCTAAAACATCGTCGAACCACTCATGAATGTATTCAAACGTATTATGAATATTGTCAAAGATCTCTTGAATGTCTACGAAAGTCTCTGAACGTCTTCGCACCTCGCGCGAATGTCTCTGAAAGTCTCTTGAACGTATTCGAAAGTCTCTCGAACGTCTTCGAAACCCTCGCGAATGCCTTTAAAAGTCTCTCAAACGTCTTCGAACCCCTCATCGATGTCTTCAAACGTATTATGTATATTGTCAAAGATCTCTTGAATGTCTTCGAAAGTCTCTGAACGTCTTCAAACCCCTCGTGCGTCTTCGAAGGTCTCTGAAGGTCTTCGAACCCCTCGTGAATGTCTTTGAAAGTCTCTCAAGCGTCTTCGAACCCCTCATGAATGTCTTCAAACGTATTATGAGTGTCGTCGAAAGTCTTTTGAACGTCTCTAAAACGTCGTCGAACCCCACATCGATGTCTTCAAACGTATTATGAATATTGTCAAAGATCTCTTGAATGTCTTCGAAAGTCTCTGAACGTCTTCACACCTCTCGCGAATCTCTCTGAAAGTCTCTTAAGCGTCTTCGAACCCCTCATCAATGCCTTCAAACGTATTATGAGTGTCGTCGAAAGTCTTTTAAACGTCTTCGAACCCCTCGTCAATGTCTTTGAAAGTCTCTCAAGTCTTCAAAGACACTTGTCTTTGAACCCCTCATGAATGCCTTCAAATGTATTATGAATGGTGTCGAAAGTATCTTGAACGTCTTCGAACCCCTCATGAATGTCTTTAAACATATCATGAAAGCGTCGAAAGTCTCTTGAACGTCTTCGAAACTCTCGTGAATGCCTTTGAAAGTCTCTCAAACATCTTCGAACCCCTCATCGATGTCTTCAAACGTATTATGAATATTGTCAAAGATCTCTTGAATGTCTTCGAAAGTCTCTGAACGTCTTCAAACCCCTCGTGAATGTCTTTGAAAGTCTCTATAACATCGTCGAACCTCTCGTGAATGTCTTTGAAAATCTCTTAAGCGTCTTCGAACCCCTCATGAATGTCTTTAAACGTATTATGAACGAATTCGAAAGTTTTTGAACATCTTCCAACCCCTCGTAAATGTCTTTGAAAGTCTCTTACACGTATTCGAACCCCTCATCGATGTGTTCAAACACATTCCGAATATCATCACAGATCTCTTTAACGTCTTCGAACCTCTCGCGAATGTCTCTGAAAGTCTCTTGAACGTATTCGAAACCCTCGTGAATGCCTTTGAAAGTCTCTCAAGCGTCTTCGAACCCCTCATGAATGTCTCTCAAAGTCTCTTGAACGTATTCGAAAGTGTCTTGAACGTCTTCAAACGTATTATGAGTGTCGTCAGAAGTCCTCTGAACGTCTTAAAACCACTCCTGAATGTCTTTGAAAGTCTCTCTTAAGCGTTTTCGAACCCCTCATGAATGTACTCAATCGTATCATGAATGTCGTCGAAAGTCTCTGAACGTCTTCGCACCTCTCGCGAATGTCTCTGAAAGTCTCTTGAACGTATTCTAAAGTCTTGTGAATGTCTTCGGAAGTCTCTGAATGTCTTCGCACCTCTCGCGAATATCTCTGAAAGTCTCTCGAACGTATTCGAAAGTCTTTTAAACGTCTTCAAACCCCTCGTTAATGTCTTCAAACGTATTATAAATATCGTCGAAAGTCTCTTGAACGTCTTCGAAACTCTCGTGAATGCCTTTGAAAGTCTCTCAAGCGTCTTCGAACCCGTCATCGATGTCTTCAAACGTATTATGTATATTGTCAAAGATCTCTTGAATGTCTTCGAAGGTCTCTGAACGTCTTCGCACCTCTTGCGAATGTCTCTGAAAGTCTCTTGAACGTATTCGAAAGTCTCTTTAACGTCTTCAAACGTATTATGAGTGTCTTCGAACCCCTTATGAATGTCTTCAACCGTATTATGAATGCTATCGAAATTCTCTTGAACGTCTTCGAACGCCTCGTGAATGTCTTTGAAAGTCTCTCAAGCGTCTTGGAACCCCTTATGAATGTCTTCAAACGTATCATGAATGTCGTCGAATGTCTCTTAAACGTCTTCAAGCCCCTCGTGAATGTCTTTGAAAGTCTCTAAAACGTCGTCGAACCCCTCATCGATGTCTTCAAACGTATTATGAATATTGTCAAAGATCTCTTGAATGTCTTCGAAAGTCTCTGAACGTCTTCGCACCTCTCGCGAATGTCTCTGAAAGTCTCTTGAACGTATTCGAAAGTCTCTTGGACGTATTCGAAACCCTCGTGGATGCCGTTGAAAGTCTCTCAAGCGTCTTCGAACCCCACAAGAATTTCTTCAAACGTATTATGAATGTCGTCAAAAGGCTCTCGAACGGATCCGAAAGTTTCTTGAACGTCTTCAAACCCCTCGTGAATGTCTTTGAAAGTCTCTAAAACATCTTCGAACCCCTCATCGATGTCTTCAAACGTATTATGAATGTCGTTAAAGATCTCTTGAACGTCTCACGAACATCTTCAAGCGTCTCATGAACGTCGTACAAAGTCTCTTGAAACTCTTTGAACCCCTCATGCATGTCTTCAAACACCTTATGAATGTTTTCGAACGTCTCTTGAATGTCTTCAAACGTCTTATATATGTCTTCGGACAAACCCCTCGTGAATGTCTTTGAAAGTCTCTCTTAAGCATCTTCGAACCCCTCATGAATGTCTTCAAACGTATTATGAATGTCGTTAAATGTCTGTTGAACGAATTCGAAAGTTTTTTGAACATCTTCCAACCCCCGCGTGAATGTCTTTGAAAGTCTCTTAAACGTCTTCGAACCCCTCATCGATGTCTTCAAACATATTATGAATATCGTCACAGATCTTTTGAACGTCTTCGAACCTCTCATGAAAGTCTTTAAACGTCTTCGAAAGTCTCTTGAAGGTCTCACGAACATCTTCAAACGTCTCATGGCGTTGTAGAATGTCTTTTGAAACTCTTTGAACCCCTCATGCATGTCTTCAAACGGCTTATGAATGTTTTCGAACGTCTCTTGAATGTCTTTGAACGTCTTATGAATGTCTTCGGAAGTCTCTGGAACGTCTCACCATGAGTACAATCCAATCAGTGATGGAGTTAAAAAAATGGTATAAAATCATGCCGATGATTCTCATCCACTTCGGTCAACATGGAGCTAATCGTCGATGTGCAGGGCTTCAAGAGACCCGTCAACGAATTTGTCCTGAAGGAGATGTCTATCGTCAAACTCCATGAGAAGAACGCTGAACCGCTGACATTCTTCTTCGATGCACCATTCGCCTGGGACGCTTTACCGGCCAAGTACTAAATGACAAACAAGTGGCTGGAACGCAATTATCATGGAATACGATGGGATCACAGCGGCATACCATACGAGGCAGCTAGAACGACAATTCGAGGAATCTTGGAAGGAGCTCCTACGATCTATGCCAAGGGATTCGAGAAGTGCTCATGGCTATCGAGATTCGCGGATTCACCAACAAAAGTCATCGATCTCTGTGGTGTTTAAAAGGGCTCGTATATATGTGTAAGAGCTTGTAACCGTTTAAACAGCGGAAAGGACTTAAACGACTCACGTAGCGTTCGAAGCGCTCTCTAGTCGGTGCCGGTTCAACGCGTGCGAAAGAGAACTATTCATTCTCGTCTGGGCGTCCGCCATGAGTGTCAGCATTATTAAGACCATGTGAATGCGTTTGTGAATAAATACGCCGGTGATACGAAACGGAGTCTTTTAATATTAACCCCCCAAAAGAGTGAAGGACATTACAGTGGCGACGAGGGTAATGGTTAAATAAAGCGATATAGGATCGCTCCGATAATAGACGATTGGGGAAAAACGGAAAACGTGGTCGCAAAGTGAAAAACGTGGTCGTGAGTAAAATGGCGGACGAAGAGGGAAAGAGGCAAATCGCGAGAGAGTTAAAGGAACTCGAAAAAGCACGCAAGGAATTAGCGGAGAGGAATCTACAATTGGCGGAAAGTCGCAAACAACTGGCGATCGACCAACAAAACTTAACAGCGCAAAGGGCGCAATTACGGGAACGTGAATTGGACATCGAAGCTTCACAGGCGGTTCAAGGACAAGTACAGCAAATTGTTACGTCGAGAATTGGGGAGCTGAAAGAATTCAACGCCCAGGAGGACTGGACACTGTGGAATGAGAGGTTAGAGCAATTTTTTTTCGCAAATGATATTGCGAATAATAAAAAGGTCTCTCTCCTCATAACGTTGCTCGGAAGCGAGGGCTACGCGCTGCTCCGAAATTTGTGTGCACCAGTGAAACCAGCAGAAAAGTCCTATGAACAATTAGTTGATATAATGAAAAATCACTTGCAACCGAAGCCTAGTGTTATAACGGAACGTTTTAAATTCAAAGAGTGTCGCCAGAGGACAGACGAGGACATAAAGTCGTATTTGGCCAGTCTAAAAAAACTCTCTACATACTGTGAATTTGATAATAATCTGGATTATCATTTGAGAGACCAATTCGTGTGGGGCCTTTGCAATGCGTCAATTCAAAAACGCTTGCTCGGGGAGCCACAGCTGTCATATCAACGAGCTGTCGAATTAGCTCTCGCACTCGAATCTGCATCCAGAGACGTTGCTCAGATGGGAGCGACACACAAGAGTACTCCGGAACAAGTCAACTTCGTCGGAGCGGGAAGGTCATCGCAGTCATCGGGTAGCAAATGGAGCGGCAGCAAAGGAATCCGTTGCTACTGTTGCGGACAACCAAACCATCGGTCCAGCGTTTGTAGATATAGACAGTATAAATGCAATATTTGTAAAAAAGAGGGTCACTTATCGAAGGTATGTAAAGAAAACAAAAGTGAACAAAGTAAAAAAGCTCAAGCGTATAGAAAAACGAAGTCTAATAACAATAATAATATGAGACAAAATTATATCGGTGAAGAAGAAAATTTTTCAACCGATTTTGATCATCTTTTTCATTTGGAATCGGAAAAAAGCGAATTAGACACAACAATGAGCGAAGGAATTTTTAGCATTGAGCCGATTAGAGTAAATTTGACAATTCTGAACGAATTAATAAAATTTGACGTGGACACAGGGTCCGATGTGGCAGCAATTTCAGAATTGTTTTTCAAAAGTCACAAGAACTTGCGAGAATTGGAATTGATAAAATCAAATCGAAAATTTCGATCGCACCCAGGACAAGTTATTGTGCCTTTGGGTTATGTGGAAATAGAGGTGACATTTAATAAAATAAAAAAGGTATTAGAATTGTTTGTTCTACCAGGCGATGGCCCACCTCTCATCGGTCGCACTTGGATTCGTGCACTGAGAGTGCCGGTTTCAAAATTGTTGGAAAATGAGGAAAAATCGAGTATCGATTGGCTTGATAGCAAGGGGGAAGGAGAGATTGAGGCTATCATTAGCGAATTCGATTCGGTTTTTTCTGAGAATTTGGGGAAATATACGAAAAGAAAATTTAAGTTGTATTTAAAGGATAATGTCAAACCGATATTTTGTAAACCGCGACCAATGCCGTACGCGATGAGGGAGAAAGTGGAAGTAGAATTGAATCGTTTGATTGAAACCGGTATTATTGAGCCGGTAGAAAGCAGCGAATGGGCTACGCCTATAGTCCCGGTGCCAAAAAGCAATGGGGAAATCAGGATATGCGGGGATTACAAAATAACGCTCAACCCCCATATCAAAGTTGATCGCTATCCAATTCCACGAGTTCAGGATCTTTTAGCTACCCTGAATGGAGGAACAGTTTTTTCGAAAATAGATCTCTCTCAGGCATATCAGCAAGTAGAATTGGATGACGAATCAAAATCATTAGTAACGATTTCGACACATAAAGGTCTATTCGTGTATAACAGACTATGTTTTGGCATAGCGTCGGCGCCAGGGCTATTTCAGAGGGAAATGGAACAAATACTTAGTGGATTGGAGGGAGTAATATGCTTTTTCGATGACATTCTTATTTCGGGGCGAACGCGTGAGTCACACAACAAGAGGTTTAGAGCAGTGTTAAATAGGTTGAAAAATTGTGGCCTAACCGTAAAAAAGGAAAAATGTGAATATGGAAAGAACAGTATTGAGTTTTTGGGGTATGTTTTAGATGCTCAAGGTACTCATGTATCGCCAGAGAAAACAAAAGCGATCAGTGATGCTCCTGCTCCAAAAGACTTGACTCAACTGAGGGCGTTCCTCGGCATGATGAATTATTATGCGAAATTCATACGCAACTATTCGAGGGTTGTCGGTCCATTGTACAACCTTTTACAAAAAAACGTAGAATGGAAGTGGGATTCCAATTGTGAAAAAGCTTTTGTAACAGCAAAGCAGAGCCTGATTCAGTCGGGAGTCTTGGCTCATTTTGATCTAAAATTACCGATTAAAATAACTTGTGACGCATCACCATTTGGCTTGGGGGCAGTACTGTCTCACGTATATGAGGATGGATCCGAGAGACCCATCGCTTTCGCGTCGCGGACATTGTCGAAAGCCGAAAAAGGTTACTCGCAATTAGACAAAGAAGCGTTAGGTCTTATATTCGGTGTGAAGAAATTCCATCAGTACGTTTACGGTCGTCGTTTCATTTTAGAAACAGACCACAAGCCTTTGGTGTATATTTTTGGATCAAAACAGGGATTACCCCAAATGTCAGCTAACAGAGTCCAACGTTGGGCTGTGTTGCTGTCAGCATACGATTTCGAGATTAAATACATTAAAGGGACCGACAATGCGCGAGCAGACGGGTTGTCAAGAATTCCTCTGTGTACTAATGCATTGGATGGTGAAATGAAAAAAGAGGAATATTCGTATTTAAATTTGGTTTCAGAAGAAATAAAATCCATAGATGCGGTAGTTGTCGAGGAGGAAACAGGAACTGATAGGCAGTTGAGTCAAGTCCGCGAGTTTATTAAAAATTGTTGGCCCGAAGTGGTCCCAGAAATGTACAAAGCGTATAAGAATAGATCGAACGAATTGACGATAGAAGGAGGTTGCATAATGTGGGGTCACAGGATTGTTATTCCCCAACAATTACGCGGCGCCCTTCTGGACGAACTACACAGCATACACTTGGGGGTAGTTAAAATGAAGACGATAGCGAGGTCATGTGTGTGGTGGCCGGAGCTAGATAAGGATATCGAGAAAATCGCTAAAACGTGTGAATTGTGTCTGAAGTCAGCGGATAACCCGCCTAGAGCAGTGTTACACCCGTGGAAATGGCCAGAGGGGCCTAATTACAGATTACATGCGGATTTCCTGGGTCCGATAGAGGGAAAGATGTTTTTAATAATTATAGATGCGTTCTCGAAATGGGTGGACGTTAAAGAGATGAAAGATATTACAACAGAATCCACGATTCGAGCTTTCCGTGAATATCTTTGCACCTGGGGAATTCCGCTGACGTTGGTCACCGATAACGGTCCGAGCTTTTGCTCGAAAGATTTTAGCGATTTTCTGAAAATGTATAATATTAGACACGTTCGTACAGCGCCTTATCACCCCGCCTCGAATGGCGCGGCAGAAAACGCCGTTCGTAATTTTAAGAATAAATATAAACTGTTACTCAAAAGTGGTAACTCAAAACATGAAGCGCTTTGCAAATATTTGTTTTATACTAGAGCTACTCCGCATTCTACGACGAATTGCAGTCCCGCGGAACTGCAGATAGGGCGTAAATTTCGAACTAAATTAGATTTACTACATCCGACGACGCGCTACGAAGTAGAGCAAAAACAAAAAAATCAGATTAAAACATTCCATGGAATTAGAAGGTCAGAATGGGACAATGAGCAAATTGTTATGGCCAAAGATTATGCAAACAACGAGTGGAGGAAATCAAGGGTAGTTGAGCGTCTGACCCCCGTAACTTATAAACTTCAGACCGATGATAATCGCTCATGGAAAAGACATATGGATCAAATACGATCGTGTGAGCTAACGATGAATGAACGTAAGAGTGAAAACGAGTCAATTGTACCCATTACAGGGAATGTGCCCTCTAAGGGTGAAGTCAATAACGTAATTGCGAAAGAAAGGTCGAATGAGTCGGAAGGTTCGTCAGCGCCCGAAATAGCCCCACGTATAAGTGCCTCCGAAAATGTAAATTTCGAGCAAATGCCATCGGCAGTCCCACTGCGTCGATCTAGTCGGGTTCCTAAGCCCATCGTAAAATTAAATTTGTAATATGCAAGGGAAACTGCGTTTACTTGCGGAAAAATGTTCTTAAGGAAGCTATGTATATTTTTTTCATTGTAAATGGATAACTGTCCGCGTCGAGAGGAAAATACGAGTGCGGTATGTTTCAAATTTAGCGCGGAGGAATGTGGTGTTTAAAAGGGCTCGTATATATGTGTAAGAGCTTGTAACCGTTTAAACAGCGGAAAGGACTTAAACGACTCACGTAGCGTTCGAAGCGCTCTCTAGTCGGTGCCGGTTCAACGCGTGCGAAAGAGAACTATTCATTCTCGTCTGGGCGTCCGCCATGAGTGTCAGCATTATTAAGACCATGTGAATGCGTTTGTGAATAAATACGCCGGTGATACGAAACGGAGTCTTTTAATATTAACCCCCCAAAAGAGTGAAGGACATTACAATCTCGAGACTCTGGACTGTCCATCGCTGCAGAAGTTGCCGAAAATCGCAAACGTTAAATGTCCCCATCATTCCTTCAATACAAAATACAATTGCGCCAAAGCGAATGTAAAGTCGTTGAAAAGCTGGCTCTCTGTGTACGAAGCGTGAGCGAGGGATTTTTTTAAATGAATAAAAACATTTTGAACAAATATCGTTCTCCATTTATTTCCTATATTTACGGCGAATACAGTTTGACGACATTTTTTTTTACAATATATTCGATGAAAACGTTTTTTTTTGTACATTTTTACATAGCACTAAGCGTTGAAAAATCTACGATGATGATTCAAACAGTCGTTGCACTCTACGATGGTGACGATACCAGCCGCCGCTGAACTCGTTGTTTCCACCGCGCCTTCACGAGCGTTCTTTTCCACCATACTCAGACTCGAGCGTTGAAAACTCTACGATGATGATGACTGTGATGCAAACAGTCGTTGCACTCTACGATGGTGACGATGCTGGCTGCTGTTGAACTCGTTGTTTCCACCGGGCCTTCACGAGCGTTCTTTTCCACTATACTCAGATTCGATGGAACTCGACGCTCTTGTATTTTCCACCAATGTACTTCATGTAGAGTTGACCGTTGCGCGCCAGTTGCAGCATACTCTCGAACATTGTTGGATCTTGGTCGAAGACCTTCACAAGTCGCGCTGGTAAGAAGACGGAGAACTCATCCGCGATGTCTGCGATGTAGCGTTTCCCAAATTTGGTTTGTACGGCCCTTATGTCGGAGATTAGTCGTTCCGACTTAACGGAGAGTTCTGACAGCTTCTTCGTTCGGAGGAATTCTGCCATCCGGCCGACTTTGTTGATACTCGAGAGATCCATTTTCCGCGCACTTTCAAAGTTCTTTTTAGATGTTGATGGTGCAGTGGAATCGTGCAGTCTGAGCGTGGTCCACGAAATTATAAGCTCCCTCGTAAGCCTCCCACTCAAATCCTCCCTTCCAATCGTGAAAAACAGGTTTGAACACGTTCGAAGAACCGTGGGAATCCCTTCCCTCCCCCAACATTTTTTCATGCTCCCGAAAAACAGGTTCAAACACGTTCGAAGAACCTCGTACGTGGAGAATTTTCACAGCATTTTGTACACTCCCGACGTTGAGGTGGAGGGCCATCGATGTGATCTTTCATCTGTGGCGTATTATAATGCTCCAAGCATGGAAGATATGATATCACTTCACTATCATTTCGATGATGTTCTGGCAAACGATCCCACAATAAGCCAACATATTTACCCCAATATTTTAGGAGCAAGACCTTTGGAACCTGTTCGAGCTCGTTTTTGGTCAAGTCCAGGGGGTGCTTGGCTGGATGCACTGCGTACATACTCGCACATGCGAACATCTTGACGTTATATTTCGGAATGGAGACCTCGCGTTTTCAAGAGCTGCGCTCAAGTGGTCCATCCGTGGTCCCTTTGATCCCTAAAGATTTTTCCCGAGAAACCTGTCAGGACCTGTCTCGAATGTCGGCGAGCTTGGAGACGAGGCGGATGCCATATACATTGTCTTTCGGAATGAAACCAGCTGCATATCATAAATATTGGGCTTTGAAAGGCCGCTCTTCACACACACACACACACACACACACGCGCGCGCGCGCGCGCGCGCACGCACACACGCCGACCTCCCCACGACCGTAGCGCCACCTTGGCTTCCCTACACGCATGCACGCACGCACACACGCCGACCTCCCCACGACCGTAGCGCCACCTTGGCTTCCCTACACGCACGCACGCACACACGCCGACCTCCCCACGACCGTAGCGCCACCTTGGCTTCCCTACACGCACGCACGCACACACGCCGACCTCCCCACGACCGTAGCGCCACCTTGGCTTCCCTACACGCACGCACGCACATACGCCGACGTCCCCACGACCGTAGCGCCACCTTGGCTTCCCTACACGCATGCACGCACGCACGCACACACGCCGACCTCCCCACGACCGTAGCGCCACCTTGGCTTCCCTACACGCATGCAGGCACGCACGCACACACGCCGACCTCCCCACGACCGTAGCGCCACCTTGGCTTTCCTAACGCACGCACGCACGCACGCCGACCTCCCCACGACCGTAGCGCCACCTTGGCTTTCCTAACGCACGCACGCACATACACACAAAACACTCATCGACCCCCCCCCCCCCGCCAGGCGCTTCACGGACCACATGCCCCCCCCCCCCCTCCACATAGGCCTCTCTGTGACGTCACGCCCGGCGACCTCCCCTCGACGGTGGCGCCACCTTGGCTTCACCACTCTTGACACACCACCTCCCCTTGGGTTAGAACCCCCCTAGTACATCTACTTTGGTCCGTATTTACTGATAAAAACCGACGCCTCCTCTTGAGGGTGAAATATTTACCATATTAGTACATTCCGATAGATGCGGATAAAAAATAATTTGCAGATACACACACATTCTCATACAACAAAGGAGTATTGTTGGATTTGAGAATCCATATAGCAAACGATTGAATGGATCCCACCCTTATAAATACCAGACCCGTATTTATTGATAAAAAACCGTGCCACGTTCTGAGGACGAATCTTTTATAATACAAGTACATGCAAATAGGTGCGGATATCAAATAATTTCCAAATACGAATACATTCTCCTACAGCGAAAGGTAAGTTTTCGATCTGAAAAGTCGAGTAGGTTCAGACAAAAAATAGTTTGCGAATACGTATACATTCTCGTACAGCTAAAGGTAAGTTTTCGATCGGAAAAGTCACGTACAAACTGATTGCTGTCAAATTTCGTTTGTAGCATATAACTTCCTATACGAACTATAATTGGATTCTGCCGATTAGTACCAATAGAATTCCAGTTTATGAGTACAAGTTCATTCCGTTAAAATGTAATGGACATTTTAAAGTAATCTGCTGTTGCAGATTAATTACGATTGAAATTTAAAAGGTATCTGCACTTGCAAATTGAACTACGCGGAACCGTTTTCGGATTTTATAGGTCATCTATGGGCACCGTAGATACGTACAAAACCCGATAGAATCGTATATTTCAAAAAATCGTCAATCCTATCGGAATTCATAAGCGTTTCCCAGGACAAAAACACATCATTTTCCGATAGTATTTCTTTTTTATTGGTTTCTATCGGTTCTTTGTAACAGACCGATGAATGCAAATACAAAGTAATTGGCTAACACCAATGTTTTCATAGGACAAAAGATAATCATTATATTGAAAGTCCATATACCAACCGATTTAATGAATCCTCACTCTGAGTTATCTGCATAGGAAAAGACTGATTCACACAGTTAAATGATTGCCCCGTATTTACTGATGAAAACCGACGCCTCCTCTTGAGGGTGAAACATTTACAATATTAGTACATTCCGATAGGTGCGGATAAAAAATAATTTGCAGATACACATACATTCTCATATAACAAAGGATTATTGTTGGATTGCAGAATCCATATAGCAAACGATTGAATGGATCCCACCCCTATAAATACCATACCCGTATTTACTGATAAAAAACCGTGCCACCTTCTGAGGACGAATCTTTTATAATACAAGTACTTGCAAATAGGTGCGGATATCAAATAATTTCCAAATACGAATACATTCTCCTACAGTAAAAGGTAAGTTTTCGATCTGAAAAGTCGAGTAGGTTCAGACAAAGGTAGAGTAGGTTGCGAATACGTATACATTCTCGTACAGCTGAAGATGAGTTTTCGATCTGAAAAGTCGCATACAAACTGATTGCTGTCAAATTTCGATTGTAGCATATAACTTCCTATACGAACTATAATTGGATTCTTCCGATTAGTACCAATAGAATTCTAGTTTGTGAGTACAAGTTCATTCCGTTAGAATGTAATGCACATTTTAAAGTAATCTACTGTTGCAGATCAATTACGATTGAAATTTAAAAGGTATCTGTACTTGCAAATTGAACTACGCGGAACCGTTTTCGGATTTTATAGGTAATCTATGGGCACCGTAGATACGTACAAATACCGATAGAATCATATATTTCAAAAAATCGTCAATCCTATCGGAATTCCTAAGCATTTCCGAGGACAAAAACACATCATTTTCCGATAGTATTTCTTTTTTTATTGGTTTGTATCGGTTCTTTGCAACAGGGGTAAATACTTCAGTATACCAAGTCTCTATTAAGGGCTTTGTGTGCGACAGACCAGCTCGTTCTTTCATAAAATGCATTAAAGGCCACGGGGGTTTTCATGCCTGTGAACGATGTACCATTCCCGGCGAGCGTTACAATCGGCGAACAGTTTATACCGAGCAAGACTTTCCAGCTAGAGATGATATAACTTTTCGTTCGCAGCAGCAGCTTGAGCACCATACGGGTACATCTCCATTAATTCGCATACCCAAATTAGATATGATTCGTCATTTCCCTTTATATTTCATGCACTTGTGTTGTTTAGGTGTTATGAAAAAACTTTTAAATGACTACTGTATAGATGGATCTCGGCAAGTAAAGATGAGCCATAGTCAAAAGGATAGGATTTCCAGATTGTTGCAACAACTGCAGTTCCAGGTACCAGTAGAGTTCCAGCGTACCTCGAGAACATTAGACAATATCTCCAAATGGAAAGCCGCGGAATACAGATTTTTCCTATTGTACACATCACCAGTTTTTCTCAAAGACGTACTCTCTGAAAAACTATATGATCATTTCCTACTCTTCCATGTTGGCTATCGCATATTATGCTCTGACGTTTTTTGTTTACAGTATGTAGACTATGCTGCACAATACTTGCGAAAATTTGTTTCATTAGGAGAACAATTGTATGACAAAGAAAATCACATCTTAAATGTGCACAGTCTAATTCATTTAGCAGACGATGTCAAAGCAATGTCGTGTTCGCTGAGTCATTTGACAGCGTTTCCGTACGAAAGTGCTCTGGGGAAAATTTAAAAAATGCTGCGATCTGGAAAAAAACCATTGGCCCAAATTACAAGGCGATACAGTGAAATGCCCTTATCGACTCATAAGAGAGTAACAATGCCACCGATTTTTACCGTTTTTTAAAGAAAAACGAAACAAGGATAGTGAAATTCGAATTATTGAAAAACTAAAATATAAGCAAATAATACTATCATGTCACAAGCCGAATAATATAATTTTGTTAAAAGATAAAACAATACTCAGGATTGATAAAATGTTCATACTTCTGGATCTTAGCAATAACATAAAAATTTGTGGGACGCTACTCACTCCTGACAAGTCCATATACACGTATCCTTGCATAATGTAACGTAATGTAACACGTATCCTTTTATTTTGTAAGTTTTCAAACTTACAAAATAAAAGGATACGGGGGTGAAAGGACAATTGATCTAAATATGATTGACTCTAAAAGGATTCACATTGAATTGAAAGAAAACGAAAATATATGTAATCCCTATGCTTCATAATTAACTGTCATTGTTCTAAAATAATAAACAATAAAAGATAAAGTCCGTGTATGTGTAATCCATATTCGATATATATATATATTTCTTTACCTATCCTTCTCTCTCTCTCTCTCTCTCTCTCGCTCTCTCTCTCTCTCTCTCTCTCTCTCTCTCTCTCTCTCTCTCTCTCTCTCTCTCTCTCTCTCTCTCTCTCTCTCTCTCTCTCTCTCACACGCACACACACACATAGATCGGCAAGAAACGTATCCAGAGTATTCGGGAAAGGCGTATTAAAAAAACCGAAAGAATCAAATTGGTTCGATAGAACGTGGAGGAGAAATGTTTATTTATTAATGAATTTGAAGTCGTCTTCTGCTATAGACATCTTTGTTGCTATAGATATATAACATATGCAAAATATATATTATCAAAAACATTATATATCTATTATCACATAATATCACTTTTTATAATCTATTATGATATATAAAAGTTATAAAATACTGTATCTTTTTTACTGTCCACGTGTTAAAATTACAGTCGTAGACTTTGGTGCGCACTTTCACATTTCGTCAATTTTCGTTCGTTTTCGCGCTTGACGAGCGCCATTCCAGTCTTTCGCTGCGTTGAAAACTTTTCCCAGCGACTTCTCGATGTCTTTGCATGATATCAGTTTGTCAGTCTGAGAATATTTTTCTAGGAGGATTGCTAAATGTAAAGTAAATAATTCAATATTAATAATCAATGACGCAGCAGTTGCCACGGGAATATTATTAATATAAATCAACAATACTCTGCAATTCGGCAAAAAACTTTGTTTTCGCGAAAACTTTCTTCAACTTCGTGTCTTTCACCGCCGTGTACGTCTCAATGACCGCAGGAGTTAGAAATATCTTCAGAACTCGCCTTATGGAATCGATGGGGGCGCTCGATGTGTCCACGTTTTGCCATATCAACCATTTCTGAAAAAAATGTATTAAGCATTATCATAAAAAATATATTGGCCAGTCTTACAATTTTCTTACAATTTTTTCCTTGCGGTCCTCATCACTGTGTATCGTATGTTCGAACTCTCCGAATTCGTCCTGTCCTTTGAAAGGCAGATCGAAACCATGGTCTTGCCTGCTTAGAAAATCAGGCTGCTGCATGTTGATCAATTTTGCGGCATCATTTTGGGCTCTCAAACTGCAAATCTCCCTTGTCAACACTTTGAGGTGTTTTTCAATGCGCAGTAAAGACTCCTTGAAATATTTTATTGTGTCGTCGTCGAAACCTGAAGTATAACAAATATTCAAAGCATAAAGAATCCTTGTTTTGTGTCAGCCACTTTACCATTGTTTGTTGGACAAGGGGCGACAATGACATTATCTAAGTCATACACCATTGGTTCATCCGTGACCGTATCATCGCCTGCTATTTCCTGTGCCGAAGATGGCGCTGCGTTGAAAAAAAATTACACAATAACAACAAAAATATGTAATCATTAACGCGCTATTTATACTATAACATTGAAATATGTAGTTCAGTGTTTCTTTCTATAAAAATTCAACAAAATACTCTATCTTTTGAGAATGAACTAACAAAAAAAATTATTTACAGGGCGCCCCAAAAGTCGTAAATTAAACGAAATGAGGAGGTAGTCGAGATCATTACGACGAAAGAGATCCTATACAGGTTGGTTCATTTCTTAACAATTCCGGAGTGATGATATTTTGTTCAATATTTTTTGAAAAATCGGTTCTGAGATGTACAAAAAATTCATTTAAAGAAACACTACGTATCTCATGCGGGTTATTTTTTTAAAAGATGCAGCCTGATGTAGCTTTCACATGAAAATGTGGTCTTCATAATTGTCAACATCAGTTCTTGGAATAAAATGAATTTGTAATCAATTTCTATATCATAATTTTTTTTCTGGGTTTTCATCATAGATCTAAAAAGAAAAATGTTCTACCAAAACGTGCGGGACCAACTACAGGGGCATGTTTCGATGGAATATTTTTCTTTCTACATCAATGATGCAAATCTGGAGGAAATAATTACGATTAAAAAATATTGCATATTTATTTAATCCTAAGAATTTAGAATGATAATTATGAAGACTGAATTTCCCTGTGAAAGCCATATGACGAGGCTACATCTTTTTAAAAACCTGCATATGGGGTGCAGTTTTTTTTCAATTTATATTTTCCATACCGCTGGGAACCGATTGCTTAAGAGCACTGACAAAAAATCACAGCTTTGGACTCGTTGAGCAACGGACCGATCTGTGCCCAATCTTTATGGCTGACGATATTCTTGATTACCACCGTACTTCAGTCAATCTACGACTTTTGAACCATCCTGTAAATAAAAAATGTTCATCTATTAATTTGTCATTATTTCATAAAATAAAATAATGAGAAAAGAACAGGCAAATATGTATTCTATGTTATTTATATTAAGAAATTCAGAGCGCATATCAATGTTTTATCTGGACTGACACTGCGTTGCAGTGGTCTGTTCTCGCCAGATTCTTCTTGATGTTCAAATGCAGCGGAAACATGCAAGAGCAATGGATATTTGTACAGAGTAAAAATACACGAATTTAATAGATTTTTAAATGTAATGGCTTACCAATATGGAGTGCTGGAACACTCCAATATTTGCAATGGGTAGTCGCAGAGCTCTTCGCCGTCACATATCTGTTTGTCGCTTCATCGGCCTTTTCTTTTGCAGTCATATCCTCGTCGCTAGTAAACACTATCTCGTCATGGTTCAAGCGCTTAAATTTTTGTAGGGCTTCGTTGTAATTTCCTTTGTAGAAGACCAAATTTTTTTTAAAGGATAATGAAATTTACACAGCAATTATTCGAGATTATGCACTAGTTTTTGAACTAGTGCATAAATTTGAAGCAAGTAAGTTGAAGACGTACTTGCTCTCCCCGTAATTTGATGGGAAATGTAGGCCAATTGTCTGACGGTGGCATGCAATATTGAACGAATGAATAGAGTGTCCTGATGACATCCTTCCTATACGGCGGTGGCATCAATTTTGTCACCAACATTTTTTTTTCTGCATCGTAGTTGATACATTCTGCCGGTACAATGTCGACCACTTTATGCGTTCTAGACTTCTCTTCAATGAATTCGACGAGCCGATATATTATGGATTAGCCATCTATGATGCGAGCACAATGCGAACACATGAAAAAAACATTGATTCTTATCATTTGATTATTATTTGAATACGTTGAATTCTTTAAATAAGTGGCACACATGATCCTTACATTGTTGATGACTTATCGTTGACTCTTTTTGCACGTCGCACACACTTTTTGTCGTTGATCTAAATTAATGATTTAAGATGTAAATAAAGTCATCAGGTACGATGAACATATTTTCCGCAATAACTAACCTCAAAATATCTTCTGCGAATGTCAACACCGTGAACACTAGTCAGACAAAAAGGATCGGTAAATCTATGTGAGACACGAGGTTAAAAATAATTTTTATAATCATAAGAAATTAACAATAGAAACGCACGTACATAACCACTATTTCGACATGTGCGGATGCGGACGATGCACCTCTCAATGTTTGGCTACGTGAAAGAACCGCGCATTATAGTGTCATACTCTGCCGCGCGCAGCGTGTGTATCGTATTTCATAGGCGCGAACCCGCAAGCGATAATGGCATGTGTGTAAAATTAGTTCAAAATGAACTTAATTGTCAGGATAGCCATATAGGTGGCGTGCTTAGCTTTAGAATGATAGGTCGCAGGTTCGATACCACGTTATAGACGAAAACTTTATTTAAGCATGATACGATTTAATTGAATTTTCATCTGTTCCAGGAACCCAGCGAAGTAAAAAAAAGGCCTCAAAACGAGCAACCAATTTTATTTTATTTATTAATAAGTCTGTTATCTTTTTATTTTTATTTCACGCATACAGACGGTCGACAACGAAATGCCGAGCCGGAATCAATCCGGCTCGTGAATACAAACCTAGCCCAGGCCGGGGGACCAAAAAGCGTTTCTTGCCGTCATAGGGCCACGACCCGGCGCAGCCGGAACAGTACCTTATTACTGAATACGATATATGCTGGATCCAGGCTTTGTGTGCACCGTAGATGGAAATGTAGTCACGGCCAAAAAAGAAAAAGCGTTTCACACCTAACAGATACCTAATCCGGTTACCGGATCAGTACCGTTTTGCCGGATACGGATCGCCAGGTCCGATCTCAGTCTGTCCCGTATCTCAATTTCTAGTCGGGGAGTTACACCGCACTGCAGTACACGGTGGCTCCACGGTGGCGATACTGTACCGGTACTGTACTAGTACATTGGCGGTACAGCGTACCGTACAGCATACCGGTAATGTACCAGTGCCGTACGCATGTACGAGGTGGCAACAGTGCCGGTACGGCGCACTCCACATGAGGAGTACATTTACGGTACGTGGTTAGCTGGGTATATATTGCATTTGTACTCGGACTCACGTTTTCGCTAATGCAGTACTGCAGTAGGTGTACTTCCGCGGTACCGGTACAGCGGGCCGCAAATGTAGTATTGCTGCACGGCGTACCTCCGCGGTTTCGGTACGGCATACTGCAAATGTACTGCAGTACGTTGTAACTCGGCGGTAGCGTAGAGCTACGACGTACGCTGGTACCCTGCATCCGTACTTCACCGGTACTTTAGGGTACGGCGCACTCTACATTTGCGGTACGCTGTACTAATGGTACGCTTGATTAACTGGGGCGCGCCTGCCATCAGAGTTGCCAGATTGGGCTATAAACCGCGATTTGGGCTATCTTGGGAGGCCATTTCGCGGCCCAAATTTTTGAAACGTGCTAAAGCGCGATTTGGGCTATATGCGAAAAAAATGGCCTTTTTGGGCTCTTAGACCATGTAACTACAGGACGCGCCTTGCATAGTTTGCTTCAAACAAAACCATCCGCACATTTTTACAGGAAGTGAGGAAATACACACATACACACAATTTACTACGGTCACAAATTATCATCACGTATTTACTCACGCACACAAGAAACATATCATCACATAACATAATACAGCACGCTAACAAAACGATTATACAAAAATCGTGTTCTTTTTTATACACTATACGTATGTGTGCGCCAAAATAGAAGAATAGAGGAGCCCCCAAGTCGATAACGCAATCGTTAACAACTATTTTATGGAGATAACTTTTATTATGGGTTTTAGAGTAATATATTTTATACCTATAAATAACTGAACGTAGTGAATTCATATTTATTAAAATCTTAACTAAAAATATACAATTATACAGCCATCGAGTCATTGTTATGTGATTCCCATGGTGTGATTTATAGTTTGAAATTGCGTCATGCACACAAAAAGCCTATTATTGTCCCGCTTGAATCCATGGTCACAGACAACACGAATTTTAAATTTATGATTATGAATTGGAGGAAAAGTAAACTTCAAATGTAAAAAGAAAAACTGTTTATTAATTATGTATCATAAAATAAAAATACACAACGAACTACCAACATTAAAAAGCATTTTCCTTCAGCCCGATATACTCATATACCCCCGCGTCCTCTTTTCAGCCGACAAGGGAAGCTGAGTTCAACTTGAATCCGGATGATCCGGACTCCGGCCCTGTCCCTGCCCAAGAGAATGTGCCAAAGAATATTGATGTACCAGAGATTCAAATTTCGAATGCAGAGGACCTGCTAAACGAATTTTATGTTTCTCTGATGGACATAACAGTTGATTTAGATTTCTAGAGAACGTAAAGATATTTACTTTAATATTCTTATTCATATATCATATATGAGACTGATTGAAACTGGGTGATTTTTGTACTAGTGTAATCTCAAGCAATAAGTATTTATTTATTTATTTATGTGATTGTTTCAGCCTGCTACAAAATACAGATATTTGATTACGTTTGATTTTAAAACAATTAAAGGAATAATTCAATTTCTAACTTATATCGCTGTTTTTCCTTCATGATCTACCAAAACCACGAATTTGGGCTATATGCGAGTTTTTACCACGCCATTTGGGCTTCGTAAAGTCCCGCGGTTTTTGGGCTACACAAGCGGCGTCTGGCGGCGGTTTCGCTCACTACACGTCTGGCAACTCTGCTTGCCGTCACCTTCACTCTCGACTCGCCCACGACGCCGTGCACGTCGTCCTAGAGGCTCACTCCTCATTATCGTTTTCCTCGTGCTTCGCCGGAAAAGAAGTGAAACAAAAGTGGTCCACAAAGAAAAATTTATTTATATATTACCAAAAAGACTGTCCCTATCCGACATATTTTGTGAACGTTCTTTCAACAAAACGCGATCGAGATGGCTAATTATCACAAGCCCGAGGCGAGGACAATCCAGGAGCTCAAGGATATCGCGAACAAATTGAGAATTCACTCGGTCGAGGCCACCCAGGCGAGCAAATCCGGGTAAGCGATCAGTCTACAAAAAAAGAACAAACTTCCCATCCGCCGTAAACCTGTCATTAAAAGAAAAAAAAATTCATCGCAAATCTCCCATTCTCTTCACGTGTGAGACGCCGGTTTTTTCTCCTTTTTCTTTTCTCTCCCGCCGATATCAATATTGCCTCGTGGCCCGGAGATCCTCGAAGCCGGCACATGTTCGCCGTCTGCGATCACGGACTGAAAGACGCGAACCCTCGGCATGGCGCACACAATACAACTCCGCGTGCGGGATTTCGTACTGCCGTACATCATTGTGCAATTACCTTCACCAAAGTGAAATTGGAAAATTCTGAGAAGAACATACAAATAAGTAGATAACAAGTGCCGAGAATAAAAACAAATCTCGTTCACACGAGTGTGCGGTGAACATTAGCAGACGTGACTTCAACCGGATATAACGACGTCGGATAAGACAATCCGGACCACGACTTTTTCGCCATAAATCAGCCCCCTGACACTGGTGGATAAATGCTGTTCGCAAAATGTCCTTGCTGCACTGTGGCGCTAGTAGTCGTGTGACAAGCATGCATAGATATGTATGTTGCGCCGGTGTTTCGAATATTTTACATGAACAAAAGTCTATTGATATATTTGGAATGATTTCCCATTCGAACACAATAAATAACGATAACAGGCGAAACCCACGAAAGTATCGAATCGTTCAGCTGATCGGAGTATTTAGAGCCGAAGGCTGTCACACAACAGCCAACGCTAGGTAGTGGCGATTTCAAGAACTAAAAAGCCGGGACAAAACGCGTTTTCAATTATCGTATAGGAATAGTAGGTCAGTGTCAGGGGGCTGGCCATACATTTTATATAGGAACATATAAAGGGTGCCCCAGGTCAACCGCGTGATTTCTGAGTTCTGAATACATGCCATCATTCTGAACAAGAAAGTCCTCTGCCATTTTGGCGTCCGACGAACTGTTACCAAATTACAGTGCGATCGTCTCGCGCTGACGTAAGCGAAGCAATGGTTCGTTAGACACCAAAGTGGCTAAAGACTTTACCATTCAGAATGACAAAATAAACACAAGGCGACATTTAAAAAATATATATTTTTTTATACTGTCAACATTTATACTAATTTAAAAATACGATCCTTATGACCTCAGAAATAGTTTTCTTGGGACTGTAATTTGGTGACGTAAATGGCAGAAGACTTTTTTGTTCAGAATGGTGACATGTATTTAGAACTCAGAGACTGGGCGGTTGACCAGGGACATCCTGTATATACAGGGTATATCTTAACTACTAGTTTTCCGATCGTCAGCATATAGGGTGTTTCTTTCCAAGCAAAACGCTTTTTTATAATTGTTGTGCGACAAAAATTGGCGGAGATATTCACGAGTAAAGTCCAACGGTGAGTAAACAATGGCACAGTAATTTCAGCGTCCAAGTGAGAGCGGGCGCAGGTTTGGATCCATATCCGCGCAAGTCGATTCACATCCATTGTTTTTTGTTGAACTGGAATTAGAATTGAAAGTTTAAGCTTTCAATTGAATTTTTATAAGGAGTACAACTTTGCAGTGTCCGTTTTTTTCAAAAGTTTAAGGCTTTATTATAAAAAAGTGGCTACATATTTTTTAATCAAAGTACTGCCCGTCGCTAGCTACGACCTCGGCCCATCTTTCAGGTAGCATTCGAATCCCGCGTCGATAAAAGTCTTGGTCCTTGGAGGCAATCCAGGAATCGACCCAATTTTTGACTTCTTCGGAAGTACCGAAGTGCTGGTCAGCCAAATCGTGTGCCATTGACCGGAACAAGTGATGGTCGGAAGGGGCAATGTCTGGAGAGTACGGCGGGTGGGATAAAACCTCCCATTTCAGCGTTTCCAAGTACTTTTTCACGACATTTGCAACATGGGGTCGGGCATTGTCATGCTGCAGTATCACCTTGTCATGTCTTTCGTTGAATTGTGGCCGTTGCTCTTTGAGTGCCTTACTCAAGCGCATCAACTGACGTCGGTAGAGTTCCCCTGTGATGGTTTCGGATGGTTTGAGCAGCTCATAGTACACAACGCCCAGCTGGTCCCACCAGATACACAGCATCACTTTGGATCCGTGAATATTCAGTTTGGGCGTCGATGACGGAATATGACCAGGCAGTCCCCATGATTTTCGGCGTATAGAATCCTCCCCGTAAGCATCTACAAGCAAACGGTGGGCTTCAGCCGCAGATTTCTTGATGTTGAAGAAGTAAATCATAACCTCCCGCAAATGCTGAGAATTCGGTTCGTAGGTTGCCATGTTTGAGTGCCTATAACTTTATAATGCATACACGTATCCGTTAGCTTTTTTAAATTGTTTACATTGGCAGAGCCTCTAGTTTAAAATGCCACTTTTTTTTATTGAGCTAGGGCCACTACTTCGGCCGCAGTGGCTCTCTAAGTAAAACGGTCACTGCAAAGTTGTACTCCTAATATTTATTTGAGGTTTGAATATTATCCAGTCGCCCAAATAAAGTTTTAAATAATAAATAAAAAATGGTAAACAATATTGTCCATTGTTTAACATTTTTTATTTTTAACTTTATTTGGGCGACCGCATAATGTGCAGTCAAATTAAAAAATTCATAATTCAAAGTTCAAATGCAGTTGCCCGAATGTGGATTCGGACCCGCTCCCCTGCTCGCTCGGAGGCCGAAACTACTGTGCCATTGTTTACTCACCGTTGGACTTTACTCGTAAATTTCTTGGCCAATTTTTTTCGCACAACTTAAAGAAAAGGGTTTTGCTTGGAAAGGTACACCCTATATGTTAAGATACAGCCTGTGTGTGTGCGCGCGTGCGCGCGCGTGTGTGTGTGTGTGTGTGTGTGTGCGTGTGTGTTGGGAGTACGTATAAGGCTCCGGCGTTTGACAATAGGTGGGGCCACGAGGTGGTTATGGTTGAAATTGTCAGATATAAAACGTCATATCGTAAGGTTGGACATCTGGCAAGACCATAACCTTGAAATATTAGCGATAAGTGTCATTTGCTAGAACTTATTCCGTAGCGGGAGGCCGAAAGTGTACGAAGACGCGGAATTGGAGGCATTGTTGGATGGAGACTCGTGCCAAACACAAGAGTTCCCGCAAATGACGCTTATTCGGCTCAAAACTCGACATTTTCGCACGAAAAAAATTATGGGATGCTGATACAAAATTGCTAATATTTCAACGTTATGGTCTTGCCAGATGTACAACCTTACGATATGACGTCTTACATCTGACAATTTCAAACATAACCTCCTGGTGGGACCACCTACTGTCAAACGGCAGAGACTGATTTGTACTTACCAATATACACTGACACCAAAAATTAAAGGAGCAAGAAAAGTTGACCATTTTTTTCGTGTTTTTCGAAAGGCTGCAACTTCGTCAAAAATGGACGTACAAAAAAAAGGGATTTGGAAGCTTGAAGCTTCTAGTCTTCAGTTCTGACAATGATTTTTTTTTGAGAATCACTGATTGCGCGGTCGGAAGAAATATCACGGCAAGAAATTTTTTGCAAATTTTTACGTTTTTCAAAGTTCTGCACGGGTTTCGGAGATTTTTTCCGGACTTAACCAATATCAAGGTCATTGAGCCCATTAAATTCACTCCAATTTGATTTTTTAAAATCTTCGTACGACCATTTTTCGTTGAGATATCGGCCTTTGAATGAAAAAACGTCCTTTTGTCTTCAGTAATCGATATCTCAGGAACTAATGGTCGTACGGGAATTCGACCGGCAGTTTTGGAAATGTGAATACATACTCTACACGCTCTGATTATTATTGTAGTGAATTTTTTTTAAAATTTTTGCCATCACTTTTTAAAAAGTACAAAAAAAACGATATTTTCTCCTTTTTTATAAAATCCACCGCTACCTTGCAAATATTGCGATAAACACTAATGTTTATGGACGTTCATTCAGTTTAATATGTCCCCAAGAGCCATGCGAAATTCCAAATTGATCCGTTCATCGGTTTTTCTTGCCTGATTGACCAAAATTTGAAAAAAAATTAAAGGAGCAAGTTTCCTTCTCAGACATTTCATGATTATTAAGAGGCAAAACAAACTTTTCATTACTTTTCGTACAATTGGGTATTGAGTACGCATTAGATGTCGGAAAAAACCCTGAAAATCACATTGACTAAAAAATGACGAAAAAAAAATTTTTAACAAAAAAAAATTGATTTTTTTTTTATAAAAAAATCAATTTCGATTTTTTTTTTATGTTGACATTTTTTTTCAAATCAACATAGTTTGGGTTGTTTGGAAAATGAGTAGTAGTTTTGACTGTTTAGACGTTTCAAAACTGTCGAAGAAAGAATATTTAGTATCTGTAAATTGTATCGATTATGATACGAAAACTCATATTCTTAAGTAATCATAGTGAGACGATATTTAACTAAAGCTCAAGTTGCGAGAGTAGTACGCTTTGGGTAATTCCAATGCTGGCGGTACAATTTTGATTTGAAAAAAATGTCAACATTAAAAAAAAATCGAAATGGATTTTTTTATAAAAAAAAAAATTTTCAACATTTTTTTTTATTAAAAAATTTGTTTTCGAACATTTTTAGTCAATATGATTTTCAGAGTTTTTTCCAATATTTAATGCGTACTCAATACCCAATTGTACGAAAAGTAATGAAAAGTTTTTTTTCCTCTTAATTATCATGAAATAATGTATGAGAAGGAGGAAACTTGCTCCTTTAATTTTTTACAAATTTGGGTCAATCGGGCAAGAAAGTCCGATGAACGGATCAATTCGGAATTTTGCATGGCTCTTGGTGACATTTGAGCTGAATGACCGTCCATAACCATCAGCCCCGGATGTACGATTTTTCCGAGCCGGGGAAAAAACTTGACATTGGCGCCCCTCTCCTCCAGCATTTGAGATTAAGGGGGGAAATCTCTTTAGACGCCCGAAAATGAGTCATTTTTCATACATTATTTTAAAGGTGATGAAATGATCGCATCATTTTAAAATTTTGACATTATCTTATTACAACTTTCAAGTGTTCATTTTTATTTATTTTTTAAACAAAACAAAATGGCGGCGTTATAAGGTATTCCTTTAGGCGTCTTTTGAAAAACTGCTCATGTTATAGCTCAAAAAGTTGTTGATCGATCTGGCTGAAATGTTGGGAGGTTTCTCAGTATAACATTATTGGAAGGATATACCTATAAAAATATTTTTAAAAGTATAAAATTAAAAATGAAGTAGGCTTTGTAATCGAATTTGTATATTTTTTACCATTTTCTCAACAATTTTTACCCCTAAAAGGTAATTTATTTTCGCGATAACCTTAAAATTTTAGGTGTATCCTTCCAATAATCTTAACGTGAGAGACCTTCCAAAATTTCAGTCAGATCGATCGATAACTCGTTGAGCTATAACATGAGCAGTTTTTCAAAATACGCCTAAAGGAATACCTCATGAAAGTTCGTCTTATAGGCACTTTTGTCTTCGATGGCTGGGATCACGAGGCATTGAAACTCACTAAAGCGCCCTGGATGCTAGGCGCTTCAGTAGAACAAGCTTTTTTCAAACCCAAGAATTTGGCGCCCGCTGAAATTGCCGCCCGGGGCAGGTACCCCGGTTTACCCCCCCCCCCCCCCTAGATCCGGGGCTGATAACCATTAGTGTTTATCGCAATATTTGCAAATTAGCGGTGGATTTTATAAAAACCAAGAAAACATCGTTTTTTGTACTTTTTTAAAACTGATGGCAAAAATAAAAAAAAATTTTACTACAATAATAATCGGAGCTTGTAGAGTATGTATTCACGTTTCCAAAACTGCCGGTCGAATTTCCGTACGACCATTAGTTCCTGAGATATCGATGATTGAAGACAAAAGGACGTTTTTTCATTCAAAGGTCGATATCTCAGCGAAAAATGGTCGTACGGAGATAAACTAAAAAAGAAAATTGAAGTGAATTGAATGGGCTCAATGACCTTGATATTGGTTAAGTCCGAAAAAATCTCCGAAACCCGTGCAGAACTTTAAAAAATGTAAAACTTTGCAAAATTTTTTTTGTTGCCATATTTCTTCAAACCGCGGAATCAGTGATTCTCAAAAAAAAAATCATTGTCAGAACTGAAGACTAGAAACTTCAAGCATCAAAATCCCTTTTTTTGTACGATCATTTTTGACGAATTTACAGCTTTTCGAAAAACACGAAAAAAATGGTCAACTTTTCTTGCTCCTTTAATTTTTGTGTCAGTGTATATCATATATACATGATGAAAAAAGGAAGAATATGCAAACACAACAATACTAGTTTCAACCGTAGAACTATTCTTCGAAGCATATCGTATTACTGTTATTACTATTGTTATTGTTTTCTTATTATTATTATATATAAAAGTTATTATAATTCTATCATCAGTACAATCTTTGATTGCCAATGTTATATTGAATACTTGAATTACTATTATTCAAAAAAATGTATGTTACTTTAATTGGGTTGAATAGATGTTAATGAAAGATTGACTAGTCGCTATGCTTTTTTTTCTGAATATAGTGGCAAAAGGAGAATGGAGGTTTCCGCACTCGTTTATTAAATATTAAATTTTAAAGTTTACGTCAATCTCCACTTGATCGCATTGGTTTTACGGGATAATGTCGTTACCGTTTCAGTTTGAAGAATGTGATCCAAAAAACGAAGATTGTGTGTAGGATAATGAATATAACAATATTACCGAAAAAAATTGTTTACCGATATAATTAAAGAGAAGGTATGAAAATGTGTTGTATGAGATTTTTTGAGTGTGTTGAATGTGTTGTATTGAAATATGGCAACGTCGGAACTATGGGAATAGTAGAACCGATCAAAGACCTAGCGCGCCAATTTCAAATACGTTAAAGTCAAATGCGAGTGGGCGAACTCATTAATTTATTTATTATGATGCATTCCTTTTTTTCTAGCTTTGGTCGGCATAGTACGATGCTTGTGGGCACGGGCACTAACAAATTGTCTTTTCCATCGGAAGCATTGCGGCGCGCTAATCTTTTTTTTGTATCATTTGTTGCCGACCGGCACAAAACGCGCGGAACAGGGGTGTGACAGTCACTGCAGTCAACCAAATAGCCTCGAATTAAAAGAGAATTGTGCGACGTTGCCAAAGCTCGTGTCTATTTTAATAGAATTTTTAACATAGAAAATTAATTTTCTATTGATCCTACATTCTTCAACTTAACATGTATCAATAAAAATTACGACTATCTACCGTAGATTCAAACATTTTCGCTATATTCATTCGTACACATTAATATTTTGCTACAATAAGTAACCACTAGTGACGTCACATAATTTATAAGCATAGGAACTTGACCCCCCCCCTTCAAAAATAATTTAGCAAAAACCTTAAATGATTACTATTTGATCGTCAATGGGAATATTTTTATTATCATGACTGCTGTTATTGTTATTATTATTATTATGTTATTGATATTATAATTATCATTAATATTGTTTTTACTTTTCACTATTATTATTGAAATTCATTACGCCGGGAAGCACAGCATTCCTCAGTTTATTTGGGTTAATATTGTTGTTATTGCCAGATTTTTTTTTACGGGGGTTATGAAAAATGTTTGAACCGATGTTTGGATGGGTCCGCACTTCCGCAACATGTGTAATTTTTCCCCATTAATAAATCACACCCTAAAACAAGACTGCAAGTGTCCGGCCCTGGAATGGCTTTCGCATTTCTTCAGAGCAATTTCTGTTTTCTTTAGCCGCTGGCGCTAAATCGTGCTTTATTTTTGCCGCTCTGGCGGATCAGCGCGACTCCTCCTTGTAGAGGTGTTAGTCCCATGGCTGTATGAAAGTAATACGCATAGGTATGGAAAACAGGGAAAACCGGGAAAACTCAGGGAATTCTTTTCCTTCCGGCATAACCAGGGAACTTCAGGGAATAATCAGGGTATTTTTTTTAACCTTAAAACGGTTTTAAGGGGCTATACCAGTGTGAACGCTGAAAATTTGGGTGATTTTCGGGAATTTTTCGGAAGAAAAGTACTCAATTAAATGTTTCGGAAAATTGAGAATATATTTGGCTATATTTGACCTATATTACATATTTTTTCATAGGAAAATATTGAGATCCCAGCGACTTATGCGCTGCCTTCGGAGGCGCCAAAAAAAAGTTCCCGCACTGCTGACACGATTCCGTCCGATTGAGTAGCTGAAACCGAAAAGGAAAAAATGCCGTTGGACTGGAAGGTATTTCCTGTACAATGACGTAGGATTTTCGAAGAATGCCCAATAGTTTTCAATGCTTTATTACATATGAGTTTCAATAAAATCGTAGGCGGACACTTGAGTGATGTTCCTTGTCAGTTGCCACAGTAGTTTTTTTTGGTAATACACCACAATTTAATGAAGGGTAAGAAAGGAAAATGTATCCGGAATAATATATTATTTAAAATTCGTACGAATTACGGAAATCGCATGTTTCGAAGAACTGTCATCGACAACACGGTGCACAATTTTACAAGGATGATGCTAGTGCTCGTAACCTGTCCAGAGTAAGCGAGCGAATGATGACGGAGGTACCTGTGTGCGTCGCGCAAATGAGACCCGTCTCCATTTTGTTTTCATATTTCTCTATCAATGTGTATCTCGCGATTATTTGCAGTGTGTGATTGACTCTGTGAGTCAGCAGTAAGATTCTCCATGAAGTTACTCACTTGGGGTACTTTTATGTTTTTTTCACACATTTAATCCGTTCAGAGGTGACCCTCGGTCGCCTCTTACGACTGGCGGAGCTTGCTAGGAGTACTCTGCCTTGCTCCCGGACGGAAAGAATGATTGGTATTGCTATTTCTTTATTTTTTTTTTCAATTTGTGGTAGGCAGGTGGAACAACCTTCGAAAGGTTACGAGCGGGATCCGCACCGCTCGTGGGTGTAGAATTGCCTTTTCGCCGGCGACCGCACTAAAAAAAGCACCTATTTCCCCGTAGGGCTCCGACCCGGAATCGCTTTCCACATTACTTCAGGTGGGGCCTAATATGTATTTCTGCCGTCATGGCACTCTCTTCCTTCCCTTTATTCTTTACCGCGTTTCCGTTCTTCAGTTCGTTGCCCGGACCTCTTTTGTGCTTACGTGCTTCGTGGAGTCTCTTCTGCTGTCTGCTGTCAAGTCTTCTAGGCACTGTCCTTTTTCCTTTTTCCGTAGAATTTCCTCCACGTAGTTGGCCACAGTGCGTCTCAGTGGCTCTTTTGCCATAGCATAATTTCTACTAAATTGTCAGGCATGATCTGTCCTATCTTTAATTCAAGCTGTCTGCGCTTCTCGTCCCAACTATCGCAGATAAAAGTCGTGTGCTCTGTGTCGTCCTGTTGGAAATGGCATTATTTTCAGGCTGCTGTTGTGACCTTTTTCATACGATACAGGTAAGCTCGACAATAGCCATGCCCCATAAGGAGCTGTATCAGGAAGAAGTTCACTCTGGCGTGTTCACTATTGATCCATGGGGTGGGCTTTTATGATTCGGTGGGTCCACCTTCCCTTTGTGCCATTGGCCCGCCTTTCCTGCCATGCGTTTTCGCTTCGTGTCCTTTCTCGGGCAGCCGCTTGTGCTCGTCCAACTTCTGTGCTCCTCTCGTAAATACAAAGCTAGCAGATCTATGGGTACAACCCCCGCTACCGCCAGTATCGCCTGCTCGGAAATTGTGTGATATGAGCTTGCGATCCTTAGTGCTCCAATCCGTTGAACTCCAGCGATTCGCTCACGATACGTTTCTACGCATAGCTTCTCTGCCCATATTTTTGCTCCGAACAGC
This sequence comes from Ophion slaviceki, assembly GCA_944452715.1. Classification (NCBI taxonomy): domain Eukaryota; kingdom Metazoa; phylum Arthropoda; class Insecta; order Hymenoptera; family Ichneumonidae; genus Ophion; species Ophion slaviceki. Next base: position 27,526,753 of record OX101784.1, read on the forward strand.
AGGATCGAGTGCATTGTGGACATCAAGAGTCTTCGCTTGCTTTGTCTCAGGCCGCCTATGTTCCTCATGAGTCTGCTCAGGCCATTCCCCTTCGCAGCTGCTTTGTGGGCGGCACTTTGGATGTGAGGCCAGTATGTGAGCTTAGTATCCAAGATTACTTCTAAATACCTTGCCGCATTTTTCGTCACTGTCCGTTCGGTTCCGACGGTCAACCCAGTAATCGTCGGTATCCTCCTGGTTAAGAGCACTATCTCTGTTTTAGGGAGGGCTAACGACAGTCCGTGCTCATCCATCCATTTGTTGAGCCGCTGCATAACCTGATTCAGCTTGAGCTGAGTTAATTCGGTGGTCCGAGCGGTTATAACCATGGCGGTATCGTCAGCGTATCCAACCAGGAAGGTGTCGTCTGGCATTTTCAGCCGAATGAAGAGGCCCGCCGCGGGCCTCTGGTCCTGGGGGGCCTCCAAATCTCGAGAAGACATTTTTTTAGTCAAATTCCAACTAAGGCCGAAATATATTCAGTAAGGGGCAGTTTCGAGTTGGAGGCCCCGTACGTATGCAAAATATAAACATAGGTAGGTAGGTACTAATTCACCTGTTATGAGGGGGCCTATTACGGTTCTCGGGTGAGACTTCTCACTTCTCGCATTTTCATCTCACGTGAGTTTAGTCACGCTATTACGGATCGGTTGGGTGAAAATGTCAGATCACTAGGAACTTCCGGCTAGTGATCTCACATTTTCACGACACCGTAGAAGGGGTATACTAGCACGCCTATCAAACCCAGCCCAAAACGAAAGACGTGCGCATCGACAAAAACAACCTCTTCACTCGAATAAGCAACAAGTTTAAATAGAATCTGAGTTTGCAACATGAATGTTACCGAAAAACAAAGACAAATGTTATTAGATTTCATGAAAAAAAGACGAAGATTTAGCACGAGGCATATTGCGACACAGCCATTCAAATAAAAAATACTGGTAATTTTTGTATCATATTAGAATATAAAACGGTTCTTATAAACAGTGATAGAATTATTGTTTTATGTCAATAAATCGAACTATTATGCAATATATTCTTGTTCCGTTATAGTGAAGGAATCCAAGGCATCGCACAGTGATTGTCGTATACGAAGCATTCGATTTTTCCGATCTCGCAAAACCACAATCATCAGAAAATTATTCATCATTATCGGATGACATTACTTAACTCACTACGATATCAGTTTAAGTTGCTGAATTTTATTAATTATTCGGTGTCGAGATGCTACCGTCTCTGAATCAGCCATTTCATAGTAACTTGTGTTATGTGTTAGCTTTGGACGTGTCGTCGCTGGGTTGTGAAAACGAGTAAAATTACGTGAATAATCTCGCATTTTCACTAGGTGAAGAGAACCGTAATAGGCTGAGCTGCTCACTTTTGTCATTTTCACCCGAACGGAGAACCGTAATAGCCCCCCCAGGTCATGATAGAAATTGTCAACATAGCATAAAGCTCTACCTACTTATAGCCAGCGCCATGAAAATGGTGCGCCCCGTGCGGTGGGCACCGCTCACTTTATGGTGGCTTTGGCGCTAAACATAAATACTAGATTCGAACAATTGAGAAATTTCGTAATAAAAATGACATACATACGTACTAAAGAATAACAACAGGGAAATTCAACCAATCTGAACCTTACTGTCGTAAAATTACATTATAGCTTCTAACTTGTTAGAAGCCAAAATAAATATAGTAGCCGCCGCTGTTGCCAACTTGTTTTGTTATACCCACCATAAGCGGTTCTACGATCCACCAGAAAACCTCTAATACCGCTTGGTGTTACCGCTTACGGTCTAGTAAACAAGCAACTACATCCGATGCACTTACATAACATAATTATGAAGTATTTCAAAACATACTTTTTCAAGCAAATTAAACTCGATTCAATTACTATACCCTGTGGTCGATATTCATTCAAATCTATATACAGCCAAAACATTATTCAGGGAATCCCCATGGCGCTGGTAGGTATTTACAAGATCGTAGTGTTGCCTACACCATAAAAGTTGACACACTTTGTGTCAAAGGGCCTCGTCATAGCAAAATATAATGTATCATAAATTTGTTTACACGTTAGTGGTTGAATATCTTGCTCACCACTAACAAAAACCACCAGCCACTAAAAACAAATTTTATCCACTAAAAGGGATGTCTAAACCACCAGTTTACGTGAAAAATCCACTAAGTTGTTAACACTGTTAGCCGCTGCGGGACTTTCCTGACCCACGGTCTTACATACAGGTCTGGAAACGAAGCCACATTTCAATGATGCCGTGAGGCACCGTTACAAGATCCACTTTTTATTCCGCTCGCCGCCACATGTGTCGCTCCTATCGGAGGATATCCCCCACCCACGGTCTTCTGTGATTTCACCCTACTTATAATTTCCGTGTTGTCATGTGAACGATAAGCGCGGTCCGTGTGTGATCTCATGCTCTTAAGGTAACTACCCTAGTCCAGTAGAGTCAAATCACTGTCCGTCAAAAAAACATTTCATGGATCTCTAAAAAATGTAAATTTGATATTTATGAGTTCGGGAGACATTATTGTCTTTAGAAAAATATCATAACGTTAGGTTGTTAATCAAATTTTAAAGAAATGATTAAAACAAACTTTCTCGTATTGGCTAATACCAACTATTGAAATGGCTGAAAATGAAAGCTTTGCGAATGAGTGTAAAGTCGGCACGCGATTTGGCAACGTCGCAATATTAACACGTTGGTAATGTTACTGAGTATTGCACGACTTACGTTGTCAACGAAGATCGAGTCTCCTGTTGACATTATTTCGGCGGCTAAGGATTGAAAAAAAATGGCGACGCCTGAACCACGTGTGCGTGATAAAGGGGGTCGATTCTCGACGAAAAGAAAAGAAAAGTGGAAAGAAAATTTAGTCGCAGCATGTAAACGAAGAAAAGTGGAAGAAGAAATTCCAAATGATATTCCTGAGGGACGTCGTATAATTGATATTGATATACTAGCTCGTGAAATGTGGTGTCGTGAGTGCAACGTACCGCTGTCTTTTCGGTACATAGTAGACGAAATCAAAATCGGACTGTATTGTCGGATGTATTTACGATACGATGTTATGTGTGTTTGATCCTCCAAGAAGTACACACATCAAAATGGATTTTTCGGGGTGATTGCCATACCAGACAATACGTTGTGAACGTAAAAGCTGCTATTGGTAAGTTCATAACCTAAAATGTACATTCGAACTACACCGACGATGAAATTCACGCAAAGCGAACACTTTTATGAATTTGTGATGTTCGGAAACACTTGTGCTCAGGTATGCTGGATGGTGGAATAGGCGCAACTCACTTGAATACCATTTTGTCGGAATTAAATATACCATCCATTCACGATGGTATAATGAAGCGTAATGAGCGATACGTGGGAAAAGCGATTGAGGAGGCTGCGAAGGAAAGCTGTAGGAGTGCCTTACAACAGGAAAAGGATTTATCTCAAACAGAACGGTAAGATGACAGTGTTCGCTCTCTACACAATAAGATTTTTTGTTCCCTTTTAATATTGAAATAATTCTCCAATCAATTAAAAAGTATCAAACCGTTGATTATTCTTTTCATACCTCAATTCATGGAATTGATACAATTATTTAGATAATTTTTTATGTACGTGATAATCAACACCTTGTTCTGCTTTAATCATTAATTCCGTTTTTATATTTTTAGGTTGCCGACCTGCGACTCCTGAGACGATAAAAGATCAATCGAAAAACTAAGTAAAATTCCGAAGAAAAAGTGTTCTATTTTTGTTTCTGTTTTAATTTTCCACAGGGAACTGTTGTATCCGGCGTAACTCTATATTTTGGAGTGGAACTGATTCCCCTTGCTCGTTCGACATGCTTATTTTCAATCTTATTTTTTCAGTAATAAGGTTGACTGCTGTGGCGACATATCTCCCTTTTTGACATAATCACGTGTCACAAATTGCAAATTTTCCTATTAACATTGATTATTCTGGTTTTATTGGTACTATTGGATCTTATATATGCTTGATGTTTGCTTGATGTTTACTTTTGAAAATAATATGCAAGGCGTGTGGATTGCGCATCTGACTGAATTTACTGTTTTCAATATTGTCTCGCTTTTAAATTCATTTTCCTGCTCATTCCTTCTATACAACGTTTTTCCCACAGCTTAGACAGTGCGGAAGAGCACACTGAAGGGCAACATGCCCCGGAAGCAACTCCACATTCTCCGACGAAGATAAAAGTTTCGTTTGATGTCGGGTGGCAAAAAAAAGGATCCGGTCGCTCTTACAATAGCCTTACAGGTATTTTTGAACGTGGCATCTAAATCATCTATTAAAAACTGCAGAATTAACTGGATTTTTTGCTACAATGCCATTTTGTCGTTACAGGACATGGAATTGCAATTGGATCTTTGAGCGGCAAGGTTGTGGGATACGCGACACGAAATAAACGGTGCGTGCTTTGTCAGAGAGGGCATAATCCGAGTGATCACGATTGCAGAGTGAATCACAAAGGCAGTTCCAAATCGATGGAGCAAAAAATGGCAGTCGAAATTATCACCAAAAATCCAATGCTGGAAGAGGAGAATGTACAAATTAGTACAATTATTGGGGACGACGATTCGTCTACCATTGCCAATTTACGACGTGAAGCAACACATCGCATCGAAAAGGAGTCCGATAAAAATCATGCGACATGCACGCTCTCCAAAGACATGTGGAGTATACGAATCCCAAGCCAAGTCATCGCTTATATGAAATATTGTTTCGGTTGCGTATTACAAAAAAACAAGAACGATGTTGAGAAGGTGAGAGCTGGTCTTCTCACAATTGTTCCGCATGCTTTCGATAATCACGACAACTGTAACAGAACGTGGTGTGGGTACAAAGATAATCCGACTACTTACAAACACAAAATATTACCGGGAGGAAGAGGTCTCACAGATCCGCAAATGAAGGCTGCGCTAACAACGATTTTCAAAAAATTTGCAGTGAATGCCGAGAAACTCGCACCATGCGGCTCTACTCAGGCAAACGAAGCATTCCATACAATAGTCGCTAGTAAAGCTCCAAAATCTCGGCATTACGGAGGATCTGAATCGAATGATTTTCGTGTTGCCGCTGCCGTTTGTCAGAAAAATTATGGAACCAGCTACGTCGTAAACATCCACAAAAAACTCGATATCTCTCCGGGAAAGAGTACTCAAGAATTTCGAGAAAAAAAAGACGCGAAGCGAAAAGCCCAGCATGAATTTTCAAAAACCATCGTGGCCAAAAGAAGACGACGACAATTATTCCAGGCTCGACATAAAACCAACAACAGCGCTGAAAATAGAGAGGGCATCACCTATTCATCTGGATGCGGGCTAAACGCAGTCGTTGACGTTGATGATTGTGTATCTCTTCGAAACGAACTTATCCCCGACGAAAGCAGTTTTATATATTTTGATGTCGAAACAACAGGCCTAAACAACACCTCTGAAATAATTCAAATATCGGCGAAACGTGGTTCCGATGAATTCAACGAATACATTCTTCCAAGTCACGATATTTCTCAGGCAGCATCTATTATTACTGGTAGAATTTTTTTGTTAACGATATTAGTTATAGCTAATATTAAATTATATTTGTTTCTAAACAATATTTTGACTGTTTTAGGACTAACCATTCAAGGTGGTGAATTGTATTTACACGGGCGGCAATTGACGACCGTACCTCGGAGAGTTGCGATGCAGCGATTCTTACATTTTCTGGAACCGGGTCCAGCGATACTCGTAGCTCACAATGGCCATAGATTCGACACGCCTAAGCTAGTCAAAGAAGTACGAAGTCTTGGATTTTTGTCCGAGTTTCAAAAAATCGTTTACGGTTTTTGTGATAGCCTGCCAGCACTGAAAAAAAAACTTCCGGAAAGGGTTAAATCAAAGCAGTCTTTTAGCTTATCAACTTTGGCCGAAGATTTAATCGGAGATTCTGCTTCTGCTGGGTCTCATAATGGAGCTGTCGACGTGAGAATTCTGGAGAAAATCGTCCAAGTTTCAGGCATTACTGAAGAAGAACTGCGAGGCGAAACTAAAACACTGCAAGCAATATTCCTTGCCGAGGCACAAATCGCGCAAACGAAACTGAATAAAAGTAGTTTTGAGTGTATAACTGAAGGCGTTTCTACAGGAATGAAAACAAAAATGGCTAAGGCTGGAATATCGATCGACCACTTAAAAAAATCATTTGCCGAAGGCGGTGAAGAGGCGATAAAAGTCCTCTTGGCATCGGATATTTCCGGTTGCCCCCGTGTAACAAAGAATAAAAAAGTAATTCAAAATATTGTAACGCAAATAAAAAACTTGGTTGAGAAACCGTAATGAAAGTTCTCTTTTCTTTTCTCTTTCTAATCACTTGACCTGTTTAAAACTATATGGAGTAAATGTATTATGTGTATTTTCGAACTAGTAAATCTTTATACATGTGTGACGTGTATGTATCTGTACATTGCAACCGACTATAATGTAAAATATTAAAATCAATTTATAAAACCTGAGATCCTTATACCATCGCTAGTTTTGCAAGTGCATCGCAAATTGATTCCAATGTGTGTATACCCATTTATACAATTTTTCAAAACGACCGCTCAAAATGGGGTTGTGTGTGGTCTCGTTCGTGAACGCGCCGTTGCCAAATCTCAATGGCCGACTAGATGAAACGAATCTTTAGGCTCCACTTCACGTACTCGATACTCGAATATCTTATTAACCCGGTGGTAAACCGATACGTTTTTTTTTTTCATCTTGTTCATCATACATCAAGCAATAAATTAAAAAAAAAATTAATATGAAATCTTTTCTGAATAGTATTTAAAACGTTTCGGTTTCCACGAATGGCTAGTTTTCCCTATGTTCGTCTATGCAAAACGGAAGAATTTCGAATAATCATATCTCCGATGTGAAATGGTCAATTTTCTTGAAATTAATCGGGAACACGTATGATACCATGTCGAATGACATTGTTCCGTCCCAAGAAAATATCTTTGTTTCTGCTAATGCGGTAGTTACCTTAAGGCATTTCTTTCACGAACTCGAATATTTAACAATTAATTGATTTTCGTCTATAATCAAGTAAAAATACATCCCCGTATACGGGTAAAATTGCAAGCCAATTGACCGAACTTTTAACGAAAAATGACAACTCTAAAAAAGGTCTCATTTATACGGCGCTTTATGGAGATAACGCGCTGGCCACATTTATATGTAATAATTTAAACACTAAATAACTGTAGATGCCAGATATAAACTGCTCACACGTGTATTCACTTTCGTCGAAATCACATTATATTTTTAAATTTGCAACCGCCAAATTGGATTCGCTATTTTCAATTTTAGAAATTCGATTTCGTATTCGGATTCACCAACCTCAAAAACGACGATTTACCTAATTACACTCAAATCGATGTAGTAGAAACATGTTTTTTTTTTAATGCCCACATTTTTGTCTCTGTGTACTCTCTCAATATTCCACGCATTTCCGGAATGTCCTGCCCCCACACCAGTGTTCTACGCGCCCGACGATTTCACACACACATCCGAGGTGCCCTGCGCCCACACCAGTGTTCCACGCAGCCCACCATTCGCACAATACTGAGAGCGCGATAACATATACAGGCATAGCCAGAGCTGAACCCGTAAGCTGTAGATATAGTAGTGGAAACTAAAAAACGGTGATCAGCAAAGAGGTTATAAAGGTCCAGAAAAAATTCAGCTCGGTTGTTACATGCTGACTTAACCCCATAACAATCTTAACATTTAAGGTTTAAAAGAAGGCTTTTCTAGATAAAACAAATAGCCAAGAGAATTTTTTTTCAAACCGGGTAAAATAAAGTTATCATTTGTAGAAATGGCATGCGAAAAACCAAGAGCAGATGATTTTCATCTCGAAAACCGTGGGACTTTTACTAAATTGAAATTCTAGCATATAGTAGGACATGATCTGGTCTATCGACAGTTGCAGGGTTATCCATTGATAACAGGACACCCTGTATACATTCAAATCAATAATAAAAAATGCATCTTTTACTCCGTTTTTCGCTGTATACCTATATATATATTTTCTTACACACACAAGTTACGTACGAAAAAAGTACAGTAAATAGAGCTTAGTTGACGCGTAAATTCCTTCCCAGTCACAAAAATCCGAAGTGTACGCACGAGGTTCAAGGTTCACGGAGCTCCGGCTCTAAATGTTCATATTCATGATTTTCGCTCCGAGCTCGAACTGTGCAACGTGTGATGTTCAGAACAAAAAAAGTAAGGTATGTTTCAACGTCGAGAGATGGGAGGAAAATGTTTGAGAAAAAAAACTATCGTCAGGTGTTTCTCGATTATTAGATAGCTCGCGATCAGTCACATCAGCCAGCATTCGCACACTGGCCTATTTGCACATGCATATTTACGCGGCTGCAACTACTCGAAAGTCGTGCGTGATAATTGCGATTATACACACGCACACGCACACACACACACACACACGCACATATATATATATATATATGTATGTATGTATACAGGGTGTCCTTTTATGAATGGATAATCCTGTAATTGTCGATAGGTCAGATCATGTCCTATTTCATACTGCAATTTCAGTTTAGTAAAAGTCACGCGGTTTTTGAGATTTTTGGATTTATGTTATTTTTTGAAAAAAATCATCGTCTTTCGGGTTTTCACATGTCATTTCTACAGATGATACGAATCGACAATGACTCAGCAACGTTTTAAAGTAACTAGCACGATATGCGTAGTAAAATTTTTGTACACCTCAGGCTATCAGTCAGATCTTTGAATTGGTTTGTATTAAAATTCTGCATCCGTTTTTTTTTTCATAAAGTTTCCTTAACATGTAAAGTCAGAAAGAAGACTTTTCTAAATAAAACAAATAATCAAGAGTATTTTTCAAAAACCGGGTCCAATAAGATTATCACTCGTAGCAATGGCATGCGAAAAACCAAAAGCAGATGATTTTTATCTCGAAAACGGTGGGACTTTTACTAAACAGAAATCCCAGCATATAGTAGGACATGATCTGACCAATCGACAGTTGCAGGATTATCCATTCATAACAGGACACCCTGTATACGCACACGCGCGCGCACACTCACACACACGGCGTGTTCCGTTTATCATGAGACATGGAAATACCTCGAGAACACCGAAGTTAATCGAAAAATCCCGAGACTCGTAAAATGTGGTTTCAAATAAGGAGTACAATGGTGAAAGAGCTTCTTTGGGCTTTGGACTTTGGATTTTCAAGGTGATTTCAAAATCCACTTGTCTTTTTTAACGGAAACCTATTTTTTATCGCAGCATATTGTCCCACGTAAAAAACCGGACAACTTTCGTCCGAACCGTTTTTTTCATTCGGCCATTATTTTTTTTAAATTTATTACAAAACATTTCCAAAATGATGGGTTAAAAAAAAACTTTTTATTGGATTTGTTTGGGTCAAATTACAAAAGATTTCCAAATGTCTGGGTTTGTTTGGAATTTCCAATAGTTTGCATTGAAATACAAAATTACATAAGATTGTGAAACGTTTGGGTTCGTTTGTATCAAATCACTACAGATTTCCGAAATGATGGCCTTCTTTTTAAAACAGCTGTCGTGATTTTGTAAATCCAGAAATGAAGGAAAACCAAACAAAGGTAACCAAAAAAATCAATATTTAAAAAAAATGCTGAAAGATAAAATAAAATTACGCAATAAAGGCAGATTCGTGGATTATTCGTTTGGATACGTTATCGTCTCTATGATACGAGTCGCTCGTGATTGGATGCTCGTCGAATCGTTCGACGCGAGTGTGACGGAAAGTTGAGGCTCCGGTCTCGTTCGCAACTCCATCGTAAAAACAATGACACGAACGACCTCGAGCGATCGTCACAAGATACTCGTCGTTTCGCTGTTACTAGCGCGCGCCCAAAGTCCATACAATGTTGGCAGCGATAATCTCTTTTATTTTTTGTACATTTTGTTTATCTATTAATTGTTTCCGTGGTCCTCTCGACGCAAAGATAAAAAAGAATCCTTCTGGGTATTGGGTATTGAATTTTTGATCTTTTTTAACTCCTGAAATTCGTTATTTATTTTCTTTTCCAAGTTTTACTTGCACAGCCTTGTAAACTATGTCCACCACTCCCACCCCCCCCCCCCCCCCGCCGCCCCGCCTTGCGGCCGCAGCCGATTTCCTCTGTATCGTATTTACCATGCACATCTCATGTTTTCATCAGTCATGGGCATAGGAAAACTGCGGTAAACCTATACCGATACAGCCGGTCCCAAGTTTGGCTCCCAGTCACGGAACTGGTGACCTTTTGCTGAAAAAATGTCGAAAAAAAAATTTCCCGATGAAAGTACGTGACTGGGATTCGAACCCACGACCTCCCGATCCGCTGGCCAGCACGCTAACTACTAGACCAACGCACCGGTTTTAACCAGTTATTTTTTTCGTATCATTTGGTACTAGAATTGTTAAACAAAGCCATTTTTTGCACTTGGGATTTTGATATTTTCTTTTTATTTTACTTTTGTCTTTCAATGCCGATGTACCTCGTACGATCATGTGCTCGAAAGCGACATCTACACGTATCTACACACACAGATGAAGCGTATCTCAGAACGGATGGCAAATTATGTACAGGTCGATCCGGGACAAAATTCTGAATCGAAAAATCTCGACATAATTTTGGATGAAATAAACGGCCGAGTAGTGAGTAATCTTCTTTTTATCGGACACAAAAACTGAATACTTACCCGTAAAAGACTAAAGGCGATCTTAATTTGACCTTGACCATCATATTTCACCCTCAAAAGCCTACGATCTTTGTTCGATCGTTTTTTCGCTACGGCGTCTCGTTCTTGAAATATTCGGCAATTTCATCCTGAGCGGGACCCATTACGATTCAGCAACACAGATACTATATACTCACCTGCAAAAAAACCGAAAGTAACCTTTGTTTGATCTTGACACCTTCACCGGCGGAGTTGACAGCATGACCATCGTAATTCGACCTCAAAAACTCGAGGACTCTTGTTCGAACATTTTTTCGCTCGCCTGTGTCGTATCGCGATGTTTCTCAGAGTTCCGTCCTATACGGGACAGCCTGTATGCACGAGCACGTACGTACACGCGATTGCTCGCGCGGTTCGTCGACTTGGCGAAGCGGTCGTGGTTTTTCAGTTTGTATCGAAGCCTTCCCCGCGACGGTTCGATATTTTTCGTTAAGCTCGACGAAGCCGACAGTTAACCGATCTCGAGAATTAAAATGGTGCGCGACATGGAGATCCAAAAATTACGCGATATGGCTAATCGGCTCAGGATCGATTCGATCAAGGCCACCGAGGCTTCAAAGAGCGGGTACAATTTTTTTCATTTTCGTCATTTTTTTTCTCTTTTTTTTAAATTAATTTAATTTATATTGAAAAGCTAAACACAGCAGTTCGATTTCCAAGAGTCATTTTATACCAGACATTATTTATTACTAATTTATTATTAATTTCCTTTACATTAAAAAATTAAACACAGCATTGTATTTATTTATTTTGTTTACAAGATACTTATTATAAACATATTAACGTAGTAGCAATGGTAATAGTATATGTACACATAGTCCCCCTCCCATACTATTCCCGTTTACATTTTTTCTTACAAATTATGTACATGAGCTTTCGTTTTCATACCATTTTATATACTAGAGGTGCCTTGTCTTTGCGCTTCATGCTTTATCAATACCTCGAATTTCGCATACGCACATAGCGCTTTGACGGGATTATTCCTAACAAGTTCCTCTATTTTTTGCCGTAGTTCATCCCGCACCCCCCTTATATTCCAGCACTTCCTCTTGCTTTTCCACTGCTTCCGCTCTGATTTCTATCTACACCGTCCCCAGCCAGAAAGAGGGTCCGAACTCTCTACCCTTTGCCTACATTACGGTAGCTATTGTCTCTACATGTCTTATTACCTTTCTGTCCTATATTCGTGAAGTCCTTTACAGCCCAGTATTTTTCCATTTCTGCGTCCTCTTTTCTGTTCCAATACTTTTTTCAGTATGTTGATTTGTCAATCCTGCGCTATTCGTTCTGTACTTCCTGCTCCGTTTCATTTTTCACTCCCGTTTCTAGTTTTTTTCTCTATTCCTCCCACATATTCGATTCCTATTGCCTGCCATATTCCTCCTTCTCCCACTTCTTGCATGGCTTTGGCCAGGTCCTCTCCTCACTTTGACGGATTTCCAATATTTTTTTCTGGGCGCTAGGGGAAGGTCGGCCTGACAAAAAAGTGGTTGCGTTAACAATTATTTTTTTCTTTAAATAAGATTTACATAGTAATCGACAATCACATAACACACATAAAATATGAAGCTTTAAACGCTGGTTCATGTTAACATTAATATCGAATTCTTGCAATACCTTAAGAAATAATCAACTCATTTGACATCATTTTTAAATCCAGTTACCAGTCTTCAAACTTTACTTGCAGTAGGTACTCAATTTTCTGCAAATCGCACCAATACTATTTTAGTCGGGATTTAAAAAATAATGTCATTATCTATGTTCAGCAGTTACGTATGAGAGAATCCGTTCCTGAATTATTATTTTTCTAAGCCACGTTCTGATCCGCTTCATGGCAGAAAAATTCTCATAGCCGCCGGAGCTCACTGAGAGTACTATTGCTGCTTGGAAGCTTGAAAGCTTATGTAAGTTAGGGCAGTGCTTCTTTTTAATATGATTTCTTGAAATTTCGAAGTTTACTTAATTATGTTTAAGTGAAATTAAATATCTTTTTGATGACCATCGCTTCAACTTCTAAGTGACGTATCAATTATTAAGATTTTGAAGAATTATCTGTGTAATCCTCTCCATTCTACATATTCAATTTAAAAGATGCGTCCACTGCATGAGCTAACAGTAAATCCTCAAATCGGCGTTTTACATTTACAATGATATTATCTATTACTTGGTGGTAAATATTGATCTTCCAGTATTTTTCTGGTTGTGTATCGGCCGGCAAATCTGATGTATTTCTTTTGCCCACGGTTAACTCAATAGTGAAATAATAATATCTAATCAATTTGCGTAGTGAAATAGCTACGTTTTAGAAAAATTACGATATTACGAGGGAGAAAACCGTTGAAAATTCTATTAAATTATTACTTTATATTTGCTTGAGTCAAAAAAATGTAATGAAGCGATTATTTAAATTTCATTATTTTGGATCGATACTTTTCTGGGGTGGCACTGTGATTTCTGGGGGGCCGTGCTCACCCATGCCCCTCTTGGCGACGCCAATGCTACATTTCTTCTTACATCTTTATTATTTCTACTAGATATTTTAAAGCCCTTTTTCAGGCCTCTATTTCTGTACTTCTGCACCCCGATTCCATTCTTTAAATATAGTTTGATGTGTTTGGGATGATTCCCATGGCCATTTTGACACATTTTCCTTGCCATCTTTCCAAGGTATTCCTCTTACTCCATCCCCATACTGCTGCCTCATATGACATTCCACTTTTCGCTATTGCCCCCAAAATATATTAACCTTATTTATTACTATTTTTGTGATTTTCATTTATATCAAGGTATTAAACACTGCATTTTGATTTTTTCAAGTTTTATTCTATACTGAATATTATTTATTAATATATTAACACATTTTTTTCATTTTCTTCATTCAACTCATATTGAAAAATTAAACACAGTTTTTAAGTTTCGATACCGGACGTAACTTATAACGTGTTTTATTTTATATTGGTCTATTATTTTACATATTACATTATTTTGAACGTATATTTATTTATTAACGTTTCTTTCTATTGTAGTTTATTTAATTTACATTCGAAAATGAAACACAGCATTTTGATTTTTTAAGTTTTATTTTCTACCCGATATCATTTATTTGAAATATGTAATATTGGGCATTTTGTTTTCGTGAACTTGTTGTACACAAGCGAGTTGAGATAGTGTGTTTGTAAATTCGGCGAGGATAAACTCGATCCTGACCTTCCCGTACACAAACAAACATCGATCCGTGAGCTCGTCTCGCGCTCGCAAGTTTATCATCATTGTGTGAGTTTCTGTATTCGGGGTTTGGGAAATTGCAGGCCAAAAGTACGAATTTAAATTCTATTTTTCTCACTTTCCCCTCCTCCTCTCTTAAATTTAATTCTCCTTATCTCAATTGCGCAATACTCGTTCTTATCGCAAATATTGTCCGCTAATCGGGGCCTCGAGTCTAGTCAATAAATTATGAAATGCGATTGCAAGAAGATTTATACTTGACGAGAAAAAAATGGTAAAAAAGAAAACATTTTATTCATTTATTTATTTATTCCAGTGTAGAGCATTTCCGTTTAACATCTCCCCTATATCTTTATTTGTCTTGAAAAATAAAATAAAAATAGCAAAAATAATTCAGGGCAGGCGGCGAATCGATGAACGGTTACAAGGCGGTGGGTTTCTTTATTTATTTATTTTTTTCGTTCAACTTTCCGTCATGGATCGATAGTCTACTCGTCCAAGGACGGCAGATTTTGGGTTCGCCATGAATCCCCCTCGTACTGCTTGTTCACAATACACCGGGTGTCCCAAATGAACTCCGTATATTTAGTTTCTTCGATACAATTGATTCGGCACACCCTGTATATAGGTTTTGGTCTGCTATGTACCGGATACCCCTGATTCTGCGTGTGTTATACACATACAGGTCGGCCTGAAAAGTAACGACAAAAATAAAAATCTAGATGCCTCGTATCGAATATCTGTTCAAAACAGCTCGATGTATATTCTACGATCTTGTATAGTTTTCGAGAAAAAAGCCGTTTTTTATTTGTTTTTATATTTTTCTTTTTTTTTCTTTTATGTGTATGTATTGGGAGTACAAATAGGTCTCCGCCGTTTGACAAAAGATGGCCCCATCCAGGAGGTTATGGTTGAAATTTTCAGATGTAAAACGCCATATCGTAAGGTTGGACATCTGGCAAGACAATAAACTTAAAATATTAGCGATTTTGCATCAGCATCGCATAATGTTTTTCGTGCGAAAATGTCGAGTTTTAAGCCGAACAAGCGTCATTTGCGGGAACTTTTGCGTTTGGCACGAATCTCCCTCCAAAAATGCTTCCAATTCCGCGTCTTCGGCCTTTCGCACTTTCGGCCTTCCGCTATGTTCTTTGTCTTCGACGTCAATCTCAACGTTCTTAAACTTTTGAAACCACTCACGACAACTTCTCTCACTTAAAGCAGCCTCACCATATGCTTCTACAAGCAATCGATGCGCCTCAACTGCAGATTTCTTCAAATTGAAAAAGTACATCAAGTTCCCGCAAATGACGCTTATTCGGATCAAAACTCGACATTTTCGCCATTTGCGACATTTAAAAAATTATGCGATGCTGATACAAAATTGCTAATATTTCAATGTTATGGTCTTGCAGGATATTCAACCTTACGATATGACGTTTTACATCTGACAATGTCATCCATAACCTCCTAGTGGGGCCATTTTTTGTCAAACAGCGGAGACTTATTTGTACTCCTGATATTTTCTTCTTAGAAATTTATAAAAGCAATTGGGAGTCATTTAGACTAGTATTGGTATTTTTTTAATCATCTGAACGGCAACGACTGATTCTCTCGGATCGATTTTTGAAAACTTTAAATGAAAATCTGAGGCATTCGAGTTACTGTTCAGTTGGTTGCTTAACACCACTCCATAACGGCAATACTAATAAAACAAACCGCGAGGAATACAAATAAAAAATAGAAAAACCTTTTTGTTCTCGAAAAATATAAACGATCGTAGAACATGTATAGGGGTGATTCGGATAGGTATTGATTTGAGGAATCTACATTTTCCTTTTGGACGTCACTTTTCGGGCCAACCTTTATATATTATACGAAGGTATAAAAGGCTTATAAAAATGTATTATCATAAAACTGATATATTCATAACGTACAAGACCTCAGCATATAACATACATACACAAAGATCGATATATATATATATATATATATATATATATATATATATATATATATATTAGGTGCGCAACTAAGTTTTGGCTGTTTTTTTAAATGAAAATGCCACTTTATTGTGAAAAAAGGGTTACAAATGAATCATTCAAAATATTGCCAATCGCTAGCGACACCTTTTTCTCATCTTTCTGGCAGAGCTCGAATACCGTCACAGTAGAAGTGTTCGTCTTTTGAGGCTATCCACGAATCAAGCCATTTTGAGATGCCTTCATATGAGCGGAACTGCTGATTAGCCAGACCATGTGCCATCGAATGGAACAAGTAATAATCGGACGGCGCAATATCTGGGGAATATGGCGGGTGGGGTAGGACTTCCCATTTGAGCATTTCTAAGTAGGTTTTAACGGGTTTGGCAACGTGAAGCCGAGCATTGTCATGCTGTAAAATCACTTTTTCGGCTTCAAATCATAAGGAACCCAAGTTCCTTGTTTTTGAATCATTCCCAACGCATGCAATCGCTTGGAAATGGCTTAGCGGGTAACTCCTAATACTGAAGCAAGCTCTTTTTGCGTTTGGCACGGATCCTCATCGAGCAATGCCTCCAATTCAGCGTCTTCGAAGGTTTTTGGCCTTCCTTCATGTGAACGGTCGTCAACATCGAAATTACCGTCTTTGAAGCGACGGAACCAATCACGGCACGTTGTTTCAGTTAGAGCAGCATCTCCGTAAACTTTTTGGAGTTCTCGATGCGCTTCAGCCGCCGTTTTCTTCGAATGAAAGAAGAAAAGCAACACTTCCAGCAAATGACGATTATTTGGTACAAAATCAGACATTTTCACACAACCAAAAATATACAACGCAAAAAAAAATCACTAATGTGTCAAAGCGGTTTGTTTACCGTATGTCTAAGCTTGGTTCAGGACGTTTTGGTTATGTCACAATCGACCAGCACTTACTAGTGGAGCCATCTCTTGAAAAACAGCGGGAACTTAGTTACGCACCTAATACATATCGAAATATCGGATATCGAATATATGACACAATGATATATTTTAACTCGATATGCTGCGTTCCCCTGTATTATAAATAGACGCGTTATATACTGGTATAATAGTAGTAGTTTTTATTTCCAGGGAACACCGTTTAAGGGTGCTTACACATAGGCCCCCTCACACTCTCTTTTTACATTTGTTCTTAAAAATTATGTACATGTGTTTCCATGTTCGCAACATTTTGTATACTGGTATTTCCTTCTAGTAGTTGAAAAGTAAGTTGATAAGTTTTTAGGTATTCGTTGGTACAAGGTCGAAAAAAGTAGCTTCGAGAAAAACGCGTTTAAAGTTTTCGTTCCGTTTTACTTGATGTAAAGTTATGTTTTTTTTTCTAGAATATCAATATTTACATCGAAGTATCTATTCGCGGGCGATATGACGGTTCTTTATCTTCATTACATTTCACAAAATAATAAGAGCCTGCACTTCATCTATTGTGAACGATGCCACACCTGTAGGGACTGAGGGCACTAACCGATCGCGCTACCTGTTCTCACTAAAGTGACTGTAACTTCGTCAATTTTCGGACTTGTAAATAAAAATGTTGTCAACATATTTTTGAATATATGTACTTTCAAGAATTATAAAAAACAAAAAAAATGTTTTCTTTAAATTCTGCTTGGGGAAAGTGGGAAAGCTATCTGTCTATAACTCCTTCGTTTCTCCACTGAGCTTCTTTATTTTCCAGCATTTTTTCATTTTCGCGTTTCCTTTTCTGCTCCTACACTCTTTGCAGTATGTTGATTTGTCAATCCTGCACCAGTCGTTCTGGATTTCTCGCTCCATTGTTATTTGTATTGCCCTTTTAACTTTTTGCTCTGCTCCTCCCACAACCTCGATTCTTATCGCCTGCCATATTCCTCCTTCTCCCACTTCCCGCATGGCTTTGACAAAGTCCCCTCCCCACTTTAACGGGTTTCCGTTGATAACCTCTCATACTTCTTCTTTTAAATACACCTTCGGTCACCTCCCGTCTTTCATCATTATTATTTCTACCAGGTATTTCGCGGCTCTTTTCCAGGTCTCCAATTCCACTATTCTGCGCCCCGATTCCACTCTCCAAATATTGCGTTTGGCGTGTTTGGACTAATTTCCATGCCGATTTGTACACATTTTCCCTGCCATCTGTCCAAGGTTTTTCTCTTCCTTCATCCTCATACTTCTCTGCTTCGGCTGCTCATCCTTGCTCTTTTGAAAATATCCAAAGTTGCATTGGTCACCTTTTTTATTTTTTCATCCATCGTTCTTGAATGTTTTTCGAAAAAATTTCCTGGGGAGAATCATACCCCTAAGTACTTATACTCTTTGACTATTTCCAATTCCTGTTCCCTGTACTCCCATTTTTTCCTTTTTCCATCCTTCGTTCTGGAATATCATGATTTTTTTTATTTGGTTCATATTTACTGTTAGTTTGTTTGTTTCTATATATTTTTCGCGCGAGGTCGGCATGGTCCTCAGCCCCTCTTTCTCGTCGACTACGAAAAGAATACCATGCGCGAATTTGAACGCAAAGATCTTTTGTCTTCCTATCACTGTCCTTTCCTCATTCCTTCCTTCCCCAATCCTGTCCATATTCTCAATAATTAGATATTAGTATATCTAATTCTTATATAATATTTAGATATTAGTATATCTAATTATTATATGACGTGTATATTTATATATTACACGTCATAACACGTATACGAATATATGGCATAACGCTACATCATACCCATCGAGGGAGAGGGAGAGAGAGAGAGAGAGGGGGGGAGATGATGTACAAAAAAGGTTCTACAAAAAACTTTTTTTGTAGAATTGAAGAATTGGAAAAATATTATAAATCTACTGTATGAATTAAAACAAATTACAATTCTCTTTAACGCAAAACAGACATCAATGTTTTCGAGGGGATTTCTTATTATGTGGCGTACTTTTTAAACATTTTAAAAGTTTCATAGATACTTTGAGACTGTTTTTTAAGTCAATTCAATTTAAAACATCTTATTCATTTTAATTCTAATGTTGAACTATTTTCAGACATCCCACATCGTGCGCGTCGATGGCAGAGATAATGTCGGTTCTCTTCTTCCACACTATGCGTTACAAAGTCTCGGCACCGCGGGATCCGAGCAACGATCGTTTCGTCCTTAGCAAAGGACACGCTGCTCCAATTCTATACGCGGGTAAATAATTTCACAGTTTTAAAAATCTGTTATTTGTCTTCCATTTTCTCGCTCACAAAAGAGAATTTATCAAGATTTTTTGTGCAAAAAACGCTCATTGCCTTTCGCTCGGATAGCAAGTGGCGAGCGAGTCACCCCTCGAGTGCAAAGGGTTAATATATAAAGACATACGCTCAAGGCATTTTTGGTGCATTCAAATAGTTTGCGAAAAATAAAGGATGAGGTTCCGAAAAGCTCCCCCCTCTGTTCGAGCTGAAATTTTGTACAGACCTTTCTTTTAATATTCTAAGAGAACCCCTAAAAGGATTTTTGGCGACTAGCAATAGTTTTCGAGATATCGAATTTTGAAAGTTATTTATTTTACTGCGTCCCTACTATATCTATACCGAAGAGGCTCAAGTCTGGCCACACCTATATATGCGATCGCGCTCTCCGCTTTGTTGCGGATCTTCGTCTAAGGAAATGGAATGTAAAATACTCGCTTATTCAAGGACATTAGAGCTTGTGCACACGGCGTATTTTCTACGCGCAGACAACGCGCGTTTCAGAAACGCATATTTCCGACGCGTGTTTCAGTTTAAGAAGCGTGTGGATCAAGTGTGTATCGCGTTTGTATCGCGTCGTCTGCGCGTAGAAAATACGCCGTATGCATATGCCCTAATTGACGTTTTTGAGCCGCTCACAGAGCAGCCACCGGAACAAATTAGGGAATACAAAGATAAAGCGTATGGACAGTAAAAAAAAACCCAAAAAATAAAAAACTATGGGAAAACCCGAAAAAATGTTAAGTACAACAAAATTCCCTTCATTTTCGAAACCAAAAAAAGTTAATTACAAAAAAAAGAAAAAAAAACTATTGAAAATACCCCAAAAAAGTTAACTACACAAAAGTCGAAATAAAATAAAGAATTGAAAAAGAACCATGAAAAAGATTGAACTCTCAAAAAAAAATGTTGACGAAAAAGGAAGTTTGACAAAAACCCACCCACGTTTCTGAATCTATCTCAAGATTCCACGAACCTCACGATTTCACACGCACACCCGAAGCATAATAGGACCGTGCGTTGCGTAAAAAACTGGTGTGGGCACGAGGCACCTCGGGTGTGCATGGGGAATCGTAGGGTGCGTGGAATACAGGTGTGGGCACGGGACACCTGGGGGGTGCTTGTGGTATCGTGGGATGCGCGGAATACTGCTCTGGGCGCAGGGCATCTCGCGCGCGCGCGTGTGTGTGTGGAATCGTGAAGTGCATGGAATACTGGTTTTCGAATAGTGTTTAAATTTTTCTATTTAAATTTTACCATCCCTTAGCATGGTGCATTAGCATCGAAGACGATTTATATAAATAGTACGTTCCATCCACGGTCAGCGAAGTACGTTTCAGTACTTCAGCGAAGGACCATGCAAGATTACCACAGACAAAAGAAATGAAAAGAAAACGCTATGTCGAGCAGCGAAACTCCTAGTAAGCCTTGGTGGCCGGCCCCGTAGCGATGATATATATAGGTATAACCAGAACTGAGCTTCTTCGGTATGGATACAGTAGGAGTATAGTAAAATAAATAACTTTCAAAATTCGGTATCTCGAAAACTATTAATATTCGCTAAAAATTCTTATAGGGATTCTCTTAGAATATTAAAAGAAAGGTCTGTGCAAAATTTCAGCGCCATCAGAAGGGGGAGCCTATCGTAACCTTATCCGAAATAAAATTTTCAAGTTTTTTTAGCCCGTACGAGTATATCTATATCGCTTGCCACGTCCAATCGATATTCCCAGTCCTCCGACTTTACTGGTTGCTGGCGTGCCGCGCTTGCCCGGACGAGTATATCTATATCGCTCGTCACGTCCGATCAATATCCCTGTTCCATTATTCCAAACGTACACATGTGCGAGGCACCCACACCAGTATCGCACGCACATCCGAAATGCCTCGCGCCCACACCAGTATGGTGCGCATCCCACGATGCCCTCCGACTTGCACCGCTCCCACACCAGATGCTGCGCATCTGGGACAAAAAAAACTAGAGAATCGAAAAAATCAAAAACTTCTTGGGAGCTGATCGGTAAGCGCGGCATGCCAGCAACAAGTGAAGTCGGAGGAGTGAGGATATCGTTCGGACGTGGCGAGCGATGTAGATATACTCGTACGGGCTGAAAAATAAACTGTAAAATTCGATTTCTCGCAAACTATTCGAATGTGCCACAAACCCCTCTAAGGGATGTGTTTATATAATAAATGGAACATCTGTGCAAAATTTCAGCCAAATCGTTCATAACAGCTTTTTAAAGTTCACCCAACGTTTTTATTGAATTCAATACATATTCGTTATAAAAAAATAGTCCAACCTGATAAACGTTCATCAAAATAATTGACGACTTGTTGATAAAACAAATAAAAAATTACGCATTTTGTTAAATTTAAAGATGTTTTTTATTTATTTTATTACGCTTTCGAACAAAAATTGCAAGCCTGACAACAACATTCGTTCATAACAACAATCGACATTTCGGTTTGAACATTTTTTATTAACAACAAATTCATACCTTTTTGTTTATTTGAAAAATTTTAATATCATATTTAATACATTTTTGTTGAACAAACATTAATCAAGTGTGATGGACGTGCGTCAGAAAATGGACTCTTATAGTTTGAGTTAAAAAAACGTACTGCATTTTTGTCAAACGAAAAATTCTCTACGTCGCCATTTGTTTCAACTTATTTACCTTTTCAGCGTGGGCCGAGGCTGGTCTCTTTCCGACGAGCGAGCTCCTCAACTTGCGCAAATTCGGGAACGATCTCGAGGGTCACCCCACCCCGAGGCTGAACTTCATCGACGTCGGCACGGGCTCGTTGGGCCAGGGACTCTCGGTCGCCGCCGGCATGGCCTACGTCGGCAAGAATTATGACAAAGCTAGCTATAGGTGCGTCGCATTACTTCGTAAAAACAACATCTCCGCAATATGACCATATACATTAGGTGGCTGCATATGAAACCGCTACACTAGTTTCTCGAGTTACTAGTTGGGAATCCACATCATGATAGGTATCTGGATGATAGTCCCGCTAAAACGCCATCGGCGACATTTGTGTGAGGCGTTAACATTATCTATTTCATTTGTCATTGCAATGGCAAGTTTTGCTCGAAATGAATCAGATTTGCGGCAATTTATGCCCCATTATTGCCTGGCAAAGAAATTGGCCGCGGAAATGCATCGTTTTCTAGAGGAAGTATATGTTAAAGATTCTCCATTGAGTACAACGCCCAAAGAGTCGTGACATCTCTATGGACAACGAAGAGCGCGGAACACCAGCTAAAAGAGCGCTGTATTCTGTAGTGTATTCTGAGCTTCTGAAAGCGTTGGAAACTGCCACTAACGTTAACGACTGCAACTGATGCGTTTGAAGCAAGCTCAGCACGAGAAGAGGCCGCAATGGGCGAAGTTGATTTTGTAACACAACGCCAGGCAGCCAGTTGCTCAATCGGTGAGGAAGTACTTGGAAGGAACGGACTGGGAAATCCTATCGTACCCGCCAAGTACCCCAAATATCGCTCCCTCCGATTGCCACTTCTTCGGTTCGATGCAGTCAGCACTCACGGCTCAGCATTTCACCTCATACGAAGGAGTCAAAAAATGGCTAGACTACTGGATTGCCTCTGAAGAAACCGAATTCTACCTGCGCGGAATCCGATTGTTGGCCGAAAAATGGGTCAAGCTTGTCTTTTCCAATGGCCGTTACTTTGAATCAACCAGTTCGTCAATTTTCCGCCGAACCACTCTTTTCTTTTAGTAAAAAATCGGCGGTTTCATATGCAACTACCTAATATACTAATAAAATATTGATATATGAGGATAGAATGATGCCTTATTATGGAAATATAAATAATCTACTTAAATAACATCATATGTTATAACATCAATCTACATATAACACACACACACACACGCACACACACACACACACACACACACACACACACACACACATATATACAGGGTGTCCCAGAAGTAACGTACGCCCTTCTAGCATCTGGTAGGAAAAGAAATTCTGAGACGAAAAGTCCTCAGTCATTTTTTGATCAGACGCATAGATAATTAATTGTGAATTAAAATAAATAGCCAATCAGGTGCTCGGTACAGCGGAAAGGCAGCAGAGAGGGGAGGGATAGGGGAATGCGTTGTACTTGCGTGCGCCGGAAAATGTGTGCGGAGGGAAAATTCCAAAAGCACGTGTGCAAGTGCGTGTGCGTGTGCGTATGCGTGTGTGTGTGTGTGTGTGCGTGTGCGTGTGCGTATGCGTGTGTGTGTGTGTGTGTGTGTGTGTGTGTGTGTGTGTGTGTGTGTGTGTGTGTGTGTGTGTGTGTGTGTGTGTGTGTGTGTGTGTGTGTGTGTGTGTGTGTGTGTGTGTGTGTGTGTGTGTGTGTGTGTGTGTGTGTGTGTGTGTGTGTGTGTGTGTGTGTGTGTGTGTGTGTGTGTGTGTGTGTGTGTGTGTGTGTGTGTGTGTGTGTGTGTGTGTGTGTGTGTGTGTGTGTGTGTGTGTGTGTGTGTGTGTGTGTGTGTGTGTGTGTGTGTGTGTGTGTGTGTGTGTGTGTGTGTGTGTGTGTGTGTGTGTGTGTGTGTGTGTGTGTGTGTGTGTGTGTGTGTGTGTGTGTGTGTGTGTGTGTGTGTGTGTGTGTGTGTGTGTGTGTGTGTGTGTGTGTGTGTGTGTGTGTGTGTGTGTGTGTGTGTGTGTGTGTGTGTGTGTGTGTGTGTGTGTGTGTGTGTGTGTGTGTGTGTGTGTGTGTGTGTGTGTGTGTGTGTGTGTGTGTGTGTGTGTGTGTGTGTGTGTGTGTGTGTGTGTGTGTGTGTGTGTGTGTGTGTGTGTGTGTGTGTGTGTGTGTGTGTGTGTGTGTGTGTGTGTGTGTGTGTGTGTGTGTGTGTGTGTGTGTGTGTGTGTGTGTGTGTGTGTGTGTGTGTGTGTGTGTGTGTGTGTGTGTGTGTGTGTGTGTGTGTGTGTGTGTGTGTGTGTGTGTGTGTGTGTGTGTGTGTGTGTGTGTGTGTGTGTGTGTGTGTGTGTGTGTGTGTGTGTGTGTGTGTGTGTGTGTGTGTGTGTGTGTGTGTGTGTGTGTGTGTGTGTGTGTGTGTGTGTGTGTGTGTGTGTGTGTGTGTGTGTGTGTGTGTGTGTGTGTGTGTGTGTGTGTGTGTGTGTGTGTGTGTGTGTGTGTGTGTGTGTGTGTGTGTGTGTGTGTGTGTGTGTGTGTGTGTGTGTGTGTGTGTGTGTGTGTGTGTGTGTGTGTGTGTGTGTGTGTGTGTGTGTGTGTGTGTGTGTGTGTGTGTGTGTGTGTGTGTGTGTGTGTGTGTGTGTGTGTGTGTGTGTGTGTGTGTGTGTGTGTGTGTGTGTGTGTGTGTGTGTGTGTGTGTGTGTGTGTGTGTGTGTGTGTGTGTGTGTGTGTGTGTGTGTGTGTGTGTGTGTGTGTGTGTGTGTGTGTGTGTGTGTGTGTGTGTGTGTGTGTGTGTGTGTGTGTGTGTGTGTGTGTGTGTGTGTGTGTGTGTGTGTGTGTGTGTGTGTGTGTGTGTGTGTGTGTGTGTTGCGTGCGTGCGCGCGCAAGGGTATGCAAGTGTGTGTTCTAGTGTGAGCGTACGTGCGCACACGCGCGTGTGTGTGTGTGCACTTGCACACATGCTTTCGGAATTTTCCTTCCGTACACATTTTCAGGCGCACGCAATTACAACGCATTCCCCTATCCCTCACCTCTACGCTGCCATCCCGCTGTAGCGCGCACCTGACTGGCTATTTATTTTAATTCATAATTAATTATCTATGCGTCTGATCAAAAAATGACTGAGGACTTTCCGTCTCAGAAGTTTTTTTCTTTCCAGACGCTAGAAGGGCGTACGTTACTTCTGGGAAACCCTGTATATATATATATATACCATTCATAACAGGTGACCTGTTATGAATAGATAACTCTGCAACTGTAAACTAGGTCAGATCATGTCCCGCTATATGCTGGAATTTCAGTTTAGTGGAAGTACAGCGGTTTTAGAGATTTTGAGCTTTGTATTTTGTTTTTAATCATCTGCTTTTGGTTTTTTGCATGCCATTTTTACAAATGATATGAATCGACAATAACAAAGCAACTTTTTAAAGCAATTGGCACGATATGTGTAGTACATTTTTTTACACCGCAGGCTATCAAAGTCAGATGTTGAAATTGGTTTTTATGAAAATTCTGCATAAGATTGTTTTTGTAGTTTCCTTAACATTCAAGTTTTAAAAGAAGACTTTTCTAGATAAAACAAATAACCAAGAGTATTTTTAGAAAACCGGGTAAAAAAAAGTTATTCTTTGTAGACATGGCATGCAAAAAATCAAAACCAGATGATTTTTATCTCGAAGACCGTGAGACTTTTACTAAATTGTAATTCCAGCATATAGTACATGATCTGATCTATCGACAGTTGCAGGATTACCCATTCATAACAGGATACCCTGTATACATGTATGTATATATATATATATATATGTGTGTGTGTGTGTGTGTGTGTGTGTGTGTGTGTGTGTGTGTGTGTGTTTTTAAAGAGGTTTAGCGGGAAAATGCCTCCGCACCGTAGCAAATAATTGCCGTGTGTCGGGCTTGCACCGACTAAAAACCCCCATTCCTCGGTGGCCTTACAAATTCTCCCGCGGGACGACCGCTAGGTATTACATCGCGGGAGAGGCCTTAGCCGCAGCTCTTCCTGCAGTGTTGTCAGACGACCTTACATCCCCCGTTCCACTCTAGATGTTATGAGTGGTTTAGGGGTTCGTGTCGCTGATTTAATCTATGACTGCCTGGTCTTCCGGCGTCGTCTTCTTCCTCGCACGTTCTGCACGTCGCAACTCCTTCATCACTGCGGCAGCATAAGCCGATACCGCTGTCCATGCGTCTGCTGACTTCAGCATCAACTCAATCAGGTTGTCCGGGGTGATGCGTGTCTCCAGCTGATCCTCGACTATCGCGCGGGAGGCACTAAAACGTGGGCATTGGAACAATGCATGTTCAGCGTTCTCCTCGACTGCTACACATGCTGGGCAGTCCGGGGAATCTTCATAATTAAACTTATAGAGATAAGCCCGAAAACAGCCGTGTCCTGAGATCACTTGTGTGAGATAATAGTTGAGCTCCCCGTGTAGACGGTTCACCCATATCTCCACCTTCGGGATTAGTCGATGTGTCCACCTTCCCTTGGGAGAAGCATCCCACATCGTCTGCCACTGGTTGAGACTGGTTGCTCTCGCTTCTGTTCTTGCATAACTGGGGTTTCTAGCTCCCTTCTGCTGGTACATCGATCTACGCTCCTCGGCAAGCACCTCAATGGGCAGCATTCCCGCGATAACGTTGATAGCGTCCTCGGAGACAGTGCGAAACGCACAGGCTACCCTCAAGGCGCTGACGCGATACGTTGCTGCAGCCTTCCTGCGGTACTCCTGGATTTTCAGTGCATCAGCCCATATGGGTATGCCATAGGTGAGCACTGAGGTCGTCACTGATGACAGCAGTTTCCTCCTCTTCTGTCTGGGGCCACCAACATTAGGCATGAGTCGCGCCAGTGTGGTAGCCACCCCAGCGGCCTTTCTGCTGATCTGCTCGGTTTGCTCTTTGAAGTTCAGCCTCGCGTCGAGAATCACACCCAGGTGCCGAATGAACGGTTGGGATGTGATTTCGGAGTTTCCAACCCTGAGCGTCACCGTTTCCATCACCTTCCTGCTGGATACGAGGAGTACTTCTGTTTTGTGGGCTGCAAGATGCAGTCCAACAGAAGACATCCATTCCTTTATCTTGGCGAAAGCTTCGCCGAAGAGTGCGGTGATTTGCTCCAGGAATTTGGCGATGACAATCAGCGCCGCGTCATCTGCGAACACTACGATGGACACTCCTTTCGGCAATTTTAATAGCAGCAGATCATTGTACATGATGATCCACAGAAGCGGTCCAAGTACAGAGCCCTGAGGAACTCCTCCAGTCGCCCTATACGTCTTTGGTCCATCCTCTGTGTCGTACATGAGCCACCTATTACATAGGTAACTCGCCACTATTCTCCGTAGGTACCATGGTACACCTAATATTTTTAGGGCATCCATGATACACTTCCATATCGCCGAGTTGAAAGCGTTTTTGACGTCGAGAGCGACAACTGCGCAGTACTTCTTGGACCCTCTTGCCCATCGTTTCCCCGCAGTCGACTCCTGCGCCTGCTTCACCACTGTGTTAATGGCATCCAGAGTAGAGCGCTCCTTTCTGAAGCCAAACTGGCCTTCCGCCAGTAGAGGGTCCACGACTTTCTCAATCCTGTTATGGATGATGCGCTCGAAGATCTTTCCGGCGGTATCCAGCATACAGAGCGGACGATAGGATGAAGGTTCGTCCGGTGGCTTCTTCCCTTTCGGGAGGAGCACTAGCTTCTGCCACTTCCACTTGTCCGGGAAGATTCCTTCCTTGAGACACGCATTGTACATGCCCAGGAATATTGCCGGTGCCAACTTGATCGCTGCCTTGAGTGCGATCCTGGGTATCCCATCCATGCCGGGGGCTTTATTGTTGCCCACCCTGCCAATCGCCGTAAGAAGCTCTTCTTCAGTAATGGCTGGGATGACCTCATCGACGTCCTCCTCGAGTTGGTAGTCCTCCTCGGGTTGCTCAGGGAACAGATGTGAAACAATCTTTTCCAGCAGGGCTGCGTCCACAGGCGATGGCATTGGCTGGCTTTTCAGCCGAGTCATTACGACTTTGTACGGCCTGCCCCAGGGAGCATATTCCACCTCGCTGAGCAGTTCGCCCCAGCTTTCAGCTTTACTCTGCTTGATAGCGTTTTTAAGGTTCAAGCGCGCCTTCCTGTGCTGTTCTTCCAAATCGGGAAACGAGCGTTTGCCTCGAGCTCGTTGCGCTAGGCGGCGAGTTCGATGACACTCCTTTCGGAGGCCGGCAATTTGTTCGCTCCACCAGTGTACCGCCGGTCGGAAGTCGACATTACGTTTCCGTGGCATTGTGGCATCGCATGCTTCGGTGACCCTCTGCATGACCACCTCGACCTTCTCGGTTGCACTTTCCGCTGCGAGGGGGCTGGTGTCAAAAGTTTCACGAAACAAGTCCGCGTCAAACATTTTCGCTTTCCAGCCCTTCCCGTTTGTCTTCGGTGCCTTCGCTGTTCCGCTGAAGTCACCGCGAATCTCCCAGAGAATCGCTTGATGATCACTGTGAGTGTAGATATCACTGACTACCCAGTGGCACTGGTTTCCTCTTGCCAGGCTACTACTCACAAAAGTGAGGTCCACTATAGAGGAGGCTTCACCTTTAACAAAAGTGGGCTTTGTACCTGCATTAAGTAGTACTACATCCAATAAGGACATAGCCTCAAGCAGAGCTTGGCCCTTCCTGTTCGTCACTTTACTACCCCATTCCACAGCCCACGCGTTGTAATCTCCGGCTATGGCTACCGGGAAGCGTTGTTTAGCGTTTGCGACTAAGTTGTCGAGAAAATTCTCAAACTCATAAGTCGTCAGACTAGGCGGTGCGTAACAACTGTAGAAATGAACTCCTTTGGCTTTTATTCTCACAAAACCAGTTTCCATCCGACTCGCAAGATCCTGAAATGGAAGTTTTCCGCAGGACCAAATTGCGGCCTTCCCACTTGCGTCAGATTCCCAAGGTTGCGTGTCTAGATGTCTATATGGTTCCGAGAGTATCGCCAAGTCAGGCTTCAGCTCGCGCACAGTCTGCATGAGCAGGTCCTGTGCTGCTTCACAATGGTTGAGGTTCAGCTGGAGTACTCTCATTTGCCTCGTTTTTGGAGTGCCTGGAGAGCCTGGAGAGCCCGCGTATACGCTGGACACCGGCTGCTACCTGCGAGGTGGGCTGTGGGTGCCCCATCTCCCGCTTCTGCACATATGACACACTTTGCGCTTGCTGTGCATTTGGCAATTGTGTGTGTGTGTGTGTGTGTGTGCGTGCGTGCGTGCGTGCGTGCGTGCGTGCGTGCGTGCGTGCGTGCGTGCGTGCGTGCGTGCGTGCGTGCGTGTGTGTGTGTGTGTGTGTGTGTGTGTGTGTGTGTGTGTGTGTGTGTGACAATTATAAGACATGCGTTTTTAAAGAGTTTCGAGACTAAAATCGAAATATTCAGATTCGATTGAAATCTATATGATCGAGAGATCGATTTATGGTGCATTAACTTTTTGAAAACTAATCCGTTTCACAACATTAGTTCGAAGATTTCAAATGTTTAATTTGAACCTCTATCTATTTGGTAATACATCTGACACCTCATAAACACTAGTCATAGGGCTCTAGAGACTAAAATAATATTGAGAGTGAAATGAAAAAAAAACTGAGCAAACCGTGATGATAGTGATGAGAAACTTCATGCTGAAGAATTCAGTGTTTTCTCCACTACGTTCATTAATAATACTCAAAAAAAAAATGTTAAATTTGGGCTCGACCGGTATGTTTTCTGACATTAACGAAACTTCGAGGTTACACATGGCAAGAGCGCGTTAACTGGTTCTATCGAGTGAGCCGGTCACAGGAATCGTCAATGAACGGGTATTTCAAAACCCATAATTGCATTTTAAACGTCCATAATTTTACAGCCGATGTCGCTTTAGCGATAGTCAGTCGTGCCAATGGCAGAAACTGTCGCTATTGTTAAATCAATCGGTTATTTTTTATTTTTTTTTTAAATAAAATTTCACTATTTTTGTTTCATTGCAATAATTATAACTATCAATATCATTTCCCGGCCCATAATAATTTTCAACAATGTTATGAGTTGGAAATTGCCCAATGATAATTTATATTTACATTAAATTTTATACGCAAGTGGCATCCTGACGAAAACTTATTGTATTTTCATCCCCACTCTCGCAGCCAATGAGCGGTCTCGAAACTCCAGGAGACAAATGGAATATAATTCCATTGAAAAAAAAATCGAGGAGTGTTTCGTATTCGGAATTCAATTACTTTCATTCTGCTGAACTCAAAATAGAATTTTGGTTTTTCTCTGGAATGCTTGATTTTTTGGCAAATAGTAGTCGTCACAAAAATACGATGTACTGTTTTTCTGAGTGCACTCGGAAAAACCATTAAATATTATCTTTTTCCTCGATCGTAAAATCTTCACGCCAAACCCTCAAGGCTTGGCCCTCAAGTGGTATTATTGTTTAGAGTTTTAAAAGAATCTGTCTTTATATCATTTTATTCGATTATTATACAGACTTTTCTGAAAGCGTCTCTGAAAACCGTTAAATGATAATCATAAAATTACCCGAGTTATAGAAATTATAATGAATATTATTATAAGTATTATGTAATCGAATTATTTGTCACTATTCCTCCGAAATCTTCGTTGATTGGTTTGGACGTTCTGAATTCTGTCGTATTGTGCTGAATTCGGTTTTATTTCAACCCTTTGAATGGAGTGGACACAGAAATACTAAAGCAAAATGAGTACAGTCGAACCTCGATATAACGAAGATTTGACCATTCCCTTCCGATAGACATCCGAAACCTTCATACAATAACATAATAATGTATATATTGTGCCCTAATTGCTAATTGCTTGTAAAAATGACTCTAATTTGAACCTTTCTTTCTTAAAAAAATATCTCTATATTTATACCACTAATTTTTTTTTTAAGAACATTTTAAACAACATGATCTCGATGTAACGAAACCTCGACATAACGAACTTCCCTAGAGATTCGTTATATCGAGGTTCGACTGTAGTAGGAAAGGTATGAAAACTAATATTTCTCGCGCGGGTCAAAGTTCAGTGACGAAAAAAAGAAAAGTTCGAGACAAACAGCGTAGGGGGCGTACTCAAATTCCGTAACGCCAAATTCCCCAATTTTTGACCCCCCTCCCCCACGTACCAGAACAGTAACGCCTGGCTGGATCCCCCCCCCCCTATTCCGTTACATAACGGGTGCTTTATCGTCAATAATTGCGATTGTTTTTTATAGACATGACTAATTATGGACGGATCGAGCTTATACTCATTTTGTGAAGTATATATTCAAAGTAAAAAATCAACGCCAAGTAATAAAAATCCCTCAAAATCGTTATCGCTTGTTTTACTATGTAAAAAATTCTAATTTGCCTCAAATATCTCAAACTATACTTTTTAGTTAAGTTCAAAAATGGTTTCATTATATTTCCTTAATGCAAATGTACAAAAAAGTGAAATCACTTTTGTGAAATAGCCAAGCAAGTTTACTAGTCATGTTGCACAGTAAATTGTTAAAGCTTAAAAAAAATCTTTTTGAAAATATTTTATTTAAAAAGGTGTTATTACTATTATAAGAAAAAATTGATATCACTATTAGACAAAAGTACAAAGTAGGTGACACACACACAAGTACACTGGAAATGCTGTGCAACGACTTAGCGCGCATGATTAGAAAAAAGCCCGGGAAGATACAGAATTTGCCGTTCCGACCGCCCGCGAAAATAGTTTTTGCGTCGATATATGTATGTATATATATAAGTTTACATTATAACGTGGCGCTGACTAACATTGGAATTAGGAACATTTCAATTCATAATGTCTCATCAGGTACCAGGGCTATAAGCAATCATATCTACTGGAGCTTTATCAGTACGAAATTTATCGCGTTACAAGGGCCGTCGTTCTTGGTCTGGTGCGCTCGCTGGTACAATTGCTGGGAAGTCGCTCGCAGGATATTACGCTGGTCGTGTGTATAATCGACGTGTTTACTACGATGGGCACTACGCGTAGATAGAAATATGAACGGCGCGCAAGGTCGATGAATTGAAACTGATATTCACGGAAAAATGAAGACTGTTCGTACAAAGGTTAATTGGACACATTCGTTTGGCTTCTGAATTAAGACTATCAAGTCTTAATTCAGAAGCCAAACGAATATGTCAAATTAACCTTTGTACGAACAGTCTTCATTTTTCCGTGAATATCAGTTTCAATTCATCGACCTTGCGCGCCGTTCATATTTCTATCTACGCGTAGTGCCCTTCTATCAGGAAGAAGTTCATTCGGTGTTGGTTGACGGAAGACTGAGCTCTGAATTCGATAAAGATTGTCAAAAGACTGGAATTGAGACTTGATAGAAGAACTTGAGTCGATGGTAGTTGACGGGAGACTGCCACTGAGACTCCATAGAAGAACTTGATGTGAAGGTGGTTGACGGGAGACTGGGATTGAGACTCGATAGAAGAACTTGGTTTGATGGTAGTTGACAGGAGACTGGGATTGAGACTCGATAGAAGAACTTGATTTGATGGTGGTTGACGGGAGACTGCCTTCAGGAAGGAAGTCTTTCTTGATATGAAAATTAGGAGGGGTTCAATATCGCTGTGATTTGAATATGCTCGCGGAACGTACGCAAGTTCCGTTTAATGCTGAAATGCGTCTTATTCTTAGTATTTATTATATAGTATTTATACATTTAATACGCTTATGACGGCAAATGAGGATGTTGAGAATAATCGAGAGAAGGCACATTCGCTAGGATGAAACACGAGTAAGCGAAATAATAGTGGCCTAAAACAATAATAGTTTGCCTTCAATTTTTTTTTACCAAATACAAAACTTTCATCATTTGGGCTACAGGGAAAAAATCGGGCAACTTCACGCTTAGCATAATTTTTGTGCACACTATCAACTTGGAAAAAAAGCCTAAGCATAATATTCGCGATAGCTATCCGCAAAGATGTCGTAACTTTCGTAATTGAAAGAATAAACAGCATTTTTGACATTTTTGAACTGCACATGTCACAGAAAAAAAATTG
This sequence comes from Ophion slaviceki, assembly GCA_944452715.1. Taxonomy (NCBI): domain Eukaryota; kingdom Metazoa; phylum Arthropoda; class Insecta; order Hymenoptera; family Ichneumonidae; genus Ophion; species Ophion slaviceki. The sequence goes on from OX101784.1 coordinate 27,559,803, forward strand.
ATTAAAAATGGATTTTTTTCTTACCGTGACGAGCATACTTTCAGCTCTCCAGAACTGCCCTTTAAATTCGCTTACGGTGATTGGTTCATGAGTTATTGATTACTAAAGTCCAAAGCGTCATTTGACTTTGATCATGTAATTGATATACACTTGTTTCAAACTTCAAAATGGAAAAGGTGGTCCAAGGAAAATACGTCTGATTGCGTCATTAATCAAACAAATTTTTCCTTGTCTGTACACCTCTTCGAAACAAAAATTGGACATTTTCCTTCGCGACGTTTCTTTTGATTTATTAATAACAAAAGACCAAACAAGTATTTTAAGTGGAAGCTTGAAATCTAGAGATCCTAACCTTTGAAATGGTTTTTTGAATTTTCTCCTACGATGATTTTCAGGGAGATACAGCAATTTGAAAATCACTGAAAAAATTTTCATAATTTTTTGTGCTCTTAATCGTTGTGATCCCAACTCCATGACGCTGAAGTTTGCATCGTTGGAATGGAACGAAAATAAATTCTTAAATGCTCAAACTTTTTTTGGAACTAAAATGAATTCTTCTTAAATAGTCAAACTTTTTTTGGAACAAAAATGAATTCTCCTTAAATGCTCAAACTGTTTTTGGTCGGTGCCGGCTGTGAAAATGCTTCAAACACTTTTACACACTTTGTTAGAGATTCACGATCTCAATTTACAAAAAAGACGCTCCTTAATAATACAAATAGATAAATGGAAAATATAAATACATGCAACTCGACCGTAGTTGAAATATTTTCCTAGTCAAATTCAGGTCTCTCATTCTTACCGTCTCACAATCCAATTGTTGTCGAAGCATTTAAACCACTCAATAATTTCCCACCTTCTAGGGCCAAACATTGCGGATGCATTACAGAACTATCTGAACAACCTCAGCATTAGTTGTTCCATGAATATTCATTGTTTTGGAAAATTACATTTCCTGTTGTCAAGACAAATGGATTAACTTGAGTCAGTGCTTCTGTACAGTGCTATGTGTACGGTGAGTGCGAAAGCTGCACTTTGCAGTATTTCTGCGCTTTTAAAGAGACACAAGCTTTTTGCAGATACTCCTGAGCCGCACACAAATTTCTCCCCGGTGAAAAAAGTTCATTCTGAATATATCTGAATGTATCTGAATCATATCTGTAGAATCAGATATGATCAGACAAGAAAAATGGCCAGGTCTGATTATGTAATGTCATGACAGATCATGTATGCTTATTTCTGAGCATGTATGATCATAACAGAGCCATTTTTATAATTTCGAGAGCAGACCCGTCCATATTGCAGCAGGTCTGACCAGATCCAATCCGTAGACAAGATCTGATCTTGTTGGACCAGATCTGATTTTTTTGAGCCAGATCTGATCATGTCGGACAGATCTAATCTTATTAGACCAAATCTGATCTTGTCAGACAGATTTGATCCTACCGGACCAGATCTGAATATATAAGAATAAAATACCGTGGATCCCAGTAGACCTGGACATCTTTGAACAATAGACCTGCCCATATGATAGAATCATAGTTTATCTGAACTATCAGACCAGGTATGACTCCGACTATATCAGAGCAAATCTTACCCTGTTGAAACAGAGCAAACCTTATTAGAGCAGTCCTGAAGATATTAAAATGTTCACATATATAGAGCGAGTTTACACGTCATCACTCGACGTGTTAATAATTAACAATATTATAGTAACTCACATGATCCCATATAATACAGTCAGGTGAGCTGCCTTATCTGATGGGATATCGTTTCATATATTTAGACGTTTTCATGTGTGAACAACTGAACTGCATATACGATAAGGTATGGGTGTTTAAGACTTCGTATATTTTTCAGGTTTGGTATCGTATCTGATGGAATAGAATTTTATATGAACGTACCTGCTCATATATCACATCATATATGTTCAGATATGGTTTCGCGCTGGCAACTCGCCTTGGTACTTGACCAGATAAAAACATATATGAGATCTATATAGCAGAGTCTGGTACCGTATTTGATCGGATATGATCTTTTACGAACAGATACGTTCAGATATCACATAATGTATGTTCAGATACGAATTTACGGTAGCAACTCTCCTTGGTACTTAGTCAGATATAAACAGATATGAGTTCATATATGGTCAGGCCAGATACCGTATTTGATCAGATATGATCTTATATATGCATATATGATGTGGAATATGATCAGACCTAATCATATATGATACTGTAAAATGTCAGATATGAATATATCTGATACATATATGACAATATCTGAAACATATATGAACATATCCACTCAGACATGAAATTTTTTTCCCCGGTCTACCGCGTACTACAAAGAAACTTTGTTCGCATATAAAAATTCGGAAAATCTCACCTTTCGTTGTACTCGCAAAAGTGCCCATGCGAAGAACTACAAGGATTGAAAGCAATGATTCGTTAGACTTTCTCCACAGTACTGTCCACCTGAAAACCTCTAACATTTCAATCTATCTTTAGAGGGATTCAGTAAATCATCATAACATATCTCTCGCCGCTGAGCAAAATGACAAGTTTGACAACCAGTCGGGCAAGTTATTTAGTTTTCCACAGCTTGTGAAACTTGTTCAGCGGCGAGAGAAATCTTCTGATGATTCACTGAATCCCTCTAAAGAAAGTTATGAAATGTTAGTCAGAGTTTTTTTTACATGAGCAGTACTGTGGAGAACGTCTAACAAGACATTGTTTTCATCACTTATAATTCTTCGCATGGACACTCTTGTGAGTACAGCTAAAGGTGAGGTTTTCCGAATTGTTATATCCAAACAAAGTTTTTTTGGTTGAAGTAGGGTAGAAATGGGTTTGTGACACAAAAGTATCCCAAAGAATCTTTCGTCTCTTGCAAAGCACAGAGAGCACACTTCGAAGTCCAGCTTTCACAACCATCGTACAAAGAGTTAAGAGAACTGACGCAAGGCAATTCATTAATCTTCACGACACTATACATAATTCTTTTAAGCAGTTATGGGCATTTATAGAAAAACTGATGCGAAGCTTGTTCAGGTTGTTATATTATCCGTTTGGCAAAATAATTGTCAAGCTCTGTGTCAATAAATTCTACAGAGCCGGATGCATTTTCTACAAACAAACTTTACTGTCTATGATAAGACTCTATAATAAGACAAACGACATAATATACGATCCAAATGACGTGAATTCAATAATTCCAGACTTACGAACACACGAATTGGCAATGACGTACAGAAGCTAGGTTATGCTCTCAGGGCACACAAAAGGTACACATGAACGTCTGTTTGCGAATTTCTTGATTTTATATAAGCAGGTGAAAGAAATGAGTACATTATTGAATATTTATTTAACTTACTCAGCATCTATTTGCGTATCTTCCCCTGTCGCTGTTTCCCCGACTGATTCCGGGCGAGCGCCACGAGCGCGCGCGAGAGAGAGAGAGAGAGAGAGAGAGAGAGAGAGAGAGAGAGAGAGAGAGAGAGAGAGAGAGAGAGAGAGTGAGAGAGAGAGAGAGAGAGAGAGAGAGAGAGGAGAGAGAGAGAGAGAGAGAGAGAGAGTGAGTGAGTGAGTGAGTGAGTGAGTGAGTGAGTGAGTGAGTGAGTGAGTGAGTGAGTGAGTGAGTGAGTGAGTGAGTGAGTGAGTGAGTGAGTGAGTGAGTGAGTGAGTGAGTGAGTGAGTGAGTGAGTGAGTGAGTGAGTGAGTGAGTGAGTGAGTGAGTGAGTGAGTGAGTGAGTGAGTGAGTGAGTGAGTGGAGTGAGTGAGTGAGTGAGTGAGTGAGTGAGTGAGTGAGTGAGTGAGTGAGTGAGTGAGTGAGTGAGTGAGTGAGTGAGTGAGTGAGTGAGTGAGTGAGTGAGTGAGTGAGTGAGAGAGAGAGAGGAGAGAGAGAGAGAGAGAGAGAGAGAGAGAGAGAGTGAGTGAGTGAGTGAGTGAGTGAGTGAGTGAGTGAGTGAGTGAGTGAGTGAGTGAGTGAGTGAGTG